>CM071601.1:50918438-51320938 GCA_036435485.1 Saposhnikovia divaricata | reverse complement strand
TTTTATAAAAAGGAGAAATTAATGTTTCCGTGATATTTCTATTAAAATAGGGATTTTAGTTAGAAAATATAGAAAAGTTGATATGTTTTAGCTGAAAAAGGTAATCGGTTAATTATTAATATTATAGTATTATTAGTTTAATGTATTATATAGGACCGCCCGTAATATAATTGGGAAAAGAGAGATTTTAGTTAGAGAAAATAGAATGGTAATGTGAAAATTAAAAAGGTGACATGATTTATGTGAAAAAAGGTAATTGATTAGTTTATAGTAATTATAATTTAATTATATTATTTTACTAAATAAAATTGCTTATAGTGTTTATAGAAAGTGAGAAATTAATGTTGCCCGTGATATTTTCTAGAAAAAAAAAAAGGAAACTTAATTAGAAAAAATAGAAAAGATGATACGTTTTAGCTGAAAAGTTAATCGGTTAATTATTAGTATTATAAAATTATTATTTTATTTTTATTATATAGAAACTTCTGTGATATAATTGGAAAAAGAGTGGTTTTAGTAAAAGAAAAGAAAAAAGGTAACGTGTTTTGGCTGAAAAAGGTAACTGTCCATGATATAATTGGAAAAGAGAGATTTTAGTTAGAGAAAAGAGAAAAGGTAATTTGTTTTGGCTGAAAAGGTAATTGATTAGTTAATAATAATTATATATATTTATGTTATTTTATTAAACAAAATTGCTCGTAGTGTTTTTAAAAAAGGAGAAATTTTAGTTAGATAAAAAGTAAAAGATATTGTATTTTACCTGAAAATGAAAATTATTTAGTTATTGAAAATTTGAAAAGGTAATATATTTAACCTGAAAAAGGTAACCGGAAAAAGAGAGGTTTTATTAAGATAAAAGAAAAAAGATAACGTGTTTTGGCTAAAAAAGGTAATTGTCCATAATATAATTGGAAAAAGGAGATTTTAGTTAGAGAAAAGAGAAAAGGTAACTTGTTTTGGTTGAAAAGCTAATTGATTAGTTAATAATAATTATAATATATTTATGTTATTGTATTATACAAAATTGCTTGTAATGTTTTTGAAAAAGGAGAAATTTTAGTTAGATAAAATGTAAAAGATATTGTATTTTACCTGAAAATGAAAATTATTTAGTTATTGAAAAATTAAAAAGGTAATATATTTAACCTGAAAAAGGAAATTCATTAATAAAGGAGAAATTTTAGTTAGATGAAATATAAAAGATATTGTATTTTACCTGAAAATGAAATTATTTAATTATTGAAAAATAGAAAAAATTATATGTTTGACCTGAAAAAGGAAATTGATTAGTTAGTAGGATGAATTTTATTTGTAATTGAGTAAGGATAAATAAGGAAAATCAACAGGTACTGACCGACCAAACTTTTAGTGTTTCGGTTTTTATATAATAGTATAGATATGTAACTATATAATAATCTATCCTATTTAAAAAATTCTTTTTACAATCTTATAACAATTTAGAAGAAATGATATAATAAAATAGTAACAATTATGTGAAAAAAAAAAATGACAATAAAATTTAGAAAAATAAGAATGACCAAATATATAGATTTTAAAATATGCATTTTTTTATAAAGTAAAATAGAGATCAATCATTGATTATCAAAATTTATCTAAAGGATATTTATGATTTATTTCGTGAATCGTGAATATAAAGTTACATAATTGAAATAAATGGTTTATGTGATATGAAATGACATGATCGTCCGAGAGTACTACAAATAAATAGGAAAAAAATATAATAATTATAAATGTTCTGTTTAATACAATTTAAAATAGATAATCAAATTGAATAAAAAACATTCAACAAGAAAATGATTATAATTATAACAGTTTTTTTTTCAATAGTTCCAAAAAGAAATTAAAAAATATATCTTAGTGAAAAAATTAATATACGCAAATGCATAATAATTAAAATATTAAAGAAAAATGTCATTATACTACAAATAAAGATAAAAAATTCTTAAAAAAATTGAAGTACAACATGTTAAAAAAAAGGTACTGAAATAATTTATAAAGCATCCTAGGGTATAAAGCTAGTGTTCACAATACAACCTAACGGCGTTTGTCATGTATTAACAGCAATAGTTCAGAACCCCTAGCGTGCTTTAAAAAATAAATTCGGTCATGCAACTGTAGACTTTATTGTTTCGGCCACCTAAGTGCAAGATGAATAAATTACAGGTACAAGAGTGCAATTTAGTCCCATGGTTGAGCATTAAAACCATAACCAAATTAAAAACAAGAAATTAAGGAAAAGTTGTAGTAAAGAGAGTAAGACCAAAATCGATGTGCTAGGATTCAATATATATATATATATAAAGGAGGATAGCGGGAGTTTAGGTGGCGCTCTAATATCGTCTCAATCGATTTTTCTAATTTTCTAGAATTTTAAACACTAATAAATATAAAAATATTAATTCGCATATTTGAAGTAGAATAGGTGTTCGAATTTATAAAGGAGAAGAGTTCGAATTTATAGAGAAGACATATGATTAGAAGTTCTATTGGAAGTATAATAAGTATTTATAAGGCATACGATTAAAAGTTCTATTGGAAGTAGAATACGAGTTCGAATTTATAGAGAATAAGAGTTCGAATTTATAAATAAAAGTTCTACTAGAACTAGAGTAGGTGTTTAAATATATAGAGCAGACATATAACTAAATATTTTATAGAAAGTACGATCTTCTAAATTATATATTTTTTATATAATTTAATTATACTTATATTAGGAAAATTTATTCATAAATCCAATACTATTGTCATGAAAAAAGTCATCGTATTTAAAAAAAAGAATTAATGTATTAACATAATAAAAGAACAATGAGTAAAAGAACAATCTCATGCAATCCAATACTATTGTCGTGAAAAAAGTCATCGTATTTAAAAAGAAAAGAATTAATGTATTAACATAATAAAAGAACAATGAGTAAAAGAACAATCTCATGCATGAATCCTAAATAAATACATGAATATCTATAATATAAAGAGAAAATAAGATGTGTTTTCATTTTCTAAAAACTTCAAAAAATTTAGAAAATATAGAAAAAGTATAAATTGGAATTCACTCTATTTTTTAGGTTTTGATTTCAAGAAAAAAAATTGTTGTGTAAGATAAGTATCATCAATAATATGTAATGAAGTTAGAATTTCGATCCCAAACGAGAGCGGCTCGAAATGTGTTTAACATGAAGACGGCTCACTATAAAAGATTGTACTAGCTATTAAAATATCATATGATGTTATAAATTTTATTTTATTTTTAGGATTTGATTTTTATGGATAAACATTATCATACAAGTAATATATGTAAAAGTTAGGTTTTTTGTCTTAACGAGAGAGCGAATCAATAGTAAAAATAGTCTTTAACAAGAAAGCGGTTCATTAGATAAGACCGTATAAAAGATGTTTACATATATAATTAATACATAAAATAAAATGTTTTATTTGAAGTAGAATACGAGGACGGTGGAGACGTCTTATACGATTTTTTAAAACTGTACATCTTTTTTCCTAGAAATCCTTTATTTTAACTTTTTTATACAAGTTAATTATACTTGCATTACAAAAATATATCCATAAATGCAATATTATTTCCGTAACGAAAAGTCTTCGTATTTTAATTTTTTTTTGATATGTTAACATAACAGAAAGACATTCCAATGCGGAAACTGTAAATAAATACAAGAATATCTATAATATACAGAAAATATAACATGTATTTTCATCTTTTAAAACTCCATAAATATTAGAAAGTTTAAGAATATAAGAATTGGAATTTACTCTCTTTATATAATGAAGTTAGAATTTCAGTTTCAAATAAGAGTGGCTCGAAACGTATTAAACGGGAAGACGGCTCGCTAGAAAAGATTGTATTAGCTATTAGAATTTGATATTGAAGTCATAATTTTTTTTTATTTTTACGGTTCGATTTTATAGATAAAAAATATTATATAAGTATTTATAATATATGTTAAAAAGTTGGGATTTCAATTTTAACGAGAGAGCGACTCAATCGAAAGAATCGTATTTAACAAGAAATTGATTCATTAGAGAAGATTATTTAATTACTAAAATTTAATATTAATATTATAATATAACGTAAATGTATTGAATTTTTTTAAAAATATTGTAACGCCGCCGCGAAGCGCGGCTTTATCAACTAGTTCATTATTAAAAAGGAGAGATTGCAGGAATGAAAATAAGACCCAAATCAACATTCTACAAGCGGCTAGGATTTCAACTTTCCTTTGGTTTGTCTGGGCCTTGGAATTTGGAAACAACAAAAATTACTAGGAGAAAGCTGTTCAACCACCATATCCAACCAAAGTATAAATTACCAAACACCAATATAAACCCCGAAATTTGTGACAACATGTTGTCCAAGGTACAACACATTGTGCATTAGGGGCTTTGGAGAGAGAATTTATGCACAGGTAAATAACATCCTGACAGAACACATACATACATAGTACCAAACTTGGTAAAGAAAAAAACCACCATGCAGTTATTATTGAAATTAACATGATATAGCATTAAAACAAGAACTTGGAGACACAATTCCTTTACAGTTTCAAAACAATTCTGCAAACTACCTTAACAAAACATGCTAGGAAATTTTTCCCAGTCATAACGTCGGAAGGGAGATTATAATGGTAGCTTGATAAAAGATTTGTGAACAAGTTTTAGCAACAAATCCTTCTACAAAAAAATTATTTCGTCACCGTCAAACAGTAGGCAGCACAGAAGGTTGCACAATCAGCCCTCGAGTGCCGATGCTCCAGATATAATCTCTGTTAGTTCTGTGGTAATTGAAGCTTGACGGGTTCTGATTGAACAAAAACAGTAAAGAAAGTGTGGATCAGAAAAGGGGTAGCAAGGAAAGAACAGTTACACTTCTTTTGTACGGAATATACGGATAACATGAGATACCTGTTATAGGTAAGAGTGAGACGATCAAGCATCTCGCCAGCATTCCTGCTGGAACTATCCATAGCAGACATTCTAGCTCCTTGCTCACTACAGGCATTCTCCAAAACTGCATTAAACATAACCTGTGGAGGAGAGCCAAGACATTTTTAATTAATTCGAGTACAATATTAATTACTCCAATAATTTTTGAAGCATTAGAACTTAAGAAGTTCCTCCTGCTAGTAACGGATACTTTTTCCATTTCAAATTTAACACCAATTAATTTACAGCCACAGGAATAGGTTACAGCCTCTAAGAACGAAAGACCTACACAAGAAAATTGAAATTCAGTCAGATTTTGGAGAATTTCAGACTTCGTGTCACCGCCTTCAACTTCATATGAATCCAACTCGCCAAGCTGGCCCGCTTCAGATTCTCTCTCTACAATCTACATGAAAACCAATGCATCATGTACAATGGATATCAGGATATGTGAAGATTACAGAGCAAGAGTAATTTACCTCAGGAGAAAATATAGTTGCAGTAGTAGGGAGAAATGAGACAACCGACTGGAATTTGTTGAATACAATCCTCAATGCATCATACTCGACATTTTTTAAGATTTCATCAGCAAGGGCAGAAACCTGATTAAACATCAACAAATTAATGAGCATTCAGAAATATGGAGGCTAACAAAGGGGTCAGTGAGCATGTGTCCTAAATTTTTGCTTTAAATTTTATGGCTTTATACGAAAAAGATATATGATATATCGTTTTTAAGACAAGTGAATTAGGCCTGAATAAGAAATCAAAAATATGCAAACATACCTCCAAAAGATAAACAACAATCCAACTGTGGCAGAATAAATACACCATTAAGAAAGAACATATATACATCTTATAATTCCACAGCCATAAAACATAAAAATGCAGAGATTCCTTGTTATCTACACTTAACCTTAGAAAGAGGCTCTTTATCAAATTTATAAAGGAAATAAGAGTTCAGACTTTAAAAAAATATACATATTCCTTCTAATATGATCCATTGCAGATTTAAACAGGGGTACCTGGGTATAATTCAAGAAGTTCTTCTGCAGCTCAGTCATTGTTAGATCAATGTGCTGTTTGGAGTCTCTTATCAGTTGTGCCTTAGCTTTCTCTCCCAAAACAACATACTTGCTTTCTTTATCAGCTCCTGTGCAATAAATAACAATCAACCTGTGAGTTCATTTACAGGAAAAGGTAAAGATTACCGGAAAAGTACAACATTGACTCCGAATATATACCTGAATTCAACTTGAAGAGAGCCCTGCTAACCTTGACTGATGTGGAGTTGATTCCACCACATAGACCCTTGTCCGCGGAAACAGTAACAATAACATTCTTCTTGACATCCACACCTAGACAAGAAACAACAAAATCGTGCTAAATCCAACAAAAAAGAAATATCTATATTCTTTAAGCATCATATAGTCTTTTCATGAACATAACCAACACATTCCTAGGTTACATATAGTCAAAAGCTTGGACAAATGGAACCCTCAAATTAATCCTTGATGCACTGTTTAGTGCCTACAATAATCTCCCATGCATGCTACTTCAACCTTGCCGAAGGTACAAACTTCAGAGTACCCGAAATTGTGGAAATTAATTCTAACGTGCCTCATGCTACGGATTCTATTTCCCAATGTATGGGAAACTATTTTAGGGGTCATTTGTTTTCTCCTTAACCCCTCTTAATCCTTCTTAATGGGCCTTTCTTAACGCTTAAGATTGTTTGGGCTTATATTTTTTAATCTTAATGATTCAAAATCTTCTTAATCGTTAATAAGAAAAATAGTCGCTGAAGCGCTAAGATACGTGACACCTAGGGTTTTATATATCCCTCTTCTACACACTACATACATACACCTTGACGTGACAAAAAAACTACAGCAGCACAGGTACTCTGTTCACTCTGGTTTATTAACTATTCTAACGTACATGTTCTTTGTTTTTACATATAGCGCATATGTTACAAACAAGATTGATATATATTTGTTCATGCGTATAAACATGTCACTGGCCCTGTAACTGTTGCTTCTAATATCATCCATACATATATTGCTAGCTTATGGGCATTAGACTATAATATGAATAATATATAGGCATAGAACACAAATATAATCAAACATTAGATTTATCATAGACTGGCTCTTGGTTTAGTGTAGTAAATACTAGATATAGGTACACCATGGGGATGTTATTTGCATAAAGCCTGACTCCCGGGCCAAAGGTATGGTTTCTGTTTCTGGAACAATAAAATTCTTTAGTCTTTCATTAAACAATAACAATATCAAGCCAAGTTTTAAGAAAATGGATGACTTGCAAGTGATAAACTTCAGATAGATACTAGGATAAGACAACAAATCAGATACATAGCAAACAAGCTGTGTAAACTTGCAGAATATCACCATAAATGTACCAATTTGATGTTCAATACTGCTGTCAATTGGTCTACTGCGTTGTGATCTGCGGGTCCACGTCCGCTACTTGTAACAGTTGTAACTTACAAGTATATATAAACCATTGTTAATTATCATACTGCACCTGTTTAACCATACTATTACCAACTAGACATTATGCATAAAATCTCTGCAAAATAGTGTGCATGTAGTTGCGTCTGCTCATATTTACAACAGATGATACATTATTCCATAACACTAAACAAATGTCTCTAATGGGTCCAACTCTAATGGAAATAAGCAAGTGTTATGCTATTAGTGTTGTGATAAACTTGTAAGTATGGAATGCAGGAATGTATAGATACATGTAGACTTGGTTATCATCCAAATTTTGCTTGTAAATTTCTTCATATATTTATTCTTCTGGTATATCCTATTTTTATTTAGGCATGGAGCAATTTGTTGATATTGAAATTCAAATTGATGAAACTCAAATTCAATCTTCTGAAACTCAAACTCAAAAAAAATAGAACATCTTGGAAAATGAAGAACAGTTCGATGAACAAGAAAATGAAGCACATTCGGGTTTACAAGGAACGCAATTTATGAATAATTTGCGTGAGCAAATTGCTTTGAAGATTCAGTAAATTATTATTATTATGCAGTCATTTTTGCATTACTTTAGCATGAACTGGTTTGTTCAAATAATATGCACTAGTTTAAATTCATAGCATTCAGATATTTCAATATTTTTATTTACCAAATAGTACTATTCATTCAGAATTCAGATTCTTAATTATTCAGAATTTTAATCATTAAGAAATCTATCATTCAGATTTGCCAAATGACCCCTTAGTCCCTCACATATGATTCGCCATGTAGAGCACTTAACATTTTCAAGACTCACATTACAAAAAGTTGATAGGATGTAAACACAACACAGTGGGTGACGAAATTTGTTAATATCCAAATAATTTGTTTATAATTGATTTTGCAGTTGACCCTCTGAAAATCAAATAAAGAACCAGATTTTTGTTGAAAAACATACTCGGGGTGTCACCAAGAAGAGCAGTAAATGGCTGCCATAGTCCACGAGAATTTTCAGCCCTCACTTGAATTGCTCGCAACTTAGAGGCCGCAACCATCTTCATTGCCTTTGTAATTTTCTGAATATTCTTTACACTCTTCATCCGGTTACGAACTGCAGTTACAACCCGTTAAACAGTATAACTCACAATAAAGAGAGAACAAAAAAGGCGAGTAACGGACTAGTTAAAATATTAACATAACAGGAAAAGAATAGCAGATATACAAAATGAGAATTGTTACCAATTTGAGTTGAAATACTACGAACTCCCAGAGAAACTTGTTCCCTGCATTGTCAAATTAAATGAACTTAAAACCATAGAACTTGATACTTAATACTTACAACACAAAAAGAAAGAGGATGAAGCGAAAGAAAAATTTAGGAAGCTAGTACAGCGTTTTAAGAAAAGCATGTATTATCAGCGGAGCTAAAGATATAATACAACAGTTCAAAGGGACAAAAATAAATATAAATGAACTCAAAGCGGAATATATTATAGAGCAACAATACTGATCAGAATGCAAATAAGAATATAAGAAACAAAAAAAAATGTTATAGTGAATTCATATCAAGAAAAATCTACAACTTACATAATACCTAGAAAATAATATAAAAAAAAAGTAAACGGTAGATGCCAAAACTTAGTTCCAAATGACAATACACAAGTATCAGCTGTCCAGCAAAGAACATTCATGCTTTCAAGGGGTATATAATTGTAGAATTTGAAAGTTTAGCAATAACTTATCAAACACAAATCTACTAGTTACCAATTTTACTATTCACAATTCACGAACAACCTTGTACCATACTATGATACCCCTTTATAAATAGATGATTCTATAGAACATTTCCCTGGGTGGACCATGTCAGCTTATTCAACAAGCCTCTTTGTTTTTACGAACAAACATATTATTACATGAGTCCTAACAGTACAGTGTACGTATTAAACAGACACAACTGTTGGGAAAATTTCACAAATAAGGCAGTTATATCAATATTATATATTCAAATCAAGAACAGTTATAACGAAACCGATAGCAAACAACAGTGAAGGCACAACAAATATATATATTCAGTGACTGAAAAATTAAATGGATGAAAAGAAATCCTTAGCTTTTATGAAGCTTTCCGATTTGCTTTCCAAGATCCGTAGCAAATTAAGTCCAGAGTTCCTTTTTCCCGTTTAGTAGGCGGATTAACCGACCATAAACAAAAACCCTTATAGTAGGCGGATTAACCGACCATAAAAAACATTATAGTAGGCGGATTAACCGACCATTATATATATTCAATTTTATAGTAGGCGGATTAACCGACCATAACCACAGCTGAGTCGCTAATTTCTCGAGAGAAATTAACTGTTCTTGTAGAAATAATTGCCCCACTTACTGTGATGGTTCTTGCAATTTCCCTTCCAGGATAAAACAGCACAGCTTGAGCACAGCACAGACAGTGAACAAGCAACAGCGACTATCACCTCAGTTCGCCAAATAAAACCCAAAAACAATTTCTGAATATTTAATGTGGGGTATTTTGAGAATTTTAGAGGGATCAAATATACCAGAGAGCTACCATTTGCAAGAGAGCTTCAAGTTTTGTTTTTGCTCTTCACCCAAATAATACTTCCCGGTTCTATTTATAGGCAAAGAGGCTTCATTTAAAAAATGAATGTTAATCTATTTTGTCTAACTTTGCATCCTCCAGCACACCATGCATCCACCAATTTAGACAAAATTTGACTCCATCATTTTTTATAACCAAAAAGCAACCGTCCCATGCAATCCCACAAGAAAAACATTTTCCAACAATCCCCCACAAATCCATATCAGAATTGTATATCGGATTTAACATGACATGTTTTTCAGAGTCAGTACCGATCAAGGTTTGAACTGCTCCTAATTCCCCTACTTCAATGACTACCGGATAGGATGGAATATTTCACCTTGAATCGTTATCCGTTTGATGTAATCACACTCCATAGACGACGACATGTCAAAGGCTATGGTGATAATCTACGGCTTTGAGACGTTAATGGTCATGTCTCGATCCTGTTCGTCGAATGCTTCAAGGAATAACCCTTTCCTCTAATTGCGACCACACAATAACATTCGCTTAGCTGGGCATCTCAAGAGATGTTCTGCTATCATCTCGTCATAAAGACTTGACCCCATTCAGAGTTTAAAACTCTTGCTATACTAGCAGTATCAGTACCTTAGAGGTTTCCAGGGGATAGACTCCAGATACATAAGTATCAATCTATAGATAAAGGTACTACCAATTCACCCTTACGACTTGTTATTACCACATTGAATACACTTCAAGGGATCTCCTCTCAGATGTATTGGGTTCCTGCCGTAGATGAATCATGTTGGGCTATCAGTCCCATCCCCAACCTCGACTTAAGAACTACCACGTGTTCAAGTCCTTTAGTCAAAGGATCAGCTATATTATCTTGAGTTCCAATAGACTCAATAGCAATAACCCTATCAGACACTAAACCTCTTATAGACTTAAGTCTAACTTGGATGTGTCTCTTGGTTTTAGCATTAAACTTTTTACTGTTGATCTTGTCAATAGTTGTACGGCTATCACAATAAACAGCAAAAGCTGGAAGCGGTCTGCTGACTACAGGTATCACAGACATAAGTCCATGTAACCATTCAGCCTCCGTTCCCGTGGCATCTAAAGCACACAACTCAGCCTCAAATGTAGACCGAGTTATTATCGTCTGTTTGGACGACTTCCAGGATATTGCTCCACCAGCTAGTGTAAACACATATCCTGTGACTCCATTGGTACCAGATTTCTTAGCTATCCAACTTGCATCACTATACCCTTCAATTACACCAGGAAATCTCCTATAATGCAATCCTAGGGATATAGTACCTTTCAGATATCTAAGAACTCTATCCAATGCTTCCCAGTGGGACTTGTTTGGACAGCTTGTATATCTAGCCAACTTAGACACAGAATATGAAATATCTGGTCTAGTACAGTTAGCAAGATAGTGCAAACTTCCAATAATCTGAGAATAGCTTAACTGAGACACAGGAACTCCTGACTTATTCTTGACAAGTGCAACTTTTGAATCATATGGAGTGCTAGCGATTCTACATTTTGAATAACCATATTTCTCAAGTATAGATTTCTCTATATAATGAGATTGTGTCATGGTTATTCCATCAACTGACTCTGTCAGCTTGATACCAAGAATCACACTTGCAGCACCCATATCTTTCATTTCAAAATGACTTTTCAAGAACCTTTTTGTCTCGTTAATAATCTCAATATTGGTTCCAAACAACAAAATATCATCAACATATAGACACAAGATAATACATTCATTTCCTCTAACTTTGTAATAGACACACTTGTCACTTTCATTGATAATAAACTCAAATGCCAAAACAGTTTCATCAAACTTTTTATGCCAGTCTCTAGGAGCTTGTTTCAAGCCATAGATAGATTTAATTAGTTTACAAACTTTCCTTTCATTACCAGAAGCAATAAATCCCTCAGGCTGATCCATATAAATCTCTTCTTCAAGTTCACCATGAAGAAAAGCTGTCTTTACATCCATTTGATGAATGATAAGACCATGTACGGAAGCCAATGCTACAAGCATTCTGATTGTTGTCATTCTGGCAACTGGAGAGTAAGTATCAAAATAATCAATACCTTCTCTTTGCCTAAACCCCTTGGCTACCAATCTAGCTTTATACTTATCAATTGATCCATCTGGTTTCATCTTCCTTTTGAAGATCCATTTACATCCTATAGTAGTAGACCCAGGAGGAAGATCAACTAATTCCCATGTCCCGTTAGAGATAATAGAATCAATTTCACTTTTAACAGCGCCTTTCCAATGCCTTGATTCTGATGAATCCATAACACTACGGAAAGTTAAAAGTTCATCCTCGACATTGCAAGTGACAAAATCACTTCCAAAGTCCTTGACAATCTTAGTGCGTTTGCTCCTTCTAGGTTCATGTATAGGATCGTCTACCCCCACATTTGTCATCTTATCCACATGATCGGGAATAGAACTAGATGTGTGAGTAGGATCATCATAAGAAATACTTTGAGGTATACCTTCCTTCATAGGAAATATATCCTCAAAGAAGGTTGCATCACGAAATTCAACTATAGTATTTGACACAATACCATCTATGTCAGATTTTATTACTAAAAACCTCATAGCTGTTGTGTTTTCACCATAGCCCAGAAAAATAGCATCAATGGTCTTCGGTCCTAGTTTCTTCCTCTTGTGTTCAGGGACAAGCACCTTTGCAAGGCACCCCCACACTCGAAGATATTTCAAACTAATTTTCCTACTTTTCCATAATTCATAAGGACTCGTTTCCATGTGTTTCAGAGGAACTCTATTCAGAATATGGCAAGCCGTATTCAGAGCTTCTCCCCACATGTACTTAGGCAATCCAGAATTAATAAGCATACTATTGATCATATCTGCAAAAGTTCTATTCTTTCGTTCAGCTACCCCATTAGATTCAGGTGTGTATGGTGGAGTTACCTCATGAATTATACCATTGTTTTTACAAAATTCATCAAATGAGTTACTCGTATACTCACCACCTCTATCAGATCTCAATCTTTTAAGTACTTTACTAGTTTGTTTCTCAGCTTCAGTTTTATACTCAATAAATTTTTCAAGTGCTTCATCTTTATGTCTAATTAAATAAACATAACAATATCTACTACAATCATCTATAAAGGTAATGAAATATCTTTTATTATCTTTAGTCATTATGCCATTAAACTCACAAATGTCAGTGTGTACTAAATCTAATACTTTTGAACCCCTAACAACATTGTGAAAAGGTTTTCTTATTTGTTTAGCAGACACACATACTTGACATTTAGTTTTCTTATCAATAGCATGCTTTGGAATCAACTCTAAATTCATCATATTATTTAGTGCACCAAAGTTTATGTGACCAAGACGAGCATGCCATAAACTAGATGATTCAACAAAATTAACAGAAGGTGAAATATTATCAGTAACTAAACCAGAATGAAATGGTTCCACATTAATTACAAACAAACCATCAGATAAATATCCTTTGCCAAAAAACACTCCAGTATGTGTAATAACAACTTTATTACATTTTAACGAAAGCTCAAAACCATCCTTAACTAGACATGATCCACTTATTATATTTCTACGAATATCGGGAACATGATGCACTCTTGACAAAGATAGAATACGCCCGGAAGTAAACTTCAAGTCTACGTTTCCTATCCCAAGTACTTGTGCAGCACTAGCATTCCCCATCGTCACTGACCTCCCATGAATCTGTTGATAAGATACGAATAGAGTTTTATCAGCACAAATGTGCACATTAGCTCCAGTATCAACCAACCATTCATGTGGCAGATAAATGGATAATAATTCAGGCTTATAGGTAACATACCTGTCATTGGATACAAAAGCTGATGCTTCACCAATAACCATGTTAGCCATAGGCTCAACGATGACTCCAGCTCCAGACACAATGTTTGCCTGAGCAATCATCTCAGATTTCTTTGCTTTCTTATTTGGACATTCCTTGCTCCAATGACCAACCTGTCCACAAGACCAACACGGTTTGTTTGCCTTCGGTTTCTTAGCCTTGATCTTATCATTGGTTTTATTACCAGCCTTCTTGTTAAATTTTCGTTTTTGACCTATAGTCACTACACTAACCTTACCGCCATCTGCTTCAGTCGGCATCACATGTCCCTGTTTGGACTTATGTTGCTCATTCACAGAAATGTCCAACATCGAGTGAGTCCAAGTAATCTCTCCTTTCTGTCTTTTCAGGGAAAGAGCAAACTCTTCCCAAGACTTTGGGAGCTTTTCAATCACAGACATGACTTGAAATTTTTCAGGAAGATCCATTCCAGACTCCTTCAAAGCATGGACAATATTCTCGAATTCATGCACCTGCTCAGTCATGGACTTACTATCCACCAGTTTGAAGTCCAAGTACTTCGTCACAGAGTACTTCTCTAGTCCTTGAGAATCTGTATTATGTGATTGATCCAGCTTTTCCCACAACAACTTAGCATTGTAGGCATCTGATGAGTAAACATCAAATAGAGTGTTCGCCAATGCCGCCAAAATAGCAGCCCTAGCCACTCCATCCTTTTCAGCCCACTTTGCATAAGCTTCAGTTGTTTCAGGTTTGGCTTGATCAAAAACTGGAGGATTATATTGTATCACCGGCCATAGACCCTTTACTGATAACCACAGTTTCATCTTCTTTTGCCAGCGTGTAAAACCGGCACCACCACTGAACTTCTCAGGCATACCCGAGAGATCAATGGCCTGTGGGAATCGGTACGTGGTCCAGTCAACGGTAGGTACAACAACGGTAGGTACAACAACGGTAGGTACATTAACGATAGGAACAAAGGTTGCGGAGGGGTTTTCGTTCGCCATCTTAATTATATATAATTACAGATATAACAATTTATTTCTTCAAGATTGTTGGGAAAATTTCACAAATAAGGCAGTTATATCAATATTATATATTCAAATCAAGAACAGTTATAACGAAACCGATAGCAAACAACAGTGAAGGCACAACAAATATATATATTCAGTGACTGAAAAATTAAATGGATGAAAAGAAATCCTTAGCTTTTATGAAGCTTTCCGATTTGCTTTCCAAGATCCGTAGCAAATTAAGTCCAGAGTTCCTTTTTCCCGTTTAGTAGGCGGATTAACCGACCATAAACAAAAACCCTTATAGTAGGCGGATTAACCGACCATAAAAAACATTATAGTAGGCGGATTAACCGACCATTATATATATTCAATTTTATAGTAGGCGGATTAACCGACCATAACCACAGCTGAGTCGCTAATTTCTCGAGAGAAATTAACTGTTCTTGTAGAAATAATTGCCCCACTTACTGTGATGGTTCTTGCAATTTCCCTTCCAGGATAAAACAGCACAGCTTGAGCACAGCACAGACAGTGAACAAGCAACAGCGACTATCACCTCAGTTCGCCAAATAAAACCCAAAAACAATTTCTGAATATTTAATGTGGGGTATTTTGAGAATTTCAGAGGGATCAAATATACCAGAGAGCTACCATTTGAAAGAGAGCTTCAAGTTTTGTTTTTGCTCTTCACCCAAATAATACTTCCCGGTTCTATTTATAGGCAAAGAGGCTTCATTTAAAAAATGAATGTTAATCTATTTTGTCTAACTTTGCATCCTCCAGCACGCCATGCATCCACCAATTTAGACAAAATTTGACTCCATCATTTTTTATAACCAAAAAGCAACCGTCCCATGCAATCCCACAAGAAAAACATTTTCCAACAGCAACTTCAAGTGACCAATGTATTTTATGATTTACAGGTGGCCAACTTCTTAAACTAGCCAGTACAACAATTAAAATGGTACATTTCACAAATTTCATTTGATAGAGAGAAGTAGAGAACTATAATCATCTGAATATTCTCTATAAACATAAAAGAAAACCGTAAAATTTAGTATTTTGAGATTAAAAAATTGTGAAAGGTGACAATTTCTACAATTACATTTATCGATAGTAGGGTCGAAAAAACGACACATTGATCTTGTCTTGAAAAATCTCAGTCCACTAATTAAGCTCAACAATCTGAAATTCAGAATCAACTAATGAAACTCAACTAAATTAAGCGAGTAGAAGACGAGTAATTAAACATTTCATTACTATAACAAAGATTAAACAAACAATCAGTAGAAAAAAAATGAAACTCATGTGAATATAAATATATATATAATATGAAGATGAGATGGTACTCTGAGGAAGGAAGGACAGAGAATCTAAGAAGATTAGGTGAAACGGCCACAAGTCGTTTTCCTTGACGTCTGAAAGCAGCAGCCATCGCCATCCTTCTGATTCACAAATTACAATCCCCCGGTCTTTGTTTCCTTTCTCGAGAGAGAGAGAGAGATGACTGATGAGATGCAGAGACATCTAAGGGAGCGAGCGAGACTACGAGACTTTCAATCTTTCTTGGGCCTTTGGTTTCAGCTCACAGCCCACAGCCCATAAAACATAACCCCAAAATTTAGATTGAAAATTGAAATTAAACCAATCTATACTGTTTTTTATTTTTTTTGCCCAAGCTTTTTGCTTGTAATTCTAGTATCTGATACATGCAGTAGGGGAGAATCGAACCTTAGCGGTTCAACAAATCATAGTACTCATGTACCACATGAGCTACACCATCACCCCTTATAATTCATTGGTTTGGTGGTATTAAAATGCACGGATGTTTTTTTTAATAATATGTTTTTTAATTAATAAAAAAAATTATAAAAGTTAATAAAATATTATAAAACATATTTGATAATACTTTAAATGATAATATTTTAATATTTAACTATAATATGTTGTTGACAGAATTTTTTGGGAATAGTTTATAAGATAATATAAATTTATAATAATGCTTCATTGAAAATAGGTAGATACAGTTAATACGGTTCAGTTTGCGGTTCAAATAATAAATTTAAATTATTATAAATTATTACACATATATGATCCAAATTATCAATTTTGAGATGCAACTAAAGATTCATAAGTTACAAGCAAAAGATACTCAAATACAAACATAACAACAAGATGTTTAAGCAAAATTTTATCCACTTCCAGTAGTCACAAGTAGTGCGTAGAAGTTTAAATATGAAAACGGGGGTACAAGAAGCACATAAATTTACAATTTATCCACTAAAATTTTAATAAGGTGCAAAAAATGGGCTGTTGTCAATCTTATAATATTATACAACATATATATATATATATATATATATATATATATATATATATATATATATAAAATTACATATATACTAGCTTAAAACACGTGCGATGCACGGATGTTCTTTAATATAATGAAAATGTTTATTTATTTGAATTAAAAATTCTAAGTCATGAATTTTGCAGGCTTAAAATTTTAAATAATAAGATCTGATAATAATTATATATATTTTCCGTGATATTTTTAGAAAATGATGGATTTTAGTTTGAAAATATTGAAAAGATGATATGCTTTCGCTGAAAAACGTAATCGGTTACTTATTAGTCATTATAATATTATTATTTCATTTTACTTAAATAAAGTTACACGAATAGGTTTTACTGGAAAAAATAAAAAAAAATAGAAAAGGTAACGTATTTTAGCTGAAAAAGGTAATTGTTTAATTATTAATAATTAGAATTATAATATTTTATTTTATTAAATAGAATTGCTCATAGTATTTTTTAAAAAGGAAAAATTTTAGTTAGATTAAATATAAAAGATAATGTATTTTACGTGAAAAATAACATGTACCATTAAGTAAGTGGTAAAATCAATACCGTTAGTAAAGGTAAATAAGTAAAGTCAATACCGACTAACCAACCAAATTTTTAATGTTCTGGTTATTATATAATAGTATAGATGTGTCAAACTTATTAACTTTTATAATTTAGTAGGTACTAGCTTAAAACCCGTGCGATGCACGGATTTTTTTAATATTATATGAAATTTTTTCATTAGTTTAAATTATTTTTTTCAAAACATGAATTTTGGAGGTTTAAATTTTTATATGAGATGATTTGATAATCTATACTATTATATAAAAACCGAAACATTAAAAGTTTTTGTACCTATTTTTTGGTATGTCGTGAATTTACTTATTTACCCTTCATTATAAAACACATAATAACATCTAAAAACACCTAAAATAAATAATACCATAATATTATAAAAATCGAAACATTAAAAGTTTTGGTACCTGTTTTTTGGTACGTCGTGAATTTACGTATTTATCCTTCATTATAAAACACATAATAACATCTAAAAACACCTAAAATAAATAATAACATAATAGAATTAATGGTATTTAGTCGATTGCCTTTTTTACATTAATTTCAGATAAAGATATTACCTTTTATAAACACCTAAACATCAATTGTATCATATCTTTCAATCATTAATATTTCTTTCGAATAAAAACACGTTACCTTTTTTATTCAAAACTAATCTTACATTCATTAAAATATACCCGAAAATATCACACCATACTTTTCAATTATTAATAAATTATATTAAAAATTCGTATACGTTGTTTATAATAACTAAATATTAGTATAATCCGTAAATATGAGTATATTCAATTATATTAAATTAAAATTAAAAAAATAATTAAAAATGATGATTATATAAAAAAATAATTGTAATATTAAATAAAATTTATAATATAATAAAATAAACCCGTACATCGCACATTGAAAGTTTGTCGGTTCGGTTTTCGGCATGGTCATCCTAATTATTAACATAAATAATAAAATAATATGATTAATGATAATTAGCCGATTGCCTTTTAAATTAAAAAATATTTACTTTTAATTGATGATATTACTTTTTATAAATGCCTAAAATATCATATCTTACAATCAATAATATTTTTTTTCTAATTAAAACATGTTAACTTTTAGTTTAAAACAGAATCTTGCAATAACTAATATATACCCAAAAATATCACACCATATCTTCTAATCACTAACAAAATATAACAAAAATTCGTATATTACGAACAATAACCATTAGATTTTTAGTATAAAAACAGAACCGTTTGATCTAATTATTAGATATATTATATGATTAAATTAATATACTAAAATTTCAAGGTTTGAATTCCATCAACGACATATTTATTTTAATTTTTTATATTATAAGTTTTAAACCATGCATATCATTAATTAAATTTATATTAAATAATGTAAATTAAAATTTAAATAAAATATTGTAAATAATGATTATCTAAAAATATAATTATAACATAAAATAAAATTTAATACATATTAAAAGAAATCCTTGCGATCCGTGCATCGCACGGTTTATAAGCTAGTAATTATATAAATGTTATTCCTGAAATTTCTAGAAAGGGAGGGATTTTAGTTAGAAAATATAGAAAAAACGATAAGTTTTAGTTGAAAAAGGTAATCGATTAATTATTAGTAATTATAAAATTATTATTTTATTTTATTAAATAGAATGCCCGTGATATGATTAGAAAAAGGGAGAATTTAGTTAGAGAAAATCAAAAAGGTAACATGTTCTAGGTGAAAAAGGTAATTGATTAGTTTATAGTAATTATAATTTAATTACGTTATTTTACTAAATACAATTGCTCGTAATATTTTTAGAAAACGAGAAATTAATATTGTTTGTGATATTTCTATATTAAAAGAGGGATTTTAATTTAAAAAATATAGAAAAGATGATATGTTTTAGCTGAAAAAGGTAATCGGTTAATTATTAATATTATAATATTATTAGTTTATTGTATTAAATAGAACCGCCCGTGATATAATTGGAAAAAAGAGATATTTTAGTTATAGAAAATAGAAAGGTAACGTGAAAATTAAAAAGATGACATGATTTATGTAAAAAGGTAATTTATAAGTTTATAGTTATTATAATTTAATTATGTTATTTTACTAAATAAAATTACTCAAACTTTTTGAAAACTAGCGTTATACCCGCGCTACGCACCGAACGGTAAAATTAATTAATTAATTAATACAAACATATTATTTTAATCATTATTTAAGAGAAAAGTTAATTTCATGAGAATGTAATTAATTTAAGTATAGAATAACTTATTCGTCATTTTATACCAATTGCAATAAAATTAATATTATCAAACAATTATCATAACATTCACATCCCCCGTTGAAACGCTCTAAACCCCTCTTTATTATTTTTCTTAATATTTTTCATTTGATTTTTCTCATTTTTCGGAATATTTCTACCAAGTTCATAAGTTTTTTACCCATAATTTAAGTTTTGTTCTTTTGGAAATTTGGTTTATTTAAATGTAAAGTATCGTGGGTTTCTAGAATTTTTATCATAGTAATTTAATCAAAAATTTACATGGGTTGCGATCAATTTTTCAAATAGATATTGAAAATTCATAAACACTTATTTCTCACGACCATAGTAAATCATAAGATTGCCTCTCAAAAAAATGTTGCATATTTCAGCAATGTGAGAAAGGATCTCTACTATGTAAAATCCATTAAACGAACGTAGTTATGTAGTTATGATAAAGGAAACTTTCTTATAACCTAGTTTCATATGTGTTTGCTCAATATCATTTTTACATATTGTATGTTTTTTATTAGTAAATTGATTTAATAATGAAAAATAAATATTATCAATCAACCAAACATATCAAACATATCCCATTCTTAGAGTAAGATAGGACTGTTACAGTTTATGGTGATTGCCCTCAGCTTGTTTTTAATGATAACTTAAAATGTGTATATTCACTTTAGGAGTTTGAAGGTAGATTTTTTTCTATTAGAACATGGTATATTAAATATTAATTTTCTCTTACCCGTAAAAAGGGGTGACAAATTAATTCGATCTAATAGTACCCGATCCAAAACCCAAATTTTTGGATGTACCGAACCCGAATTTGCGGATTCAAGTTTGGAATTAAATTTTAAACCCGAAATAGTTTCGATTTGTATTTGGATTTCAGTTGTACCGAACGATATCTGATCCAAAACCCGATCAAATTTCGAAACCTAATACATTTGTTTTGTTTAGACAAAACTAAACTAAACTAATAAATATCTTTGTTTGTTTAGAATCTATCTACCAAGTTGCTAAGTTTTTTTTACCTATATTTGAAGTTCTGTTAATATTAAAAATAAATATTAACAACCAACCAAGCGAATTTGATATATCTGTTCTTAGATTATGATGCGGAAACTGAATATTATTAATTTAATTCAAGAATACAAAATCAAAAAGGGAACCTTTTATTAGAACAATATATAATTTTATGTATTGACCTATCTAAATAGCAATAATAGTGATTTTTATAACGATGGCTATAGTCATTCCTCTCTCCGCTCCTCTCCCATAAAATACTAAACAAAAGTTTAGGGGCTGACATCAATTTTTGTTTATAATAAGCCCACCTTTAGTTGTTTTACTTGATTTTACTCTATTTTTTCAATAAAAATCTCTCTTTATTGAGATTCTAGTAATCCGTTGGTAGGTTTTATCTACTGATATATTGGATTTTGTATTTTGTCCTTGTGAATGATAACTTCCGTTTTTTCCTTGAGTTTACTATATTTTTCAATAAATATATTGGGTTTTGTTATTTCTTTTTGTGAGGGTAGGTTCTTTTATTTTGGCATCCGAAATCTTAGATCTACGGGATTTTGTTATATTGGTTCATTGATTTGGATAGTATAGAATTGTAGCTATGGTCGATTGTTCGAATTGATTTGGATTTTGTTATATTGGTTCTTATAGCAATTTATGAGAAAATTTAAAATTTTTGAATATTTTTTGTAGATGTCGTATGTCCTTTTAATGATAAATTAATTATATATATATAAAAAGTGATTTATAAGAATTGTTGCGCTGAGTTGACGATTTTGATATAAAAATATTCAATAACTATATTTTCATTAACTCTGTAATGTGATAATTTATGCATCAAATAATGTCTAATACTATCAAAAAGTATTTTTAGTATTTTGAATATTTCAAATATCTTGTCAGGTCAATTTGTTTATCCCATTAATTATTGCATAGATAAAAAAATCGATAAGTAAAATGTTAAAGATAATTAGTTTAAAATTCATTTTAATATTTTAACTGGTTGTTAGGTTTTTTTTTAATAATTGATTAATTTAAATTTTGAACGTGTATTTAGAATTTGTCACCCCTTTTCAATAATAGTAGATTTATTCAAATTTTATTGCAGCTTATGATCGATAGTTTGAGATATTAAAATACTATATTATATAATATAGATAAAAGAGACTCATGTATTAGAATAATATATTTATTTTAAAATCAATTGATAAATACACAATTTTGGAAAATGGCTCTATACATAGAGACATGTGCAAAAAATAGATGTATCGGTATATAATGATATAATTTAAATTGATTTAAACCAAAAATTATGATTAATTAGTTATTAAGTATTTATGAAAATTAATCTGTAATATATAACTATATACTATATTATAGTATGATTGTAGTGGATATTTATGAAAATTAGTTAGTAATATATAATAGTATAAATTTGATTGACTTTAAATTAAAAGATTGATAAGTTAGTAAATATTTTATCACTTTAAAAAAATTTTAATTTATGCATGTACTAAATAAAATAAATTTTGTATTTAAAAAAAATTGTTAAGTAATCAAGATAAGTAATTTAGTATGAGAATGATTTGATTAATTTAATTTCTGGGATAAATTCTTAATGGCTCTTATATATATATTTATAAAATTAATCTATAATGTATAATAATGTAATTATGATTAATTTTAAATCAAAAGAGCGGAAAATAAAAATTGTAAAAATCGCTTAATATTATATTTATGTATAATCCTGATTGATTTTAATTATATACTACTTTATTATAATTGTTTTTAAATATTAAAAAATATGTAATATAGATATGTTAAATCAAGTAATTACTATATTTAATTTAGAATTGTCAATTAGCCACGGTTAATATAATAGGATAATAATCATAAATAAGGAAAATTTTTAATATAATATGATTAGTCTAAAATTAGGAATGATCTCTAATTGGTCCTAAAACAATTTAAAATTTTCTGATTGGTTAACTATATCCAACTATAATCCTGATTGATTTTAATTTTACACTAATTTATTATAATTACTTTTTTAAATTAAAAAATATATAATATTTGGATATGTAAAATCAAGTAACTACTTTATTAAAATTAAAATTGTTAACTAATCATGGTTAATATAATAAGATAAGAATGATAAATAAAGAAAACTTTTAATATAATAAAAGATTTATTAATTAATTTTATTAACAAATTATGAATAAATATATTTTCGAGCTTTCAAAATAATCGAGTTTTTGAAGATATGAATTTATCCAAGTTATTTAAAATATGATTCAAAAATCCGATTTTGAAGTGTTGGTTTATATTTATTAAATAACTAATTTTATTAACAAATTTTGAATAAATATATTTTGAGCTTTTAAGACAATCGAGTCTTTGAAGGTATGAATTTTACCCAAGTTTTTTAAATCTGATTTCAAAATCGATTTTTCAGATTTCTAGTTGAGTTAGATTATATTTATTTAAAAAAAATTAATTGTTAGAAAAATCTATTTATAGTGTATGATAGTCTTTGAAGGTATGAATTTTATCCAACTTATTTCAAATCCGATTTCAAATCCGATTTTTCAGATTCATATTAGATTATAATTATTTAAAACAATTAATTGTACAACATGTATTATGAAAAATTTATTTATAGTGTATGATAATATGATTGTGATTGATTTTATATTAAAAGAGTGGTTGAGTAATGACTTATTAATTATGAAATTTAATTTAAAATATATAATATTATATCGTGATTGATTTCAAATTAAATTTTTTGATTTTTTAGTAAATATTTTTTGATTTAAAAATATGTATTTATGGATATGTCAAATAAAATCATTATTGTATTTAAATTATAGAAGTGTTAACTAACCATAGTTAATGAAGTAGGGTGAGAATGTAAATAAGGAAAATTCTTAAAATAAGTTGATTGATCTAAAATTTAGGAATGCGTTGTGATTTGAAGATATGAATTTTATCCAAGTTATTTAAAATATGATTCAAATCCGATTGTAGTGTTGGTTTATATTTATTAAATAATTAATTTTATTAACAAATTTTGAATAAATATATGTTTGAGCTTTTAAAACAATCGAGTCTTTGAAGGTATGGATTTTATCCAAATTGTTTCAAATCTGATTTCAAATCCGATTTTTCAGAATTCTAGTTGAGTTAGATTCCAATTATTTAAAAAAATTTAATTGTACAACATGTATTATGAAAATCTATTTATAGTGTATGGTCTTTGAAGGTATGGATTTTATCTAAGTTATTTCAAATATGATTTCAAATCCGATATTTCAGATCTATAGTTGAGTTAGATTATATTTATTTAAAAAAATTTAATTGAACAACATGTATTATGAAAATCTATTTATAGTGTATGCTAGTATATGATTGTGATTGATTTAATATTAAAAGAGTGGTTGATTAATGAATGATTAATTATGAAATTTAATTTAAATTATATATTAGTATATTGTGATTGATTTCTAATTAGAAAGTGTGATTTTTTAGTAAATAGTTTTTGATTTAAAAATATGTATTTATGGATATGTTAAATAAAATTATTATTGTATTTAAATTATAGAAGGGTTAACTAATCATAATTAATGAAGTAGGGTGCGAATGTAAATAAGGAAAATTGTTAATATAACATGATTGGTCTAACATTTAGGAATGCCTTTTGATTGGTTCTAAAATAAATCTATTTATAGTGTATGGTCTTTGAAGGTATGGATTTTATCTAAGTTATTTCAAATATGATTTCAAATCCGATATTTCAGATCTATAGTTGAGTTAGATTATATTTATTTAAAAAATTTTAATTGTACAACATGTATTATGAAAATCTATTTATAGTGTATGCTAGTATATGATTGTGATTGATTTAATATTAAAAGAGTGGTTGATTAATGAATGATTAATTATGAAATTTAATTTAAATTATATATTAGTATATTGTGATTGATTTCTAATTAGAAAGTGTGATTTTTTAGTAAATAGTTTTTGATTTAAAAATATGTATTTATGGATATGTTAAATAAAATTATTATTGTATTTAAATTATAGAAGGGTTAACTAATCATAGTTAATGAAGTAGGGTGCGAATGTAAATAAGGAAAATTGTTAATATAACATGATTGGTCTAAAATTTAGGAATGCCTTTTGATTGGTTCTAAAATAAATCATAGTTTTTTGATTGGTTAACTGATATGTGGTAGACTCAGGTATTATAATAAAGGATGAGAAATTAATGTTGCCCGTCATATTTCTAGAAAAAAGGGAATTTAATTAGAAAAACTAGAAAAGATGATACGTTTTAGCTGAAAAGGTAATCGGTTAATTATTAGTATTATAATATTTTTATTTTATATTTATTAAAAAGAAATCCCCATGATATAATTGGAAAAAAAGAGGTTTTAGTAAGAGAAAAAAAAAAGGTAACGTGTTTTGACTAAAAAAAATAACCGTCCATGATATAATTGGAAAAAGAGAGATTTTAGTTAGAGAAAAGAGAAAAGGTAACGTGTTTTGGCTGGAAAAGGTAATTAATTAGTTAATACTAATTATAATATAATTATGTTATTTTATTAAACAAAATTGCTCTTAGTGTTTTTAAAAAAGGAGAAATTTTAGTTAGATAAACTGTAAAAGATATTGCATTTTTAAGAAATTATTTAGTTATTTAAAAATATAAAAGGTAATATGTTTAACTTGAAAAAGAAAATTGATTAATAAAGGAGAAATTTTAGTTTGATAAATTATAAAAGTCCATGATATAATTGGAAAAAGAGAGATTTTAGTTAGAGAAAAGAAAAGGTAACATGCTTTGGCTGAAAAGGGTAATTAATTAGTTAATACAAATTATAATATAATTATGTTATTTTATTAAACAAAATTGCTCGTAGTGTTTTTTAAAAAGGAGAAATTTTAGTTGGATAAAATGTAAAAGATATTGTATTTTCAGGAAATTATTTAGTTATTGAAAAATAGAGAAGGTAATATGTTTAACCTGAAAAAGGAATTTGATTAATAAAGGAAAAATTTTAGTTAGATCAATTATAAAAGATATTGTATTTTACGTGAAAAAAGAAATTATTTAGTTATTGAAAAATAGAAAAGATAATATGTTTAACTTGAAAAAGAAAATTGATTAATTAGTAGAATGGATTTTATCTGTAATTGAGTAAGGGTAAATAAGTAAAATCAATAGGAACCGTACCAACCGACCAAACTTTTAATGTTTCGGCTTTTATATAATAGTATAGATTACATAAAAATATAATATATTATATGTACATTGCGGTTTGTGATTGTGGTTCGAATTTTGCGAGTTTTGAACATATAAAATCGCAACCAAATCGCAAATAAGCGATTATTAAAATTTAAATCCGCAACCAATCCACATTTCGCGATTACGCACAAAATGCAGTACGGTTACAAGCGGTTAATGCGATTGAGCGGATCGTCTGTACACCCCTAATAAGAGAGATAACAAGAAAGTACTATTGTAGATCACAAGTTCGTTCCTACAAACAACATCTTATATATTTGATATTTATACCATGGGTACTAATTATTCTCAAATATATAATTTGATTCTTATAAGATGAGTTCTATTTATTCTATAAAACGTTTAGCACATAGTCTCAAAAATAGTTGAACATGTCCCACCTTAGTTATTCAGCATGGCGGGATTTTAATTTATAATAAAGTAATGTGGTTCAAATATAAAATTGATTTTTTGAAGGAGAATTAATTCAATAATGAAAAGTCACACGATATTTATAAAAATAATTGAGTCGAACAAATATAAAACAGATCATATCGCTGATTAATCTAGTCTTCTCGATTATATTCCGGAGTAATGTGAGATCAAACAAAATAGCCGTTCAGTTCAATATAGCCGTGTATTAAGGACCGGGCATAAACCACAAAAAAAACATAATTATTAATATAAACATTTTTTCTTTAGTAAACGAAAATAGAATAGGAAGTGTCAACTATGGAAGTTGTTGAATAAGCATGTTGACTGCTAATTGGACCTTTAATTCGACCTTTCGAGGCTGCCAAATGATCATGTTATATTGCACATAGGGTTTCACAAATGTTTAGAATTGGACCGGACCGGATCAACACGGACCGATCAAAGATCGAATTCTGCCAATTTCTTGGACCAAAGACCAGACCTATTACATTCGATTTTGGGACCGAACTGGTTAGTTAATTTTTACATAAAATTATAATATTTTATATAATATTTGTTTGTTTAAAAGTTAAAATAAGTAAAATAGATAAATTATTTTGTAAGTTAATATATGTTTAAAATTAAAGTCCATGTCTTATTTTTTACGAAGTAATCAATTTCTAAACATGTGAATGTCAATTATTTATCATATGAAGTATGCCATTTAATGGGTAAATGGTCAAAATCATCACTGTACTATTCGAAAACTTTCACCTGGATCACCAGCCCAAAAAAGCTTTCAGACGAATTACTGAACTCAATATAACTTTCAATTGGGTCATTGTACATTAAAAATATTTCACTGCCGTTAATTTTTCGTTAACTTAACGGAGGGACGTTAAATATCGCCAACCGGGCTGCCACATCTCTGCCTTATCAGCACCATGTCACAGGTCCATCCAATAATTCCTAAAATTCATTTTCATTCCAAAATTAATCCTTTTCTAAATCCAATAAATTCCATATTTATTTGCTTTTGCTCACATATACATATACATGTATGTATCACCACTACCGTTCTCTCCTTCTCTCCTCACATCTCCTTCTCTCCTCAACCCCATCCTGCAGCCGCCTATTCACTACCGTTCACCCCTGCAATTCGCCACCACAACCTTCTTTCACCACCAACCTCAACAGCCTCCTCCAACACACTCACCTCTACTAGCAACTCCTCTTTCACCAACCTTTCCCCTGCCTACGCACCTCTTTCACCAACACCTCTGCATTTCTTCGCCCCCGTCTTCGTTTCCGCCCCGTCTCCCATCCACCTCCCATTTCACAGCCATCCCTCACATCTCCTCACCCACCTCCCCTTCGTCCTCTCCTCCGCTCTACAGCTTCTCCGACACCCAACAGCTCACCACCGCCCCATCTCAACCACACCACCACTTCCCCTTCATCCCCAGTGAGAACCACCACTTCCTTCAATTCACCATCACTCCTGCAATTCACCATCACCGCCACAATTCACCAAACCTTCCTCACTTCCGTTCACACCTCTTTTTCCATCTCCTTCTCCTCCCCTCAACCCCCATCCTGCCACCTGCAAACCACCGTCACTTCCTCTCCTCTTTCCACCACAGCCACGCCATCAGCTCTCCACCCATTTCCCACCTCCGTTCACCTTCGTCGACTTCAACCATCGCCTATCTCCTCCGACCAACAGCCCTCCATTCCCCTCCCTTCTCCTCTTCCCTCCCAAATGACCCAACAAAAAATCAATCTCAGTAAGGAATGTTGAGGCAGAGAGAAATCAAGTTTTCTAACATTATATTTTATAAGATTAATTATTAGTTAAATTTGAAAGTTATCAAAAATGGAAATTTTGGATATTTTGAAATTTAAAATTTTGGAAAATGGAAATTTTGGAAATTATAATTTAAAATAGAAATTTAAAATGAAAATTATAATTTTGGAAATTATGAATTTAAATTTAAAATTAACCGATGACCTAATTGAAAATTGATACAAAGTTGAGTGATTAATTAGCTATTGAACCTTATTTCGTTGTGCCATATCAGCAACCACGTCACTATTCCGTCTATTTTTTTAACGGAACTAACGGCAGAAACCCAATTGAAATATTTTACTTGTACAAGTGTTTGACTGAAAGCTTTTTTGGGCTGGTGACCCAAGTGAAAGTTTTCGAATAGTACAACGACGAATTTGACCATTTACCCGCCATTTAATTATTTAGATTGTAATATTGATCTCTACTATTTCATCAATTTATTATCTACAAATTTAGTTTGTCAAACTATGATGCATTTGAATATTTAATATCTATATTATCCAAAAGTAAAGTAATATACAAATAACTATATACATAAATTTTGGTCCAATCCGGATTTTTTCAGGGTTTGGACCGGACATGACCGGAAATCGGATTTTTTTATTTGAAGGATCGGAGATCGGACCACTTATATGCAATCCGGTCCGGGTCTTGGACTGATGGACTCGGTCCAGGTCTAATTTACCGATCTAGATCGAAATGTTGGGTAATTTAATTGCACTGCACATAAATTACTTCTTGTAACTTGGTTTTTTGTTTAGTTTTTACTTTGTTAGTTTCATAAAAAAGTCTCGTTGGTATTCAAGAAAAGTCTTTGTTTAGTTTTAATTTTTCCCCGCGCAATTGATAAATTATATTAAGGATAATAATAAGAAATAAGAAACTGATTGAGTGAGTGATATAATAAATCTTAAGTCATAAGTTTAGAAACATTTAAACCCATGACAAATGAATATGTACATAAAAAGTCAAATAAAATGGAAATTTCATCATACTGAAGTAGCTCGTTGTTAGTGACCTTAATACACTATTAACCGATCAATCCTGTTATACATAGATGTAACTTCCTGGTTCAATGTATCTGCAAGACCGTCAAGATCATATAAGATATACATATATTTAGTTAATTTTCTATCATAATATATCAGATATCAACATAGATATAACCTTCAAGCTCATGAATATGTTTGTTATGTCACTAATAGAGACTAAAATAATAAATTTTAATCAAATAAAAAAGTTATATGTATTATTCAGTAATTTTCAAACTATTCCTAAGAAAAAATTGCGCTTGACCTTAATGGTCAGAAAAATATTACAAATACTGTTAATGACACAGGTCAAATGACCATACTTATCATATATATATGTTCTTACTTTTTCGAATATAAATGCGGCAACAAAAGTTTATAGCCATACACCATAAAGTACTTTATAGAGAGTACACATCTCATTAATAACATAGCCTTGTTTGCCTTGTTTGCGTATATTCTGGTGACCTGCCAATAAATCAAAGTGGAAAATTTATTTTCCAAAAAATTAAAAATAAAATTCACCTTATATTCTCGGATAGGCAATGATAATCATTAACTATGGCATGAAATTCATTCATATTTAGGATCCACCAACAATTATGTAAATTCATAAAATATAAGAAAAGATTAAAATTGAACATCATTTAAAAGTAGATACAAAGATTAAAATTTGAGGGAGTAAGCAGTGGTAAAATTTATTCTCTTAGATATTTTTGTTAGTAAGAAAATCAAAAGTAGATACAATAAGTGATTAACTCTTAAAAAAAATAGAATCATTCACAAACATTTATTTTTCTCAATCTAATAATTTAAATTGCCAAATACAACTACGGTAGTCAAACTTAGTTTGAGGAATGAATAAGGATGCGCACCGGGGTGTGGTATAATCTCAAAAAGTAGAGAGACTGAATTTTTACAGTAGATTTTTCTGTTAGTCTCAAACAGACCATAAACAAAATTTACAATGATATAGTTTGAGCTTCTTGGGAGGATTAGGAATGGGGATTATGAAAACCTAAATCATTTTTAATTATTTTTTTGTTAGAATCATTTTTCTAGTTAATTTTATTGGACAATTAAAACACAAAACATACGATACATATATATAATCGAAATAAAAAAAATAATCTATCCAAGTATAGTCTGTCATTTAATAAAAAGATACAAAGTAGTACTTTAACCGAAATTGATATGATTTAAGTACGAGGAGAATTGATGCAGACACTTAGTTCATCAAAGTTGGCTAGGTCTGATGGGGAATAAGCGGCTTAGATTTCCTGTAATGATTAAGGCTCTATTTGGGATTGCTGTTAAAAACTGACGTGTTGTTGAAAAAAGTACTGTTAAAATAAGTGTTGTTGCGAAAATCAGATAACAGTTTGGTAATATTTTTGATATATGCATCTTTTGCATATTATTTTTTAAAAAATAATGTTTTTTGTGAAGTTTGATGTGTTAGATTATATTTTATAATCTAATAATAATTATGGGCTTACAAATTAAAGACAATTATATTTAATGTTTATTCTATTTGGACTAATTAAGTGGTCTAAAAAAATAAAGGGTCCAATAACATCTTATTCGGTATGGGTTTTGTAATGTGTAATACCCAATAGTAATCTAATTAGGGTTAATGGGGTCTAATTAGAGTACTATATAAAGAACATAATAGGGTCTTGGTCCCAAAAGGCTAATTCACAACCTCTACTCCTCTATTCCCATCAGTTAGAGAGAGATACGGCTAGAGGCGAATCAAGTCTGTGGAAGATCAAGTCCCATAATCCGTATTCATATCTACCGTCATGGAATCAGGTACACTTCCGTACTACAGTTTTATCGTGTAATCTTGATAATATCGCATAAGATGATCCGTGGTTATTTATTTAGTTCTAACAATTGGTATCCGAGCCTATCTTATGTTGAATTATTAGGGTTGATCATATTTTTTTTATGATTGTGTTTTATCGATAATAAGCGACTCATGAATGGTGCTGGATGTTGATTATTAAAGAATCAATGTCGATTTGCTTATGATTACTATACGTGTCAATGTATGCTGATTGGCATATTAGGTTCATGTTTCATGTTCTTGTTTAAAGTTTTATTAATTCGTATAATTGTTAAACATGAAAAGAGAATATGTGCAATTTATAATATTATGTTTTTTTTTGCGTGATCTATGCTACATGTAAATCAATTTAGATTACATGTATTATTTAAATGGCTGAGTTGGTACATGAATTCATAATTAGGTTGACAAGTTTTTAGTGACAATATTCTTTTATTATGTTTTTTGATTTCCATGAAATCAGATTTCAACCATGCAACCTGTACTCGTTTTGCTGTCTGAAGACATAATCGCCATTATATATTTTTTATTCACATGAATTGTTTCGGTCTTGGCATGTGAATACAATCTATTATAAGTTATTCTGGGGTTTTGTAAATTTTTTTTACACCTACGTTATAGAATAATGAATTTGTATATTATGTCATATGGAATTAATCAGAATATTTCATGTACAAAACGAATGTTACAAATTGTGTACATGATTTTTTTTTTATCGAGTAAAGCTGGTACGTGGGTTCAATTGATGAGCTTGTTGATATTTGTTTTTGTTTTTATTCAGTTGTGATTGTAAATAAAATCATTTCCCTATAATGTTTCGGATAAATTTTTATATTTTATTTACAGTTATACGGATTTGGGCACATTTTTTTTAAGAAAGAAAATTTTTTTCTTGTCCTTTTATTTCGCGAATAAGTGAGTTGAAGCAAAATATTGCCAAAGTGATATTTATGTGTAGATTTATTTATTTTGAAATAATAGGATGTGTATGTTTATTATTTATGCGTTATAATAATCGGCCCAAAGGAAGATTATTTAATGGCCAAATAATGGATGTACGTGCGGGAATAAATATGTAATAATTATAAATTTTTCATGTGAGTAATAAACCGGCCCAAAGGAAGGTTATTGCTTGACCGAATTTATTATTAATATTTGATTTCTGCGTGGAGAGTACCACTTGCAAGTTAATATTTCTGTCCAAAGACTAAATATTAATGTTGTGCTAGGTATCTTGTTTGAATGGGCCCACACACACTATAGTATTTAAATTCATTTTTTTTGTGTGCTATTATGTATGCATATGACATGAATTTTTCCATTATTCGAGCTTATATTTTTTTTGTTCTAAATTGCTAGTTAATACATCTGCTGCTAATATAACTGCCAACATGAACTCCATTCCTGTGCTTAACGGCACAAACTTTAAGAGCTGGAAAGAGAACGTTCTGTTAGTTCTTGGCTGCATGGATTTAGACTATGCTATAAGGAAAGAACAACCTCCTTCTCTTACGGATAAAAGTTCTGATACTGAGAAATTGAACTTTGAGAAGTGGGAGCGTTCGAATCGCTTAAGTCTAATGATGATTAAGCGCAGCATTCCTGAAGCATTCAGGGGCGGTATGTCTAATGACTCTGATGAGGTATCTGTTAAGGATTTCCTTGATGAGCTTGAAAAGCGTTTTGCGAAAAACGAAAAGGCTGAGACAAGTAAGCTTTTGGCTGATCTTGTTCAGATAAGGTATAAAGCTAAAGGAAATATTCGCGAGTACATTATGGAGATGTCTAACATCGCTTCAAAACTTAAGGCACTAAAGCTTGACTTGTCTGATGACTTGCTTGTGCATTTGGTACTTATCTCTCTTCCTGCACAATACGGTCAATTTATAGTGAGTTATAATACTCAGAAGGATAAGTGGACTCTGAATGAGCTCATTTCACATTGTGTGCAAGAGGAAGATAGATTGAAGCGTGAAAAGACTGAAAGTGCTCATGTTGCAACTACCTCAAAGGTTAATCACCGAAAGAGGACTAAAGATAAGGAGACTGCAGTGGGAAAATCACAGCCTAAGAAACAAAAGACTCAGGATCAAGCTGTTGCTTGCTTCTTTTGTAAGAAATCTGGGCATGTGAAGAAGGATTGTCCCAAGTACGTCGCATGGCGTATAAAGAAAGGTAGATTTTTCACTTTTGTCTGTTCTGAAGTCAATTTGACTTCTGTGCCTAGTAATACATGGTGGGTAGATTCTGGTGCTACTACTCACACAAGTATTTCTATGCAGGGTTGCATTTGGAGCCGGAAACCAAGTGTTGCTGAAAGATTCATCTATGTGGGTGATGGCAATGCAGTTCCAGTTGAAGCTATTGGCACTTTTAGATTGTCTTTTGAGACTGGTCATTTTGTTGAATTAAGAGAGACTTATGTAGTACCGTCATTTAGACGGAATTTGGTTTCTATTTCTGTTTTGGACAAATACGGTTACTCTTGTTCATTTGGAGATAATAAATTTAGTCTATTTCTTAATTCTTCTTTGGTTGCGACTGGTTCTTTGATTGATAATTTATATATGCTAAATACAATTGCTTCACATAATGAATCCTTGCAAACAACATCAAGAGGTACAAAACGAAAATTATCAAGAGAGAATTCCGCTATGTTATGGCATAAGCGCTGAGGACATATCTCTAAAGGGAGACTAGAGAGACTTGTGTCACATGGAATACTTGAATCTCTTGATTATTCAGACCTTAATGTATGCATTGAGTGTATTAAGGGTAAACAGACAAACATAAGGAAATTAAGTGCAAATAGGAGTAATGGTGTCTTACAGTTGATACATACTGATATATGTGGTCCATTCCCTACAGCTTCTTGGAATGGTCAACAGTATTTTATCACTTTTATAGACGACTATTCTCGATATGGGTACTTATATTTAATTCATGAAAAGTCACAAGCTTTGGACGTGTTTAAAGTCTTCAAATCCAAAGTTGAAAATCAGCTTCGTGAGAAGAGTAAAGCTGTCAGATCTGATCGTGGTGGTGAGTACTATGGTCGGTATGACGGATCCGGTGAACAACGTCCTGGGCCTTTTGCTAAATTCCTAGAGGAATGTGGAATCGTCCCACAATACACAATGCCTGGGCAACCACGCATGAATGGTGTTGCTGAGAGACGAAACAGAACGCTTAAGGACATGGTAAGAAGTATGATTAGTCACTCTTCTTTACCAGAAGCACTCTGGGGCGATGCACTTAAGACTGCAGCCTACATACGAAATAGAGTACCTAGCAAAGCAGTAGCAAAAACCCCTTATGAATTGTGGACTAAGAAACCACTTAGTCTCAATCATTTACATGTGTGGGGTTGTCCAGCTGAGGCAAGGCTTTACAAGCCGCATGAAAATAAACCGGACTCAAGAACTGTTAGTTGCTATTTTGTTGGGTATCCTGAAAAAACAAAGGGTTTCAAGTTTTTTGATCCTTTGACAAAGTCTTTTTTCGAAACGGGAAATGCTAGATTTCTTGTGGATGTTGAGTTTGAGGGGGAAGATAAAGTCAGGGATGTTGTCTTTGAGGAAGAATCAGTTTCTTTGCCTCATGTAGTTCAAGACAACAATGTGGATATACCTGCACAGTTTCCCACTCAAAATCAAGATGATGCTCAAGAAGAGCAAACTCAACAAACTCAAGATGAAGTGCCACTTAGGCGATCCACTAGAGACAAAAGAAGTGCAATTTCGGATGATTATATTGTATTTCTTCAAGAGCATGAGTTTGACATAGGGATTATGGAAGATGATCCTATCAACTTCCAACAAGCCAAACGAAGTGCTAATAGTCAAAAGTGGATTGAAGCCATGAATGATGAGATGAAATCCATGTAGGACAATGACGTTTGGGATCTTGTCAAGTTGCCTGAAGGTGCGAAAGCAATTGAGTGTAAGTGGATATTTAAAACCAAAAGGGATTCAAATGGCAATATTGAAAGATATAAAGCGCGTCTAGTCGCAAAGGGTTTTACTCAGAGAGAAGGCATTGATTACAAAGAAACTTTCTCTCCAGTGTCATCGAAAGATTCTTTTAGGACAATAATGGCACTTGTGGCTCATTTTGATTTAGAGCTACACCAGATGGATGTCAAAACAGCTTTTCTCAATGGTGACATTGACGAAACGATATACATGAAACAACCAGAAAACTTTGAAATTGGTGATCCAAAGTCTATGGTTTGTAAACTTAAACGATCCATCTATGGTACAAAACAAGCTTCCCGTATGTGGAATCGCAAATTTCATCAAACCATTGTCTCATACGGTTTTGAGTCCAATATTGTTGAAAAATGCATATATCACAAGTTCAATGGGAGTAAATTTATATTCCTTGTGCTTTATGTCGATGATATACTATTGGCTTGTAACGATATAGGCTTATTGCACGAAACCAAAAGATTTCTTGCTTCTCGTTTGATGTTGATATCAATAACTGTTTCTTGTAAAAGCTGAAAAGCAGTTTTTTTCATAAGCATGAGGGGACATACTTTCTCTAAAAGCAGCTTTTCAACCAAAAGCACTTTTTAGAAAAGATGTTTTAAAAGTTTACCAAATAGCATTTACCTGCTTTTCAGAAATAACCTGGTGTTGCTGTCAACAACAACAATACCAAACGGGGCCTAAATTGATATAATAATTCTATTTTATAGTTTGTAATAATTTTATATTTGAGGTACTTTTATTTAATATAAATTGATTATTAGTTAGTGGTTAAATTAAAAAATAGTAGTTATTATGTTTAGTTAATTGATTTAAAAAAATAAAAATAATTTGTTAATGAGTTTAACTTGGGTTGAGTTTAATCTTGACTGAAACGTAGAATCTAGGTCCAATAGAGAAACGCGTTATATTTAGTTTAATTGGTCTAAAATTTAGTAGACTCTGATTGATGCTAAAATAATTCACAATCTTCTAATAGGTTAACTAATACGTGGTAAACTCGGGTATTATAATAAAAGATGTTAAAAAACAATTCATAACTAAAAGATATATAAACATATGTAATTTACTATTATGTGGATTTAAAGAAAATATTATTTACGGTTAGTAGTAATTTTTTAAAATTAAAAATCATGTGATATACGAATTTATTAAATCAATATATTATTATATTTAAATTTTATTTAATCGCTATTAGTAAATTAGAATAAACACGGTAAATAATAAAAAATTTATATATGATTGATCAATTTAAATTTTAGAAGTGAATTCTGATTGTCTCTAAAATAATTTTTATTTTTGATTGGTAATTTATTCACCAACCAATAATAATACTTTTCTAGCGTATATTTAATAATTTAAATAATTAAAATATATGCAGTGTTAGCCCTTATATGCATTTATTAATTAAATTTTTTAAAAATTTTTGAATAAATATATTTTTGAGCTTTTTAAAAAAATCAAGTATTTGAAGGTATGGATTTTATCTAAGTTATTTAAAATCTGATTTCAAATCCGATTTTTTCAGATTTCTAGTTGAGTTAGATTATAATTATCTAAAATTGGTTATAATTGTACAATATGTATTATGAAAATCAATTTTGTAATGTATGATAATATGATTGTGATTGACTTTATATTAAAAGAATGGTTGATTAATGAATGAATAGTTATGAAATTTATTTTAAAATATATAATAATATATCGTGATTGATTTCAAGTTAAAATAGTGATTTTTTAGTAACTTTTTTTGATTTGAAAATTTTATATTTATGGATATGTTAAATAAAATCATTATTGTATTTAAATTATAAGTGTTAACTAACCATGCTTAATGAGTATGGTGATAATGTAAATAAGAAAAATTCTTAATATAACATGATTGGTCTAAAATTTAGGAATCAGTTCTGATTGGTTCTAAAATAATTCAAAATTTTTTGATTGGTTAATTGTACATGGGTAGACTCAGGTATTATAATAAAGGATATCAAATAATTATATTTTTATAGTATAAAAGAAATATTATTCAATTTTTTGTAATATGGTAATACGGTTTTTGGACGACCAAAATATTATATATCATTGGATCTTAAAATAAACAGATGTAAATTGTTAGATTTAATATTATAAAATTTATTTAATTAATGGTATGATTATATCCAAATACTAAAATATAAATTTTAATAATAAAAATCAAATATAAGAATTTTTTCCAAATTGAAAATAATTCTCATTGTTAAAAGTAGTTGGATCTTAAAATAGATAGTTGAGAAACGTTAGATTCAATTTTGAAAATTTATTTGACTGATAGTAGAATAATATTCAAAAACTAAAACGTAAATTTTAGTCATCTAAATAAAATATAAATAGGTTCCCTATGTTGAATAGAAATCTCAATGTAAAAATTCTTAACTTACGAGTACAATATATGTGATGATTTGTCAAGAAATAACAACTTTGTTAGCAACGTTATTGGAGATTCTCTTATGCAACCACAATTGAATAGAAATCTCAATGTAAAAATTCTTTCGGGTAACGGAATGATATAACATATACGAAACTAAAATACACGGGTACTACTCGTAAGTCAAAAACAAGGAATGGTACCATCTGGAAAAGTCAAAACCAGTAGGGTACCATTGAGAATATTCCTTAACTTTTTTTTTATTTCCTCTTTCTTTTATGTCAATTTTGACAACAATTACTCAAAAATTACTCCAATAGTTAGCATTTTTCGTAGTTGCCTATGTGATCCAAAATTATCACAATTTATACTATATTATAATAACCGTACATTGAAAATTTGGTTACTTTGTATTTTTACCTAATTACCCTTACTCAATTTTTTATAGCTTTAGCTTAATTTCCATTTGATTAGCGCATAAGTTTGCATATTTTCAATACCTATTTATTGATTGTTTTCGTATTTTTTACTTATTAGTTTAGTGTGTTTTCATAATTGTGTGTTAATTTCTTGTTTTCTATCCGAGTTCTTGAACTGAGTTGCAATTCGAGTTGATTACTGCGTTTCCGGAGTGCCAGAGTTGTAATTAAAACATGATCTGAGTTCAGTTTATATAATTTAGTTTATTGTGATGTGAATTTGATTTCTTTGTGCGCGGAATTATGCTTCTGTTTTTGCGACGTTTCTTAGTCGAATTACTTGTTATGCTGCGTTTGTTTTGTTCGTTTTATCATCTCCTGAATTGTTCGAATTATAGTCTGAATCTGCGAGTCGAATCTTGATTTCGCTGTGTAGGATAAGTACCTATTTTGTTTTCGGGTTTGTTTTATTAGTTTAGTCTCATGATTTTAATTATTTTGTTTTATTTTATGGTTTTATTATTTTTTAAATAAATTTTTAATAAAAATAAAAAAGGAGTTTTAGAATAAAATTTGATTTTAATTAGAATTTTAGAATTTTCGTATTAATTTAGATTTTTGTTCAATTAGTTTAGAATTTAGAGTAAAAATTAGAGTAAATTTAGTTTTCCTTTAAATAGATTTAAGTTTTCTTTTGGTAATTAATTAGTAAATTAATTAATAACAATTTCTCTTTTTAGTTAATTAATTTAGGAGTAGAATAATTAATCAAATCGAAATTCCAAAAAAAACCAATTATCTAACTCGATTTAATTAAAAGTTAAAGAACGCGAATAAAAATAGTCCCTGTGGAACGAATCAATAAATTTTACAACGAAACGAATTGTGCGCTTGCGATTCAAATGTCTTAATTATATTTTTTGCACAAGTTTTTGGCGCCGCTGCAGGGGACTAATTATTTTTCGCTCCTTAGTTTTTAATTTTTCGGATTAGCTCTTTTCTCACCCTTTTTCTTATTTGCATTTTTTCGAGGAATTTGGAGGAAAATTCGGGTGACTCAGATTAAAGCGGAAGAATTTTCTCGGAATTTTGGAAGCTTTGCTTGGGTAAACCGTATCTCTCCCCTCTTTCGTTTTTTTTCCTTATTTAGAAAATCACAAAAAAATAAAAAAAAATCACAAAAAACACAAAAAAATTGAAAATTCAAAAATCCAAAAAAATTAGTTGTAAATACATAATTGTTGCATCATGCATTTAATCACTTAGGGCACATCATCTAGATTTTTATTTTCTTGTTTTTAATTTTTCGTACCCTATAAATTGTGGTGATCGCTGGAGGACCCCAAGGTACGTTAAATTCTTTCTTTTCTTTAGTTAGAACACGTAGTTTAATGCATCCATAAATGTTTATAGTTTTTTATACCTCTTTGTTTGTTGCATCATTTTGTAAATAAATCTTAAGGGCAAAACCTCTCAAAAGATAAGGGAAGGGATTTCATCACTTTCCTTAGCCCAAAAACAATTTAATCCCTCATTTTGCATACCTAGCCTTTTATAAAATTAATTAGACGTTTGCCCTAGGAATTTCGCGCTCAATTAGAAAGGTGCCTAAAAATAAACGTAATTAAGACTTATTCACGACCTTCAGTGTCTAAGGTTCGCCTGGCTGTTAAGATTCGGTGTCTAAGTGACGAGTTTGGCCTCTTGGCAATGCCTGCTCTAATCTGGCCGAATCGGTCTGAATAATTCTTAATTTACGGAATTTTTAGTGTGTCTTAACGTTATGAGCAATGTCTAGTTATTTTATTTAGGGAACCTAGGTTAGATTTTTCTTTTGATTTTTCACCATTTATTTTGTATGTTTCATTTTCGTACTTACGTGCTACGTGGTTTTATCCTTGATCAATCTTTACCATGTCCGTAGCATTTAGGGAGCGTTATTACCAAGGTTGGGATTTTGACGAGGAGTTAGCGGATAATACGATGTGGTGTGAGTCAACTAGGGAACCTAGTGTATATAACGAGTCGTCTAGTACTTTTAGTGATTTGCATTATAGTGAAAACGATATTGCAATCGACTCTGAATTAGATGCTCTTACTAGACGACTCGAAGCCTTAGAAACCCTTAGTGGCCCTTCACACACGCCTTGGGACCCAAATTTCAACTCTCTGAGTCTCGATTTTCAACATGGCCCCGACTCTCAACAAGTCAACGCCATGTTTCAACCAACCTCTCGAAATGACCACTTTACATCGTCCTCTAACTCCGGTTGGAGAGATTATCCCGATCTCTCATGGAACCAAGGTCATAGCTATCAAACTCCGCCTCCACATTTTCAAGAACCGGACTCTTATCCAATTCCGAGTCAAGTTCCTTATTCGAGTTCAATTCAAACACCCGCCCACCCACCCGGATTTCATGATTCGAGTAGGAAACTTGACACCTTAGAAAAGAGTATCGAGGCTTTATTGATTTCTCAAGCATACTTCATGCAAACCATAACTTCTGATAGGCAAATTTTGAACTCTAATGTTCAAGCCTTATCTAAGTTAGAATTTCAAGTGAATCAATTAGCCACCATGTGCGAGCGTGAGACGATAACCACCCCGAATCCACCCGAGGTCAACCCTAAATTTCTTATCACTCAAAGACCTATCGATACTTTCGATGATATCATTTCTCCTAGGTCTAATGTTCAAGTTGACACTCCTTTCTGTGGTGATTCAAACGAAGAAGATTCTAATGCTGACATCATTCTTTCTCTAAGTCAAACGAAGAATCCCGATGATTCTGAGTTTGTGGCTTCACCTAGACAACCATCATCTTCTTCTAGTGAACTTTTCCTTTCATCTTCCAAACCTCTTCCTGAAAAACCCAAAGAACTTCATACTCAACCAATAGGAGCTAATCTAGTTAAGGAGGTTGTTTCAAGGTCAAATTTGGACGATCATGAGATTGAGTCTCTTCTTAAACAAGATTTTCAATTGCATTACAAGACCAATCGAGAGCTTCACGAATCTTTTAAGGATTTGACCTCGGAAGAGATGTTTGGAGAGATGAAGAATATTTTTTCCAAATGGGAAACCCAACATAAGGATAGTTCTTGTGATCCTAATTCTGTTGGTAAAACATTTTTCGAAGAGCCACCCCCACCCGTTTCTATTTCTTCATTTTCCACTCGTGCTCCATCTTTCATCGAAACTCATGATATTCATGACCAACATCTTATCGTAATTAATTTGCTTAAACAACAAAAAGAAGCATCCTCGTGGTCTATGGATGAAGTTAGGAATATGAGTTTTATTCTTGCGCCTAATCGGATCGTTCGAGTGGTCTATGCTATTTTCGTGGGTGAGTTTCTGAAATATGTTGGTTGTGTAACAAAAATAGTTTTTCCGAGAGCAGGTATTGGTTAGTAAATATTTGTTTTGTACCTCCCATAGTAGAATTCAGGTATGGGGGAGGAATTGTGTGCGTGTGTGAGTTATTTTCTTTCATAATTTTTAGAAGTTTTCAGTCTCCTTCATCCCTTGTCAGGTATTTCTTCACCTTTCTCCTTTCTCATTTCTCTTGCATTTGCATACATTGAGGACAATGCATGATTTAGGTATGGGGGAGGGTTTTTAGTGTAAATAGTAAAAATTGAAAAATCCAAAAAAATTAAAAAATGAAAAAATCACAAAAAGAGTTGTAGAATTGTAAATGGTAGAGTTCTAATCTTATTATAGTCTTGTTAATTGATTGATAGTTGCTTGATGCACCCTTACATGCTATGACAATCTTATGATCCATTAGCTTTTGTTTGAGAAGTGATTTGCTAAAGTTCTTGTTCACACACTTACACTAGCTAGGTGAAGCTAGTAGACTTATTTGAATTGTGCATGAAATTAGAAGGTCATGATTAGGTGTAAGATGATTTGGTCTTCTTGCTTTGAGTACAAGTAGGTGCATTGAGGATACCATTTCTTGAGATTAATTATGTTTTACTACACCAAGTGAGATTTTGAGCCTATATGCACATCTTTTGCATTTATATTCTTTTGCTTGAGTGTCCACTTGTCATTTGCATTGCTAGCACTTGTTTGAATTCCTTCATGGAACGCATGACATTGATTGATGATAAAATGATAAAGGCATATAAGAATTACCTATATTTCCAAAAATATCCACACCATGCTTATGTGATCAATTAGTTAACCTTTGAGCTTAATCATATTCTTTCGGTGACACACCACATTACTCGCCCAAGACCTTTTTTCTTGTTTAGCCTTACGTATTCTTGATCCCATTTTGTCAAAGACTAGTAGGAACTTGAGGGAGCAATAAGGTGTGTGAAATAGGGTTTACTATTGTTCATAACTTTCGAGGAAATATTTGTTGTTACCTTGCTAGTCGATGTTCAAGTTAAATCTAAGTGAGGATTATTGTTACATTTATCTTAGCTCTCATAAAAAAATGAATAAAGAAAAAAAAAATAAAGAAAAAGAAAAAAAAAATGAAGAAATGAAAAAAAAGAAAAAGAAAAAGAATATATATACATGAGAGCATACTTATGTTTTTTGTAATCCTCCTTCATTCGACTAGTCAAGTCTTTTTGTTGAAAAATTAAAAATAAATTGTGTGGGGAGGAAGTTTGGTGTTGTGCATGATATTCATGGTGACTACTAGCTTTTGACACTTCACCTTATTTTGGCCTTTCTTGACATACCTTGTCCCTAGCCCCATTACAACCCTAATAAAGACCTTTTGATTGTCATTATTAATGTATGTTGTGATTTAAGTTGGGATGATACCAAGTGTCAATTATACATTTGATTTTGTTGGAATTGAGTGATACACTTACCCTTGTTCTTGAGTGAATATTCTTTTATGAGTGAAAGGTGAGGTATTGCTTACTTGTTTTTTGCATAAGAGATCTCAAGTTTTGACTCTGAGGTGTGCCCTTGTAGACTTAGCATGGTTACCAATAATTTTTGCACTTGACATGAACTTATAATCACTCTTGCATGGTTCTTTAAGTAGACTATGTGAATCCTTGCACTTTCCACACCAAGACTTTGCAACTTCATTTTGATTCTTAAGTTGATGTATCATGAGAGGACATGTATGTGTGGTGTGCATTGCCATGTGATCTTTTATACAAACTAGATAGATTTTGTGGGTACATTCACTATAGGCCCTCACGAGACCTCACTCGTCCACTAGGGCTGCCTAGGGGTTTAAAGGGCTTGTTGCATATGCCAAATGCAACCGTCACACCTACGAAAAGGAGTATAGGACATTTTATCTAGATTTTCTTTTTGTCTTTATTTTACTCGAGGACGAGCAAAAGATAGGTATGGGGGCATTTGATAAGTGCATATTTCTGCATATTTTTATTACCTATTATTTGCTTTAATTCGTATTTTAATAATTTATTTTGTTGCATTTCAGGAAATTCGTAAATAAATAAAGAAATGGCAAAATAAATAAATAAAGAGCAAGGAAGGGAAAAAGAGGAAGAAAAAGGACCAAAAATGAAAGAAGGAAAAGAATTAGGAGCTTGGAGCAAAAGGAATATTTTAAGACAAGTGGAAGGTGGAGATCATCCCAACACATTAGAGAAGTGTATGGCCAAGATCTACTCTTCAAAGCTTAAGGGGGAAGGAAACAAATTGATGGCTAGGATTCCACCACCACACACCACAAATGTATGGTGGGGATTTACCCAACACCCCCCTTAACCCTAATTCCTATCCTATAAATACCCCCTCACCCCCTTGTATTTAGTAACTTAGATTTTAGGGTAGTTTTAATTTCTTATATTTTTCTTAGTTTCAAATCTTGTAAACACTCCTATTATAATTAATGCAATTTTATTTTCTTTAATTTCTTGTCTTGTTCTCTATATTTTACTTTCCTTTCGTTATTTTCGTAAATCCAAGTAGTGGACAAAGTAGCGAAAGCTAACCACTATGGGTTGAAAGTACCGAAATTTAATTTCTTATTCGTAGTTTTAATTCGTAATTTTGCCTCTTTAAATCTCCATTTTATTGTGGGCCATTTCATTCCAAATCATTGTTTTAGTATAATTTCAATTTCGTAGCTAAATTTTATTTTCATTTTTAATTTGAAAAAAAACAAAAAAAAAATTTATTAGTTATAATTAAATTAAAGTACTCATTTTTTGTGTTTAAGGTTTTTATTCGAAGCAAAAAAAAAAAAAACCTTCCCCTGTTTTCTCAAACCGAACCCAGTACCTCTTCTTTTTCTCTTATTTTCTAATTCCCTCTTTTTTTTTCTTTCGATTCAACAAAACCCAGAGCACTTTTCTTTTTCTTGTTTTCTTTCCTTCTTCTTCCTCTCCCCAGTTCTTTTCGCTGCAACCACAAACCTCCCCCTCCCCTACTTCGATTTTAACAGACCCGACCTTCTCCTTTTTCACACTTCTTCTTCCTCTCTTTTAAATCCAAATACCCTTCTTTCTGAATTCCCTTTTCTTTTTTTTTTCTTTTTTTTTAGTTCATTTACTTGTTGGTATCGAGTTCATGGGTTGTAGTTTTTTATTTTGAGTTTTCGAGATAAGTTTAAGAGGTTTTTATTTACTTGTTGTTCGTTCGTTGATTTCTCCTGAATTGCTGTTGACGATTGTTGCTTTATCCTGGTTTTTGAAATTCGTTCTCTACTTTGGTTTTGTTTCGAGTTCTGTATAGAGCAGTGCGAGTTATGCTTCGCTGTTCAAGTTTTAGTTGAGTTTTTGTGCTGGTGGGTTTTGGTATTCGAGAGACTGTTCCGAGTTTTAGTTGCTGTGTTATGCGAGTTCTCTGCGTTCATTTGTTTGCTGTTAATTTCTTGTTTTCTATCCGAGTTCTTGAACTGAGTTGCAATTCGAGTTGATTACTGCGTTGCCGGAGTGCCAGAGTTGTAATTAAAACATGATCTGAGTTCAGTTTATATAATTTAGTTTATTGTGATGTGAATTTGATTTCTTTGTGCGCGGAATTATGCTTCTGTTTTTGCGACGTTTCTTAGTCGAATTACTTGTTATGCTGCGTTTGTTTTGTTCGTTTTATCATCTCCTGAATTGTTCGAATTATAGTCTGAATCTGCGAGTCGAATCTTGATTTCGCTGTGCAGGATAAGTACCTATTTTGTTTTCGGGTTTGTTTTATTAGTTTAGTCTCATGATTTTAATTATTTTGTTTTATTTTATGGTTTTATTATTTTGTAAATAAATTTTTAATAAAAATAAAAAAGGAGTTTTAGAATAAAATTTGATTTAATTAGAATTTTAGAATTTTCGTATTAATTTAGATTTTTGTTCAATTAGTTTAGAATTTAGAGTAAAAATTAGAGTAAATTTAATTTTCCTTTAAATAGATTTAAGTTTTCTTTTGGTAATTAATTAGTAAATTAATTAGAAACAATTTCTCTTTTTAGTTAATTAATTTAGGAGTAGAATAATTAATCAAATCGAAATTCCAAAAAAATCCAATTATCTAACTCGATTTAATTAAAAGTTAAAGAACGCGAATAAAAATAGTCCCTGTGGAACGAATCAATAAATTTTACAACGAAACGAATTGTGCGCTTGCGATTCAAATGTCTTAATTATATTTTTAGCACAACATAGGGTGCATATATTCTGCCGATCCATGTATTTGACTAGATATAGTTGACTTATGCCCAGCTCGTTGGGTAGTGATCTTTATTATCTCCACGAACTAGCATGTCAGTTAGATGTTTTTATGATGTACTTACTCTCAGCTATCGAGTTGTATTATATGATGGATGTACTCAGTATCAGGCATGGACTGTACCAGTATGGTACCATATTATTATTCTATATATTATTATGATCTGCTAGTGGTACTGCTGTTTCATTTTATCTGTTATAGATTTGTGCTATATTAGTATACCATGTGAAATTATTCCCCGTACTGCCCCATGAGTTTTCAAAAAAAAAAGTTTTCGAAAACCAAGATTTAAAACGAAGATTGGGCTTTAGAACTTAAAAGCTTTTTCTAAGAATCACCAGTAAAACCTGAAATAGTTTCTTTTTACGAGTAACCTAAACTTTTTCTTTTTAATAAGGAAAAAGAGTAATTGTTTTATAAAGAGACAAGAGAGATAATCGCGATTTTGAGTATGGTTTATTTCGCGAAACCAGAAACTTTTGACCAAGTAAATATTTATGAATGCCTTTCATAACTGTGCCAGCAATAACGTCATATAACTATTTATCTGTGGTATAACATACCCTGCTGTTTTCACTCTTAATATAAAAATATGCCACCTAGAAGAGGAAGACCCCCAAGAAACCCTCGTCCTCAACCTGAAGTGAATCAAGACAATGAGGTTCCACCCCGGAACCCAGTTCCAAACCCAGAACCAATACCTTCCCCAAATCCAAATCAGAATAATGACCCTATGAATCTACTCCTGGACTTTCTTCGTCAACACACCCAGAACCCTTAGCCTCAACAGAACTGAAATCCAGTAGGAGGAAATCCACCTCCAGCTCAACTGACCCAAACTACGGTGACTTTCAAATCGTTCAAATCTTTGAATCCACCTGAGTTTAAAGGTACCACTAACCCAGTGGAGGCTAGAATCTGGCTATGAGAGATAGAGAAGACTTTTGAGATTGTAGGAGTGGAAGAAGACAAGAAAATAGTGTTCGCAACTTATATGTTGAAAGGTGAAGCTAACTACTGGTGGGAAGCGAAGAGAGCTGTGGAGGGTAACACAGTTATACCGTGGGCTAGATTTACAGCGTTGTTTCTAGAAAGGTATTTTCCCAAGTATTGGAGAATCAAATGGAAATTAAGTTTTTGGAACTTAAGCAAGGAATGATGACTTTTGCAGACTACGAAGCTAAGTTTACAGAACTCTCAAGATTCGTACCTTATCATGTGGACCCCGAGGAAAAAAGATCTAAGCATTTTCAACAAGGACTGAAGCCCTGGATACAGAATCGAGTCGTTGTGTTTGAGATCACCAATTATGCAACCTTAGTTCAGAAAGCGGCCATAGTGGAAAGTGGAAGTGAATTATACCCGAAGGTTAGATATGGTAAGAAGAGGAAGTTTCAAAGTGGTGGAAGCAGTTTTGTGAAGAGGCCTGATAACCGAGGTGACAAGAAACCTTTTGTGAAGAGGGAGGACATAAGCACTGATATACCAGAAGTAGGGATGGGCATTCACCCCGGCCCGTCCGATCCCGATCCGATCCCCGCCCCGCTTGGGACGGGGAATCGGGGATTTTTTCGGGTACGGGCCGGGGAGCGGGGACAATTTTCAAAAAAAATCGGGGAGCGGGCCGGGGCCGGGATTTTATGTCTCCCCGGCCCGATCCCCGACCCCCGCCCCGATTCGTCCCCGACTCGATTTCACAACATTAATATATATATATATATAATCATATATTAATATATATGAATTTCCAATACTTTATATTGGAAATAAAATGATATTTTAATCTTATATGTTTGTCTTTCTAGTAGTTAAATAACTTCATTTCCATGTTATTTATAATTGTTTATTTAAGTAATATTTTTTATCTTAATTTAGTGCTTAAAAAATTGTTTCAAACTCACTAGTTAGTGTTTAAAATCGTTTACAATGTTATTTTTTGTTTAAAATGAAATTCCCCGATTCCCCGCGGGGATACCCGTTACCCGTTCGGGCCGGGGATGGGGAATAAAAAATAATCCCCGACGGGGATCGGGCCGGGGATCGGGTTTAAATTCGGGGATGGGGGCGGGGATAGCACTCCCCGGCCCCGAAGTGCCCCGATGCCCAACCCTAACCAGAAGGATTGGGAACCATGACAGTAATCAGAGGTTCAAACCTCGGCAGACAGTTAACATGATGCAAGGAAGACCACCTCTGCCAGAATGCAAGACTTGTGGGAAGAAACACCCCAGACCTTGTCATCAAGCTAGCGTGAATTGTTACAATTGTGGACAGAAGGGTCATTATGCTTCTAGTTGCAAGGATAAATCTGTCACCTGCTTCAACTATGGAAAGAAAGGTCACGTGTCCCGAGATTGCCGACAGCCTGCTAAGGAAAATCCAGTGCCTCGACTCACAGCACCTCCCAGCAATAAGCCAATAGCAAAAACTTTCAACATGACAGTGAGAGATGCCATTGATGACAGCAATGTGATCGCAGGTACGCTTCTAGTAAATTCTGAGGATGCGTGTGTTCTAGTTGATTCTGGAGCTACCAAATCTTTTATTTCTGTGAACTTCATGAATAAGCTAAATCTCGAGTCTGTGCCCTTAGAGGGAGTTCTGAATATAAAAGTAGCTAATCAGGAAGTCATTCCAGTGAGCCGATTGTTCCCGAACTGTTCTATAGAGATACATGGACAACGTTTTGATGCGGACCTCATTCCTTTTAAGTTAGGGGAATTCGATGTAATCCTAGGAATGGATTGGTTAGCACATTACAATGCTCAAATAAATTGTCGTCGGAAGAAGGTTAGCTCAAGAGGAACTAATGGTATGAGAATTCCATTTTGTGGACGGAAACCGACTAGAGATTTTCTGTCAATAATTCAAGCTAAAAGATTACTTCGACAAGGTTGTCAAGCCTACCTGGCTCATGTGATAGATAAAGAAAAGCAGACTTATACAATCGATGAGATTCCCGTAGTTAATCAGTTTAAAGATGTTTTTCCTGATGAGTTGCCTGGGATGCCACCAGATCGAGAGATATAATTCACAATTGATCTAGCACCAGGAACCGCACCCATCTTAAAGCGCCTTACAGAATGGTACCAGTGGAAATGAAGGAATTGGCCACATAGCTGCAAGTGTTACTTGATAAAGGTGTAATCAGACCTAGTGTATCCCCGTGGGGAGCCCCAGTGTTGTTCTTGAAGAAGAAGGACGGATCTATTCAACTATGTATTGATTACCGTGAACTAAACAAGATGACCATCAAGAATAAGTACCCTCTGCCTCAGATTGATGATTTGTTTGACCAACTTAAGGGAGCTATGCATTTTTCGAAGATTGATTTAAGATCTGGTTATCATCAACTGAAAATCAAGCCTGAGGATATTCCTAAGACTACCTTTAGGACCCGATATGGACATTACGAGTTCCTAGTTATGTCTTTCGGACTGACGAATGCCTTAACTGCTTTCATGGATTTAATGAATCGTGTGTTCAAGAGATATTTGGATAAGTTCGTGATTGTATTTATTGATGACATCCTCATATACTCGAAGTCTTCTGAGGAACATGCTGAACACCTCCGTTTGGTTCTAGAAGCCTTGATGAAGGAAAAGTTATATGCGAAATTCTCAAAGTGCGAATTCTAGCTGAAAGAAGTTCAATTTTTAGGCCATATTGTGAGCGGTGAAGGAATTTCTGTGGACCCCACGAAGTTAGAAGCCGTAGCAAATTGGGAGAGATCCAAGACTTCCTTGGATTGGCTGGATATTATCATAGATTTGTGAAGGATTTCTTAAAGATAGCTATGCTACATACTCGACTTACCAGAAAGAGTGAAAAGTTTGAGTGGACCTCCAAATGAGAAGATAGCATTCAGGAATTGAAGAAGAGATTGACTACTGCCCCAGTTTTAACCTTACCTGATGAAAAAGGCGATTTCATGATTTTCAGCGATGCTTTTCACAAAGGATTAGGATGTGTACTGATGCAACACGGAAAGGTAATAACTTATGCCTCTCGACAACTGAAGGAATATGAATCCCGGTACCCTACTCACGATTTGGAACTTGCTGCTATTGTTTTTGCACTCAAGATTTGGAGACATTACCTGTATGGAGAGAAATGTGAGATTTACACGGATCACAAAAGGTTAAAGTATATATTCACGCAGAAAGAATTGAACATGAGGCAAAGAAGATGGTTGGAATTGATCAAGGACTACGACTGCACGATAAATTATCACCCGAGAAAGGCTAATGTGGTAGCTGATGCTTTAAGTAGAAAGGAAAGACTCAACCTATTGACAACCTCAGAAGAATTAATCAGAGAATTCGAGAAGATGGAGTTAGAAATCAAGGACCCAATCCAAAACAATGAAAGAGTTTATATCATTCATTTTCAACCAGAGTTACTTGAGAAGATTCGCCGCTGTAAGGAAAAAGTAATGGAAGAAAGAAGATCAGAGTTGACAGGAGAAGAATTTCTGAGTTCGAAAGATGATAATGGAATTAAATGATTTGCTTCGATAATTTGGGTTCCTAACGTTACAGAACTGAAAGAAGAAATCATGAGCGAAGCGCATAATTCAAGATATTCTATACACCCAGGGAGCACTAAAATGTAACAAGACATCAAGCAGAATTATTGGTGGCCTAACATGAAGAGGGAGATTGCAGAATGGGTAAGCAAGTGTTTGACCTTTCAGAGAGTGAAAGCCAAACATCAACGACCCAGTGGATTACTTCAACCATTAGAAATTCCAGAGTGGAAATGGGAGCACATCGCAATGGACTTTGTAGTAGGTTTACCTCGAACCAGAGCAAATTATGATGCCATATGGGTTATAGTTGATAGACTTACGAAGTCCGCGCATTTTCTGCCGATCAGTGAAAGGTATTCAGTGGAAAGACTGGTAGATTTGTATATGAAGGAAGTGGTAGTTCATCATGGAGTGCCCGTATCAATAGTGTCGGATAGAGATGCCCGCTTTACTTCTAGGTTCTGGAAGAGTTTTCAGGAATGCCTTGCCACCAAGCTAAATTTAAGTACAGCCTATCATCCGCAGACAGACGGACAGAGTGAAAGGACGATTCAGACAATAGAAGATATGTTACGAGCTTGCGCCTTCGATTTCAAAGGAAGTTGGGATGATCATCTGTCGTTAGTTGTGTTTGCATACAATAATAGTTATCACTCCAATACCGGTATGGCCCCGTATAAAGCTTTATATGGAAGGAAGTGCAGATCTCCACTATGTTGGGATGAAGTTGGTGAAAAGAGGATACTAGGGCCAGAAATGGTCCATCAGACAAAGCAGTCCATAGAAAATATTCGGAAAAGGTTAGTTGCTGCTCAAGACCGCCAGCGAAAGTATGCAGATCTGAAGAGAAAAGATAAGTCGTTCGAGATAGGAGATAAAGTGTTGCTAAAAATTTCCCCGTGGAAAGGAGTGATGAGATTCGGGAAGAAAGGGAAGCCGAGTCCTAGGTATATTGGACCCTTTGAGATTCTTAAGAAGGTTGGAGCCGTGTCATATCAATTAGCCTTACCGCCAGACCTTCAGCACATTCACGATGTATTTCACGTATCAATATTGAGAGTTTATCATCCTGATCATCGACACGTATTAGAGTATGAACCCATCGATATCAAAGCTGACCTGACCTACGTAGAGCAACCAGTAGAAGTTGTGGACTATAAAGTGCATGAGTTACGAAACAAGAAAGTGAATTTAGAGAAAGTAATTTGGAGGAACCGTCAAATCGAGGAAGCCATTTGGGAACTTGAGAATGAAATGCGTAGCAAATACCCCGAGTTGTTTAGTTAATAATGTTATCCCGAGGACGGAATCCTTTTAAGGGGGCGAGAATGTAATAACCGTGAAATTTTCAATTAGGCTTTGAGATTTCACTAAATAAAATGTTTGCGATTTAGATTGGTTGACTTTTGACGAGAGTAAATGAGAAGATACAATTACGTGAAGTCTATTTTTGTTAATTAAATTGAGATGGTATTTTATTGTTAGCATGACTAGCATTCGCATTAGCCGATTTATATAAATGTGATATATCTATACTATTATATAAAAGCCGAAACATTGAAAGTTTTGGTATTTTATATAAATTCTAAAAGTTGGATTTTTCACAAAGAGGGTATGGATTTTTATATGTTCTTGAAGGCTTTAAATTGTAATTTTATAAATTTGTGATATTGTGTGGTATTTTATGCATAAAAGTTCTCCTTTTTATATTTTATATGTAAGGGTTTGTGAAATTAGTTTTGATTTTTATAATTTTGGATCAAGTATGATTAATTAGAGAGTAATTATGCTTGGACTCATGTTTTTTGGGGGGGGGGGGTTTGGATTGCATGTGGTTTTGGAGACCACCACCGCGGCGGTAGAGGAGACCGACGGTGGTGGGTGTTGCCGGAGTGATTCAGAGAGGGTCGGGGAGAGATGGAGAACGGGCGAAGAGAGAGAGAGAGAGCGGGGGGGGGGGGGGGGAGAGACAGATCCGGAGGGAGAGAGAGAAGCCGACGGTGGTGGCCGGTGGTTGCCGCCGGTCGATGTTGGTGAAAATTCTTTTAATTAATTAATTGTAATAATCTTGGAATAAATAAATAATAATTAGAGAATAAATGTTTTAAATAAATTTAATGAATTTGGTGTGTTAAAGGGGATTAAAAATAGAGATTTTGAAACTTTAGTAAGATAGTGAAATATAATAATATTTGGGTGGTTTTAATAAAAATAGCAAAGAAAAAGGAAATTAGTTGGATAATTATGTTGGTGGATTGCATTCTTTCAATAAAAGAACCCTATCAGTTAGTGTGTGCGTGTGTGTGTAACAAAAGCGAGTTTGTAAATAATCTCGAGTTGGAAGAAAAGTTATTTCGGATTAATTTTATAAATCCAATTTATTAGGAAATGATTAGAGCCTCCACTTATCAATATTTATGAATGATTTATTCTTTGACTAAAATACCCTAAATGGATAACCGAGATAGAAATAGAAAGTGAAACTTACTAATAAATGGTTTTCTTTAAAAATTCGAACAAAAATGATTTTATGAGAATAGAATAAAGATGTAGATTTATTTTGTGTAATTTTATCAATTAATTAATTTTAATTAGAGAATTTTGTTATAAAACGAGAATTATAGAAAGATTAGTGTTGATTCTATAAAACCCTTTTTATTAGTTTATTCGAAATGTGTTGTTAAATAAATCAATTAGTGCCATATATTTAGGAATAATTAGTGACCTTTAAATTGAGAAATTCCTTTACGAATATTAGGGCAAGAATTCTCGTGTTTAATATTATTTTGAATCGTATGAAACCATAAAACCCGATTTATTAAAATTTAATAGGAAAAGCGAATAGAGCCTTCATGTAAATATAATATTTTGTGAATGATACGTTAGTAAGATTTTAAGGTTACGAGAATATTTTAAATTATATTTTCGAGAATTATCTAATTATCGATGACATGATTGCCAAATTATTTTGACATTACGTGATTAATTTCTTACCCCAAATACTAAAATCTTTTTGATAATTAATTATAGAATTTCCTTCTGAGATTTGAGACAATCGTTCGCGGGTAATGCTTTTTAATATTCAGTAGAGTGTAGCGTCGATACAGAGGCAAGTTCATTCCTACCCAAACTCTCGGAAACTGTTGAGTATTGAACACACGAATAGAATACGGAGGGGGGGGTGAATGGATTCTTGAACTTTTCTTGTTCTTGAATCTGTTTGGTGTATGTAGCAAGCTATTTGTTATGTGTGTGTAGAACTATAAGTGCGGATAGTGAACAACACAAGACACAATATTCACTTTATTCTAATATTTTATTAGATAAAGATTTGCTACAAACTGCGAATACAAATGATAGTATTCTCAACTTCGTTTTCTCAGAGAGATGTATTTTCTAAATGTGAATCTTAAAACCTCTCTCGAACTAAAGAAGTGAGGTTGTATTCTTATAACAAATAAGGTTACAGGATAAATTACTTTCTAGTATGTCTATCCTATTTGAGTAAACATCCAAACGGCTACAGGTTTGACTTCTTGAAGATCTATTTAGATCCACTTCTTTAGCTCTTTGTCCCTTGTACATCTCTCTAAGCTTCGTTGTAGGCTTTCCAAAGTACCTTACAGTTTGTGGTCCATAAAGTGCTTTGGCTTGTTGCAGGTTTCTGACTTGTACAATTTCTCCAGTATATTGTCTCCAAGATTGTATTCGAGAAGTAACTTAGTGATTGATTCGAGAACTAGAATTGACTTGATAGATAACTCTGAGTTCTAGAATACTGCAAAGTTGACATATCAAATCACTTCTCGAATAGCTCTTTTCTTCAGGAATCCTTGAGTTATCGAATAGAGCATTTAACTTATCGAATCCCTGAGATATCGTATAGCTTTCTGAGTTTTTGAGATATCGAATACAACTTCTTGTTGACTCTCAGAGAACTCGAATACCACTTTGACTTGTTGACTTCTTGAGTTCTCGAATAGAGTAATTGACATGTCGAATCTCTGAGTTATCGAATGACACTTTGACTTGTTGACTCTCAGAGATGTCGAACAATGTTTTTACAGATATCGAATCCTTGACTTGTCGAATGTTAGACTTCTCGAATAGAACAAAACACTTATCGAATTGGTACTTAGGCAAATCTTCATTCTTCGAATTCCAACTGTATTTATTTTAACAGTCTTAATCTTCAAGCTTGAGGCATGATCCTTGGAACTTCTTTCAAGCATTATTCTCTGACTTTTAATTACAGTTACACAGATAGAAATTGATGCCTATTATAAGTACTACAACAAGTAGAAACTCTACAACTAGAGGTTCCCTCAGTTAAGAGGTCATGTAAGTAATACAAAGCATTACAAACAATTAGGCTTGTTATTAGATGTACTCAGGCATGCCTCTGTGACTAACAATCTCCCCAAAATTGTGAGTGAGACCCTTAGTCACAATTTCATGTCTGATAACAAGCCTAACATACATAAAGATAAAAATTGACAGTACATGTATGAAATTGAATAACAACATGGATAGAACTACAATGAGTGATTTTACAGACTATGATGAAATACTAGCCTTTGTCATTTGATTCCATCTCCATGGCCTTGGCTTGTAGATCATCATATGCCTTCTGTTTCCTTTCTTTCTCCTTTCTTGCATTTTTATCCATAGCTTTTATGATCTCTGCCATAGCATCTAGTTCTTCAAGCAGAATAGAGTTCTTGAAGTCGTCAAGTACTGGCTTCACAATGTTGGCAGGATAGTGATTGAGTAGGTTCATTCTTATATTGACCTGATCTCCATTTCTTCTCCTATACTTCACAACATAGGGATTAAATTGAACTCTACACAATCCTTTTGCCCTTAGCTTTTCTGCTTCAACTTCCAGCTTAACAATCTTCTTCTCCCTTTCTAGCCATTTCTCAAAGCACCCCTTTCTTATCTTCTCAGCATAGTCTCTCTTCATCTTCACAAAATCAATCAACTCTAGCTTCCATACTCTCTCCACTTTGTCTTCAGAATCCAATAATGCAATAATTCTTTCTATCTCATATAGCTTGCCCCAATTTGACAACCCCCTTATTTGAATTTCATCTATCTTCCATTAGTGTATTTGATTTCAAGGTAGTCATTCACAATTGCAGCATAGTAGATTCTTTGAGCTCTTAGAAATTGCAGTTGGTCTTCATCAAAATCTTCATCTAGTGGTTGGAGTTTTAATCCTGGAATGATTGTTAGGTCCCTTCATTTAGATGGCTTCACTTTTCTTACAGCTTGTTTGAATTTGATCTTTTTCACTTGGTTGCTTGGCAGAAACTTGTGACCCTTGCTTGTAGACCATTATAGTACACCATTAGCAGTTTGATTTTGGAAACATACACATGGTTTCTTGAGTTGAATCTTCTTCTCTTCTTGAGGTGGCAAGACAGTTGCAGAAGCCATAGATGTAGATTTTGGTAGGTCATTACTAGTTGTAATCACCCTAGACATAGAGTCTTGTGTTGTGGTGAGGTTACTGTTAGTAATGCCTAGGGCTTGCTATTTTCCACTTTTCCTCTCATAGACTTTTCCTTGGTCATCATCACCCTTCCTATCTTTGTTGTTGTTGTTGTTGTTGTTGTTGTTCTTCTTCTTCTTCTTCTTCTTCTTCTTCTTCTTCTTCTTCTTCTTCTTCTTCTTCTTCTTCTTCTTCTTCTTCTTCTTCTTCTTCTTGTCTTCAGCATCCTTATCACTCCTGTGATGTCTTCTCCTCCCATCACTCTTATCCTCATCTTTATCATCCTTCTTTCTCCTTGCTTTAACCATCTCTGGGATAGAGCCAGTTGCTATGAAAGATATGAGAATATGCAATGCTTCCAACTCTTCAGCAGTTCTTATCCCATTCTTCTTTTGTAGTTGATCAATGATGTCAATTATAAGTCTGTGATTTCTAATAGTGAGATCCATGGGAATGACAAGCTGATTGACATCTTCTATCTTTGTACCAGACTGATAGAGAATGGTTCTTGGATTAATGCACACTTCAGGCAATCTAGCTTGTTGACCATTCCTAAGTTCAGAGTATAGGCACTTGTTGTTTTCTCCCTCCTTTTCAATCAGCTCCAAGATAGCATCAATCTCTGTAAATTTTAGAACCTTCAAGGTGTCATAAGATAGATTCCATATTTTGCCATTTGACACCATCATAATCTCCTTGAGAAATATTTGATTTAGTTTTCTTGGTATCACTGTCAGATATTTGATTTGATCTTTAAGGCTCCTTCTATACAACAATGTATCTCCTCCAACCTTTGCCTTTGAGGCTTGTAGAAACTTCAAGAAAGCATCATCATGATAAATCTCTGAGTTTGCTACGTCTATCAGCTTGGCCACTTGATAAGTGGATTTTATATCCACTTATTATGCGCTAATTTGACCTAGATTGATGGTTTATCCTTAAGTATGTTGTGTCCTTTAATTCGTTTATGTTGTTTCAGTCTTTGTTGTGCAAGAACTCGCAACTTTAGGTATCGTGGCGATAAAAGAATAAAAATCGTGGATTTCTGTCTCAATTCTGAATTAAGAGTTGCCAAGAGAACGCAAGGTCTGAGGAAGTCAAGGCCGGTATAAAGAAAATCATTGTGCAAGCAACAGAAGTGCTAAATAATTTAATCACAAGGATTTTATTATCAAGTGGACTGGCTACGAGGAAAAAGAATTATCATAAAGAAATTCTGAGTGATATATTCTTAATGTTGAAACCCCGGTTGGAATTGTTATATTTTTTGCTAAGTAAAAGGAGTCCGATTTCAGATCCTCAAGAGACCGTAGCTTGCACCTGGACGAGTAATGAGGAAATAGAATTATCACAAAAAGATGGAAAGTGATATATTCTTAAAGCGGGAATCCCGGTTGGAATTGATATATTTTTTGTTTAGCAAAAGGAGTCCGATTTCAGATCCTCAAGAGACCGCAGCTTGCACCTGGACGAGCAATGAGAAAATAGAATTATCACAAAAAGATGGAAAGTGATATATTCTTAAAGAGAAAACCCCGGTTTGAATTGATATATTTTTTTTAAGCAAAAGGAGTCCGGTTCCAGGCCCTCAATAGACCGCAGCTTAGGACTTAAGGATTTATTTATATTAATAAATATTTTATTTAATTAGAAAATTATATTTATAAATATCTAATAATATTAGATATTTATTTTTATAATTTTTGGATTAAATTAATTATTTATTAATTAAAGATTATAAGCTGTGCGGGTTAAAAAAGCATTTTTACGGAGCCCATTCTAAGAAATCAAAACAAGTCAACCGAAGAAAGTGGCAGGTGGAATGTTTTGGTTTTGAAAAAAAGGAAAGGGAGGTGTGGCAGGTAAACAAAAAAAATAAAAGGCCACGTGAATTGTTGTAATTGTGGCCAGGATTATTTAACAAGTAAACTAAGCAAATGAATTGATTTTGGAAAGCAAAAGTTAGGTAAGTGTCGGCCACCCAGATGACTTTTCTTTCGGCTGGTTTATTTATTCCTAGACGGTGGGCTAATTTGGCCTATAAATAGGAGTATTTGCAGTACGTTTAAAATCGTCCTACAGCCGAATTCTCATTTGTAATCTCTCTCAAAAATTCAGTAGCCTTTCTTTGTAATTTTATTTTTATTTCATACACTTTAATTTTCTGCAAATTTAGTGCAAGTTCTATTTTGGTTGAAGATTTTAAGGGATTATTTTGGAGTTCTCTTCTCTTTCATTGGAAGCTATTTCGGTTTTATTTTCTAAACTCTTGTAATTTCATATTTAATTCATGCAATTTTCCGCTATGTTTTCATTTAATCCCATGATGACGATCCGTTCGATTATGAACTAATCGCCGTAGTTTAGTAATTCGATGCCTTAATAATTTTTATTATGATAAAAATTCAGATTGCCTAATGTGGTTGCGCTTAATTTATTAAATGCATAGCTAACATCTAAATTATTAATTCCTAATGAATGCGAAAGTGGATTTAGGAATTTAGAATTTGCCATGTTAGCATAGGTTCGTAATTGTCATGTACATTTACGATAAGTGGTAGGGTTTTGGATCATATCGCCCTATGTAGCCATAATAAAGGAATTTATTCGTAAGCCAATTATGTTTTCAAATCTTATGGACATATAGGGTCTAAGCATAAATGGTGTCCACACAACTTCTATCTTTTTAAGTGGATGTTCGTGTGGTTTGATATAAGTTAAGGCTGAAAGGCGCTTATGTTAGTTTCGTGTTCCCGGCTAGCTTCCATAATTATCAAATAAAATTGAATTAAGGCATCAATTCTAAATGAAATAAGTAATGAAATTAGAATCCCATGTTTTTCACACATATTAAATCGCGTTTAATTAAATCAAGTAGTTCGAATTATTTAGTATTATTATTTTGATAAATCAATTAGAAAAATAAAACAAACTCCCCTTTTATATTAATTCAAGCAATTTGTTGTTTAATTATACGTCGTTGCATAAGCACTATTTCTGAACAAACACCAAGTCTTCGTGGGATCGATCTTATTATATTACTTGTGACCACGTACGCTTGCATAGTTAGTTTTTGAACCAACAAGTTTTTGGCGCCGCTGCCGGGGACTTCAGTGTTATTTTCAAAATTTGTGTTTAACATCAACGGAGGTTAAACTTAACTGACTTGGATAATTTTTTTTTTTCTCACGTTGTGTTTTCTCGTTCTGTCAGTATAAGGATCTTGAGTTGTTTATGCGAACGTGTGCCCAAACTCTTAAATCAAGAACCGTAATAAAGATGGAAGAAGCAGTAGAAATGGCGAATGTTGTGCCCAAGACGTTGATGGACTATTCTCAACCGAAAATCAATGACATTCAGTCAAGCATCACCAGGCCAGCCATTGCAGCCAACACATTTGAAATCAAACCTGGCACAATCCAGATGGTACAAAACTCTGTCCAGTTCGGGGGAGCGCCAACGGAAGATCCAAATATGCATATCCGTAACTTCATAGAGATTTGTGACACATTCAAATTCAACAACATGTCAGATGATGCTGTAAGTTGAGGCTTTTTCCATTTTCTCTACGGGACAAAGCTAAGGGATGGTTGCACTCAATTCCAGCTGGCTCGATAACAACATGGGAAGAACTCGCTCAAAAGTTCCTCACTAAATTCTATCCCATGGCAAAAACAGCTGCCATAAGGAATGCTCTTGCTCAGTTCACACAACAGACGAGGGAATCTTTATGTGAAGCTTGGGAGCGCTATAAGGATAAGAAAATGCCCTCACCATGGCATGCCCAACTGGATGGTCATAAATTGTTTATATAATGGACTAGGATGGCAATCAAGACCTATTATGGATGCAGCATCAAGGGGAGCATTATGGGCTAAGAGCTATGAAGCCGCCTACGAGCTAATTGAAATGATGGTAGCTAATGAATATCAGAATCCGACGCAGAGGATGCCTTAACACAAGGTGGCAGGAATCCTCGAGGTTGACACAGCCACATCCCTATCAGCTCAGCTTGAAGCGCTAAGAATGATGGTGGATTCTTTGACAAACTATGGGGTACAGCAAGTGGCGAGTGTTTGTGAGCTATGCGCCGGTGGACATGAAACGGATCAATGTGCAATTTCTAATGAATCACTGCACTTTGTGAGCAATTTTCAAAAGCAACAGCACCCAGTCCCAAACACTTACCATCCCAGCAACAGAAACCATCCTAACTTCAGCTGGAGCAACAACAAAAATGGATTGCAACCACCACCATATCAAACTCAACCACCATATCAAACACAGCAACCACAGCCATATCAACAACAACCATACCATCAACCCCAAAATCAGAAATATGGGGCCAGACCATACAATCCCTCTGGATCGCATCAACAGTAGGGGAAACAACTTCAGAATCAATACGCCCTGAAACAATCTCAACCTCCAGGATTTCATCGGCAATATTATGCCGGTCCAGGCCAATAGTCTGCTGAGAAATTAGAATTGGAAGAACTAAAATTGATGTGTAAAAGCCAGGCTGTATCTCTTAAAACTCTGGAAAACCAAATTGGCCAAATAGCAAATGCCTTACTTAATAGGTCGCAAGGAGCTCTTCCTAGCGACATAGAAGCAAACCCTGGAAAAAGGGACGGCAAAGAGTAAGTCAAAGCTATCACTTTAAGATCTGGCAAAACCACAAAGGACCAAGACGTTGAAAAGGTAATCGAACAACCGGAGGCATAGGGCAGCCACACCACTATAGAGGAATAAACGGAGATCTCGAAACCTGAAATCAGTATCAGCAAATCGGAGGGTGTCAACAGACCATCTGAGAAAGCATCTCAGGAGCATAAAGCTGCAAATACTCAAATCTACCCCCTCCACCATATCCACAAAGACTCCATAAGCAGAGATTGGATAAGCAGTTTGCAAAGCTTTTAGAGGTATTCAAGAAGCTACATATTAATATACCTTTTGTAGAAGCATTGGAACAGATGCCGAGTTATGCTAAGTTCATGAAGAGTATTTTATCAAGAAAGCTGAAACTTGAGGAATGGGAAACTGTTGCTTTAACAGAAGAATGCAGTACTATTCTGCAACAGAAATTGCCCCCGAAACTCAAGGATCCAGGAAGCTTCACAATACCATGCACAATTGGCAACATATCATTCAACAAATGTTTATGCGACTTGGGAGCAAGTATAAATCTGATGCCGCTATCGGTTTTTGTTCAACTAGGACTCCCTGATCCAAAGCCTACTAATATCTCATTACAGCTAGCTAATCGTTCGATCACATATCCGAGAGGTATAGTAGAGGATGTTTTGGTTAAGGTGGATAAACTAATATTTCCTACTGATTTTGTCATTCTAGATTTTAAAGAAGACAAGAACATTCCTATCATTTTGGGAAGACCATTTCTAGCTACAGGCCGAACTCTGATTGACGTCCAAAAAGGAGAGCTAACCATGAGAGTACATGATCAAGATGTCACTTTCAATGTATTCAAGGCTATGAAATTCCCAACAGAAGATGAAGAATGTTTTAAAGTGGATGTAGTTGATAGGGCAGTTTGTGATAAGGTAGAACAGTTGCTGAATTCGGATCCTTTAGACAATGCTCTAAAAGAAGAATTGGGTATTGAAGATGATGAAAGTGAGGAACAAATTCAGTTGTTGGATGCAACCCCCTGGCAAAAGAGGTTCAGCACACCACATGAGTCACTTGGCTTAGCAAATATCAGGGATTCTCAAGAATGCCTTAAGCCATCTAGTGAGGAAGCTCCTAAACTCAAACTCAAACCTCTGCCGGATCACTTAAGGTATGCATATTTAAGAGATGCATCTACATTACGTGTTATTATTGCTGCTAACCTATCAGGTAGTGAAGAGGACAAGCTGTTGCGTATTTTGAGAGAGTTCAAATCAGCGATCGGATGGACCATTGCAGATATTAAAGGAATCAGTCCTTCTTATTGCATGCATAAAATTCTTCTTGAGGAAGGCAACAAACCATCTGTAGAGCAGCAGAGAAGACTCAACCCAATCATGAAAGAAGTGGTGAAGAAGGAAATTTTAAATGGCTGGATGCAGGGATCATTTATCCTATTTTAGACAGTTCTTGGGTGAGTCCGGTGCAATGTGTGCCTAAGAAAGGAGGCATGACAGTGGTAGCAAATGAAAAGAATGAGCTCATCCCTACTCGGACAGTCACAGGGTGGAGAGTATGCATGGATTATCGGAAGCTAAACAAGGCCACAGAAAAGATCATTTTCCTCTTCCATTCATCGATCAAATGCTGGATAGATTGGCAGGCCATGAGTATTATTGCCTTCTTGATGGTTATTCAGGCTATAATCAGATTTATGTTGCTCCAGAGGATCAGGAAAAGACCACATTCACTTGTCCTTTTTGCACTTTTGCTTTCCGACGAGTTTCTTTCGGGCTCTGTGGTGCACCTGCTACCTTTCAGAGATGCATGATGGCCATATTCTCTGACATGATTGGAATAAATGTGAAGGTTTTCATGGATGATTTTTCAGTTTTTGGAACTTCTTATGATGAGGCCTTGAATAATCTGCGTCTGGTGCTGAAACGATGTGTTGAGACCAATTTGGTGCTCAATTGGGAAAAATGCCATTTCATGGTGCAAGAGGGAATTATTCTCGGGCATAAGGTATCTAGAAAGGGACTCGAAGTGGACAAGGCTAAAGTATAGACTATTGAAAGACTTTCTCCTCCAATCTCAGTTAGAGGAATCCGTAGCTTTCTTGGACATGCAGTTTTCTATCGGCGATTCATACAAGACTTCTCCAAAATTTCTAAGCCGTTATGCAATTTGTTGGAGAAAGACATCCCTTTCAAGTTTGATAAAGATTGTTTGGCTGCATTTGAGCACTTGAAGGAAAAGCTGACTACTGCTCCCATCATTACAGCACCTAATTGGGACGATCCATTTGAGATGATGTGTGACGCCAGTGATTTCGCGGTGGGAGTTGTTCTGGGCCAACGGAAGAAGAATGTGCTCCATGTGGTCTACTATGCTAGTAAGACCCTCACTGATGCACAGCTGAATTGCACCACCACTGAGAAGGATCATATCTACTTGGCATGAAAGTTACAGTTTACACAGACCACGCGGCCATTAGATACTTGATCTCAAAGAAAGATGCAAAGCCGCGTCTGATTCGATGGATTCTTTTGCTACAGGAATTTGAGCTAGAAATAAAAGATAGGAAGGGAACAGAAAATCAAGTGGCAGACCACTTATCACGGCTGGAAGGTCATGGAAGAGCTAATGGGGATAATACTCTAATTAATGAATACTTTCCCGATGAGAAGCTGTTTGTGGTGCAAGGGTGCAAGAACCCTAATTTTTGGTAATACTTCCTTTTATTTAATATCTTGTGACATTGTCAATATGGAACCTTTCTAGTCATCCCTGTTGATTAATAGAATTGATTGTCTGAGAAACTGTGTTGTTACATTCATTAGGTAAGATAAAAAGGGAGATTGTGAAGGCAGGAGTCTTATTGTTAGTAAGATTTATAAAACTTGGGATTTGAGAATGGTTAGAGTATTAAAAGATTTATTAAGAATTATGACGAGGAATTATGGACATTCGAGGAATTTACACAATTAAGTACTTAAGGAATTATAGGGGAATTCTCTACACGACAAAATATTATTACGAGAGATTAATTAAGATATGATACGAATTAAAGATTAAATGACAAGCATTGGTGGAAGAATAATGATACAAGGAGTAGTATTGCATGCAAGTCCCATGCAACCAAGTGGTTAGGAATAAGCAAACTAGTTAACAAAATGGAAGAGGAATAGTAACTAGTTACTTGTTTTTCAAAAAGGGGAGACAAGTAGTACATGTGACCATGCCTTGCTAGTACCTTGCCTATACATACACATTATGTATCACCCAACCCTAACTTTATCAATTATTCACCAAACAAACAAAACACAAAAATCAAAACACAACCCCCCTTGTTCATAGCTCTCGGCCAAAGCTAGAAGGAGGAAGAAAAAATTTTCTTTCTCCCACTTTCCATCACTCTTAATTCAAGATATAATTACTAGGCCCTCTACAACATCTAAGCAAGGTATGTTAATAGTTTCAAGCCATTTCATCCATCCAAATTCAAGTTATAAATTGTTAAAGATTGGGTGAATAGTAACCATGTTTGATTTTCTTTTAGATCTTGGATTGTAAGGGTTGTAGGAGACCATTCAAGGTGTTATTGAGTTGTGTAAGGCTTATCCAAGGCTCCTAGGTGCTCAAGAAGGTATAAAAATCACAAACCCTTTTGGTCATGTAGTGTTTATAGTGTTTGGTAGTAGATCCATGTGTTATATTGATAATCTTGGTGGTATAAGTAATGGATGACATGGATCTTGAGTTTTGATGTTGTGATTGTGATTTTTATGATTGTGGATAATATATGTATCACCATGAATGTTATAAAGCATGAACTAAGTGAATTAGGTATTGGTTGTGTTGTGGAATTGTGAAAATTGGTTGATCTAAGTAGTACATGCTTGCTGAGTTTTTCCAGGAACATTGACCTGTCTTGTAACACGGTTTTGAACCACCAAATGTTGTCACCTGATGTCCTAGCATATATTGTTGGAAAGATAATTGAATGTAGTTTCTGGAAATGTAAGGTTCATGGCTAGGTAATGTATATATTTTAAGTTATGGCCGGAGAAGTGAATTGTGTTTCTGGATTCCGGACTGCAATAAGTGACCCCCTTGTGAACCTTGTTTAAACCCCTAAAAATATATGTGGGATCATGGAAAAATTTGAGAAGTTAGGGAATGTAGTGGTGAAGACCACCCAAAAAGAATTGGATTAAAATATGAATTTTTGGATTTTATAAAAATGCTAGAGTAAATTTCGCGCAATGGAAAAAGTCGATTAGTGGAGCATAATTCTAGGGTTAATGGTTATGATTCGAATGTGGTAACTAAATTAAGTCGATTAAGTGACGAGCGTAATCGAGGGATGACATGAACCTATAGTGGGTCTAGAGTGTCATAAGATGAAGTCATTAAGTTAATTTCGTACCCCCTAAAACCCCGTAATTAAAGAGATATTGTTAAGGTACTAACGAGCGGTTATTGCTTATGTATAGATCGTTCGACTCCGTACGCTCGACCACCCCAACCAAACCAAGGCAAGTTTACTTTTCAAAACTTATACATGTACAAGGACTTTCACTGTTGTGTTTGTAGTTTTCAACCATATCAAATGCTATGTTTATCAAAGTATTGATGCAATTGAGATTGTATAAGTACATATATGCTTGTACCCCTTGAACTTAGATTGAAATGTTTTCTTCGGACAACGACTCTAGCAATAGAGGTCGTAGCGGTCCGTATATACTATTGACCGGGGAGCGGTATATTATTATATCGTAACTAGGTTGCGAAAACCCGAAGGGTCATTCGGGGAGTATCGTATACTCAAGTAATTATTGTTATATCTTCGTATGTACTCGAAACCTTATCTTGGATTAAAAGTTTATTTTATCGAATAATTATTTTATTAATTTATTAATATTAAATCTTAAAATATTATTTATTAATTATTGTTCATTATTTTAAAGACAAATTTAATCTAAGATACCTTTAATACTTTCAAACTCGAACTCTTTCGAACTCAAAACATTTTCGAAAACCCCCGGTCAGGTTCTGCTTCTTGTATGATTTCAAGAATCATCGGTTGACTGATTTCGGACCTCAATTACTCTATTTTCAATCAAAATCAAGTTTTCAAAAGAAAAAGAAAAAGGGACTCTGGCAGGTGTGGGAACCGTTGACGAACGATTCCCGGGATGTGTAAGCGGCCGTGAGCCAGGCGGTCCATCAATTATTATTCCGGCCCAGCTGTTGCCGAAGGATGATTACGGATGTAGTTTTCATCGAGGGTGATTACGGATGTAGTTTTCACCCGAGGGATAGTTACGGATGTAGTTTCTATCCTTCTACCGGTAGAGAAGACCCGCGGATTATTGGACTTGGATGTGGCGACTGATCATCGTCAATCCTTGTCAAGTTTTGTGTTTTCTTTAAGTCCCATTCCTCCATTTTGGAAAAATGCTTTGACACTGCTTCTTAGGCTTTTGTGCCAAGTCGCTGATAGTGTTCTATTTTGATGAGAAAGATGTTGACTCTATGCAGTATCTAGAACTGCAAGTTTATTTTGAAAACAAGGGCACATAGTGTTGCACCTTCGGAATTTATCAACAATGACAAGTGATTTTATATCTGATTGATACAAACAAGTTTAATAACTGCCAATCATATGAAATGTTATATTGCTTACCTTATACATATATTTCTTGCTGAGCTATAGTTGCTCACTCTTGCTTGTTTTCAAATTTTACAAACACAACAGCTAAGCGAAATGGCAAGACCCAGACAGACTGCTCGAAAGCAGGTGACTAGGCCCGAGCCAGCAGTTGAGATTCCACCGGTAGGCCCCATTAGCCGGATTGGTTGGCAGCTTTTGTTAGTTTGTTTTATTTATCAGTATGACCTGTGCAAGGCAGTGTACCGTAACAAACTATCAAGCCGCCAACTTCGCTTCATATCGAAGTGTTGCTGGTAGCATAAATACTATTTAATTCGGTCTGTAATAACTCTGATACTTTTATTACTGCTTAATCAATGTTGTGACGTTTCTGAGGCTCTAACCTGTGTGTGTGTGTGCGGTGTGAGTTATTGTGGGGTCGATGGCTGTTTTATTTATATTATGTGCAAGAACAGGTACGTTATTAATGGAAAATGGACCGTGAGCGCCTAGATCTCTGACCCCGGATCTGGGGGCGTCACAGAAATGGTATCAGAGCGAGGTTACAGTTCTCAGAAACGATAGTAATTTAAGAAAGCAACCCTAATAATAATAACAATAATAATAACCCTAATAACAACCATAATAATACTTAGAACTCTAATCGAGTTTGTAGTCTGGTTATCGGATATATCCCTGACTTTAAGGCCCGAGAGGGAACTACTCCTAAACCTTTCTTTTTGGTTAGTGACCCTCCTTATTTCCCTTGTGTAGATGGAGGAGATACCAGACCCTGAGGCTTTCGAGAGAGAGCATGATGAGGCATTGATGCGAGATACCGAGGATCCTGAGGAGGATATGGGTGCTAACTCCGAGCTTGGCCCCTGGATTACGCTGATAGGAGATACTGATGATGAGGATCCCGTTGAGGAGCCCTTTGAGCCTGAGCCTGAGCCTGTTATCCCATCTCCTGTAGCTACTGATGAGGAGAGTGTGAGATCCGGTGAGGGTCGTGTTGTGTCACCCCCACCTTCTCCACAGACATCTAGCCCTGTTTCATCGGACGGTGACTCCGAGGATGACACTTCTGGCGAGGAGGAGCTTGACCCTACTCCTACTACTGCTGCTGCACCTGCTCCTGTTCCTGTCATACCACCTCCACCGATGGACCTACCCCCAGTGTCGGGTACTGAGCACGCTTACGTGGTACAGTTCCTGACCCAAGACTTACTTTCTGCGGAGGCCCGACTTAACGAGGCGAGGCGGGCACTAGTGGAGGAGCGCGAGGCGCGCTTGAGGATCCAGGCTGAGATGAGGACCGCTGTTGCTAGGAGGACTAGGGCTCGACTCCATAGGATTGAGAGGAGGAGTCGCGAGAGGATTCTTGGATTAGGGATCCGCGGGGGCGGAGTGATCCAGGCTAGGGATGCTAGGCGTGTTGTGCGTCGTGCATTTGCCCGAGTGAGGACCTTGCTCCGCCGCGGTACGGCCCCGTGATGTGTTACTGATAGCTCAGTCCCCTAGGTTCAGATGACATTAGTGTGTCGATTTTGCGGGATAGTTGACTTGTGCAGTGGTATCCTTTCTAACCAGTGGATGAGTAGACTGACCTACAGATATGTAGATGTGATTTCGGGTAGTATGTACGGATGTAGCCCTACTTTTGTGTAGCCCTGACTATTCGGATGATGTACTTGTATTTGTTTTACTTTTGCTAGACCTTGACATCGGAACTATGTATTTGGCTCTAACATCCAAACTTTGTGACAACCCTTGTACCGTACTTATTGAGTTTCAGTTTCCTTGATATTGTCTCAACTGCTTTACTTTCCGATGCCATGCTCTACTGTTTTGATATACAACTGTGATTATACAATTGCTACAAGCCACAAATACAACCATGCTGTTTCAAATTTACGATATGCGATTTCAAATTGTTCTCTACAAATTTCCAAAATGTTCCTACAATTTTTAAAATAACTTTTTCGAAAAAAAATATATATTTTTGAGGTTTCGAAATTTTGAAAACTCTTGCAAGTGTTTTCGCATTCCATAGAGATTTTTCCAAAAATGTTTTGACATTTTATCTCCAGCATCGGATTATTAAAACTTTTGCAACTTCCACCCTTATGAGGAGGAACGATACGCTCCTGACCCGTGCAAACGCTGTCAGGTAATTGGGAAACCCTAACCCATTTCTTGTTTTATTATCAGATCATGCCACCCAGAAGAATGAACACTCGAGCTCACCCGATCAGTTCTGAGGGCCAGGGTAGCCACCATGGGACCGGAGGCCACCAGAACCGTGAAGGGGAGAATGTCAACCTGAGTGAGAGTGAGGGCAACGAACATAACTTGTTTGATGACTCTGAGTATGAAGAAGAAGAAGCTGGTGATGACACCCGAGAGGCAGAACATCCTAGGGGAGGCCCTATGGAACAGTTCATGGAGTTACTTAGGCAGAACTTGGACCGTCCCCCAGTTCAGCAACCACCCCAAAATGCTAATGCAAATGCTTTCCGGAACTTCAAATCCCTGAAACCCCCAGAATTTAAAGGAACTGCCGACCCGGTCGAGGCAAGGGCCTGGCTGAAGGAAATGGAAAAAAATCTTTCGAGATACTGGGTGTCGCTGAAGAGCAGAAGACTGTTTTCGCCACTTACCTTCTGAAGGGTGAGGCGAACTATTGGTGGGAAGCTAAGAAGAATTTGGAAGGAAGAGGTGTGGTGACCTGGGAGAGGTTTAGCGAGCTGTTCTTGGAGAAGTACTTTCCTAGGTTCATGGAAACACAAATGGAGCTGAAGTTTTTGGAACTGAAGCAAGGTAACATGACGGTGGCCGAGTATGAGGCCAAATTTACGGAGCTGTCGAGGTTTGTGCCGGAATATGTGAACTCTGAGGCAAAGAGGGCCCGAAGATTTCAATTAGGGCTAAAACAATGGATTCAGAATCGTGTGGCGGTTCTTGAGCTGACAGACTATGCCACCCTGGTACAGAAAGCATCAATTGTTGAGGCTGGGAGTGAACAGATGCAGAAAGAGAGGGAAGGAAAGAAGAGGAAGTTTGATAGTCAAAAGGGAAACTCTGCGGGAGGGAGCTTTCTGAGAAAATTTAAGCGAGGAACGATGTCCCAACCCAACGGAAACTTTGGAACCAAGAGAGCTGAAAGTTGGAGTGTGGGCCAGAGCGGCCGACCACAGGGATCGTCTTACTCTACCCCATCCCGAGCCCAACCCCCAGAATGTAATAAATGTGGAAGGAAACATGCGGGCGTGTGTAACCTAGAGGATGTGAAGTGCTTCAAGTGTGGGCTGACAGGATATTATGCTAACGCCTGTCGAGGAACTAGTAACAACACCAGTGCCGGAGGTAATTGCTTCAAGTGTGGGAAACCAGGGCACAAAATGAGGGAATGTATGTCCTCTGGGCCAGCTGCATCGAGAGTGAGTGGAACTGCTTCTAACAAGGCCCCTACTGCAAGAACTTTTAACATGACGGTGCAAGATGCCGTGAGGAACACGGATGTGATTGCAGGTACTCTACTACTCAACTCAGTTAAGGCAAATGTTTTATTTGATTCGGGAGCTACCAAGTCTTTCATATCTCTAGATTTTGTATGTCAGTTAGGCCTTAAGACTGAACCATTGAAAGACAAACTGCAAATAGAGATAGCTAATCATGAAATTATTCCCGTTAGCCAAGTATGTCCAGGTTGTGACCTAGAAATAGAGGGGCGACACTTTCGGGTAGACTTAATACCTTTTAAACTAGGGGAGTTTGACGTAATAGTAGGTATGGATTGGTTAACAGCCCACAGAGCCCAGATTGATTGTGTAAAGAAGAAATTAAGTTTGAGACTGCCAGGGGACGAGGAAGTAGTGTTTAGTGGGAAACGGCAAAACCAAAAGTTCCTGACTATGATTCAAGCTAAGAAGCTGTTACGTAAAGGGTGCGAAGTCTATTTAGCCTATGTGAAGGATACCAAGGAAGAGGCACCAAACCTACAGGAAATCCCTGTCGTTAATGAATTCGCGGACGTATTTCCGGATGATCTTCCAGGACTACCACATGATAGAGACATCGAGTTCGCTATAGACTTAGTTCCGGGTACGGCCCCAATTTCGAAAGCCCCATATCGGCTAGCTCCAGTGGAGATGAAAGAGCTGGCCACTCAGTTACAAGAGTTGTTGGATAAAGGGATGATAAGACCTAGCGTGTCACCGTGGGGAGCCCCGGTGTTATTCTTGAAAAAGAAGGATGGTAGTATGAGGTTATGTATAGACTACAGAGAGTTGAACAAGGTGACTATCAAGAATAAGTATCCCTTGCCCAGGATAGATGACCTGTTTGATCATTTGAAAGATGCAGTTTATTTCTCTAAAATTGATTTGAGGATTGGGTATCACCAGTTAAAGATTAAACCAGAAGATATACCAAAGACGGCCTTTCGTACCCGGTACGGACACTATGAGTTCCTAGTGATGTCATTTGGGTTAACGAATGCCCCTGCAGCTTTCATGGATTTAATGAATCGAGTCTTCAAGAAATACTTGGACAAGTGTGTTATAGTCTTCATCGATGACATCTTGATTTATTCCAAGACGAAGGAGGAACATGCGGAGCACTTGAGGATTGTATTGGGAGCATTGAGAGAAGAAAAGTTGTATGCTAAGTTCTCGAAGTGTGAATTTTGGTTGAAGGAAGTTCAGTTTTTAGGGCATGTGATTAGCGAACAAGGCATTCTAGTGGACCCAGCCAAAATAAAGGCTGTATCAAATTGGGAGAGACCAACCACTCCGATAGAGGTGAGAAGTTTCATAGGACTGGCTGGCTACTATAGGAGATTTGTCCAAGACTTTGCCAAGATAGCAGCCCCTTTGACCCGACTAACTCGCAAGACCGAGAAGTTTGTGTGGACTGAAAAATGCGAAGAGAGCTTCCAAGAGTTGAAAAAGAGGTTGGTGACAGCACCAATACTAGCCCTACCTGATGATAAGGGAGATTTTGTGATTTATAGCGGCGCATCCCATAAAGGTTTAGGGTGTGTGCTTATGCAGCACGGTAAGGTGATCGCGTATGCATCCAGACAACTTAAGGAATATGAGATAAGATACCCCACCCATGATTTGGAATTGGCAGCGATAGTTTTTGCTTTGAAGATCTGGAGACATTATCTTTACGGAGAAAAGTGTGAAATCTACACAGATCACAAGAGCTTAAAGTACATATTCACTCAGAAAGAGTTAAACATGCGGCAGAGGAGATGGTTAGAGCTAATCAAGGATTATGATTGTGAGATTCATTATCATCCAGGGAAGGCCAACGTAGTGGCCGATGCACTTAGCCGAAAGGAGAAGCTTAAGATGATAACGTCAGTGGACGAATTGATCAAGGACCTCGAGAAACTGGAGGTTGAGGTGAGGTTACCAGGAGTTGGACAAGAGAGTCTAATGGAAATAAGAGTCCAACCCCCGCTATTGGAAAAGATTAAGTTATGCCAGGAAAAGAAGATGGAAGAAGAAAAGAATTCGATGGAGAAAATTTTGACTGGCGAGGAAATTAAGTGTGAGAAGGACGGGAATGGAATTATGAGGTACGCATCTAGTATATGGATCCCGAACGTACAAGAATTAAAAGACGAGATTTTGCAAGAGGCTCATAGTTCGAGGTACTCAATTCACCCTGGAGGCACTAAGATGTATAGGGATTTGAGAGAATACTATTGGTGGCCAAATATGAAGAAGGACGTGGCCGAGTGGGTAAGTAAATACTTGACATGTCAAAGAGTAAAGGCCGAACACCAGAGGCCCAGTGGATTGTTGCAACCCTTGGAGATACCCGAGTGGAAGTGGGAGCAAATTGCGATGGATTTGTGGTCGGATTACCAAGGACTAAGACTAATCATGATGCCATTTGGGTAATTATCGATAGGTTGACCAAGTCTGCACATTTTCTTCCAATCAACGAGAGATATATTGTCGACAAGCTGGCGGATATTTACTTAAAGGAGATTGTGGTTAGGCATGGGGTTCCTGTGAGCATTGTATCAGATAGAGACCCAAGATTCAACTCCAGGTTCTGGAGAAGTTTTCAGGATTGTGTGAGGACCAAGTTGAACATGAGTACTGCATACCATCCCCAATCAGACGGACAAAGTGAGAGAACCATCCAGACCATAGAGGATATGTTGAGAGTATGTGCCATTGATTTTAAGGGAAGTTGGGATGACCACTTGCCGTTGATTGAATTTTCCTATAACAACAGTTACCATGCGAGTATAGGCATGCCCCCATATGAAGCTTTATACGGACGAAGATGTCGATCCCCCTTGTGTTGGGAAGAGGTTGGAGAGCGGAAGATTTTAGGACCTGAACTGGTCCAACGGACAAGAGAAACTATCGAACTCATAAGAGGACGGCTGGTAGAGGCCCAAGACAGATAGAAGAAGTATGCGGACCAGAACCGCAAAGACAAGGAATATGAGGTTGGAGAGTTTGTGATGTTGAAGGTATCACCGTGGAAAAGATTAATGAGATTTGGTAAGAAAGGGAAACTAAGCCCAAGATTTATTGGACCTTTTGAGATCTTGAAACGAGTTGGAAAGTTGGCCTATGAATTGGCTTTACCCTCGAACTTGCAGCAAGTACATAATGTGTTCCATGTGTCCATGCTACGACCCTACCATACCGACTTCCGATATGTGATAGAACATGATCAAGTGGATCTGCAACCAGACCTAACATATGTAGAGCAACCCGTAGAGATCATGGATAGAAAAGAACAGGTGCTGAGGAACAAGGTTGTCAAATTAGTGAGAGTTTTGTGGAGGAATCAGAATGTCGAAGAATCAACATGGGAACTAGAGAGCGCGATGCGTGAAAAGCACCCCCAACTGTTTTCAACCTGATTCCGGGACGGAATCCTTTTAAGGAGGGGAGGCTGTAAGAACCCTAATTTTTGATAATACTTCCTTTTATTTAATATCTTGTGACATTGTCAATATGGAACCTTTCTAGTCATCCCTGTTGATTAATAGAATTGATTGTCTGAGAAACTGTGTTGTTACATTCATTAGGTAAGATAAAAAGGGAGATTGTGAAGGCAGGAGTCTTATTGTTAGTAAGATTTATAAAACTTGGGATTTGAGAATGGTTAGAGTATTAAAAGATTTATTAAGAATTATGACGAGGAATTATGGACATTCGAGGAATTTACACAATTAAGTACTTAAGGAATTATAGGGGAAATCTCTACGCGATAAAATATTATTATGAGAGATTAATTAAGATACGATACGAATTAAAGATTAAATGACAAGCATTGGTGGAAGAATAATGATACAAGGAGTAGTATTGCATGCAAGTCCCATGCAACCAAGTGGTTAGGAATAAGCAAACTAGTTAACAAAATGGAAGAGGAATAGTAACTAGTTACTTGCTTTTCAAAAAGGGGAGACAAGTAGTACATGTGACCATGCCTTGTTAGTACCTTGCCTATACATACACATTATGTATCACCCAACCCTAGCTTTATCAATTATTCACCAAACAAACAAAACACAAAAATCAAAACACAACCCCCCTTGTTCATAGCTCTCGGCCAAAGCTAGAAGGAGGAAGAAAAAATTTTCTTTCTCCCACTTTCCATCACTCTTAATTCAAGATATAATTACTAGGCCCTCTACAACATCTAAGCAAGGTATGTTAATAGTTTCAAGCCATTTCATCCATCCAAATTCAAGTTATAAATTGTTAAAGATTGGGTGAATAGTAACCATGTTTGATTTTCTTTTAGATCTTGGATTGTAAGGGTTGTAGGAGACCATTCAAGGTGTTATTGAGTTGTGTAAGGCTTATCCAAGGCTCCTAGGTGCTCAAGAAGGTATAAAAATCACAAACCCTTTTGGTCATGTAGTGTTTATAGTGTTTGGTAGTAGATCCATGTGTTATATTGATAATCTTGGTGGTATAAGTAATGGATGACATGGATCTTGAGTTTTGATGTTGTGATTGTGATTTTTATGATTGTGGATAATATATGTATCACCATGAATGTTATAAAGCATGAACTAAGTGAATTAGGTATTGGTTGTGTTGTGGAATTGTGAAAATTGGTTGATCTAAGTAGTACATGCTTGCTGAGTTTTTCCAGGAACATTGACCTGTCTTGTAACACGGTTTTGAACCCCCAAATTTTGTCCCCTGATGTCCTACCATATATTTTTGGAAAGATAATTGAATTTAGTTTCTGGAAATGTAAGGTTCATGGCTAGGTGATGTATAGATTTTAAGTTATGGCCGGAGAAGTGAATTGTGTTTCTGGATTCCGGACTGCACTAAGTGACCCTCTTGTGAACCTTGTTTAGACCCCTAAAAATATATGTGGGATCATGGAAAAATTTGAGACGTTAGGGAATGCAGTGGTGAAGACCACCCAAAAAGAATTGGATTAAAATATGATTTTTTGGATTTTATAAAAATGCTAGAGTAAATTTCGCGCAAGGGAAAAAGTCGATTAGTGGAGCATAATTCTAGGGTTAATGGTTATGATTCGAATGTGGTAACTAAATTAAGTCGATTAAGTGACGAGCGTAATCGAGGGATGGCATGAACCTATAGTGGGGCTAGAGTGTCATAAAACGAAGTCATTAAGTTAATTTCGTACCCCCTAAAACCCCGTAATTAAAGAGATTTTGTTAAGGTACTAACGAGCGGTTATTGCTTATGTATAGATCGTTCGACTCCGCACGCTCGACCACCCCAACCAAACCAAGGCAAGTTTACTTTTCAAAACTTATACATGTACAAGGACTTTCACTGTTGTGTTTGTAGTTTTCAACCATATCAAATGCTATGTTTATCAAAGTATTGATGCAATTGAGATTGTATAAGTACATATATGCTTGTACCCCTTGAACTTAGATTGAAATGTTTTCTTCGGACAACGACTCTAGCAATAGAGGTCGTAGCGGTCCGTATATACTATTAACCGGGGAGCGGTATATTATTATATCGTAACTTGGTTGCGAAAACCCGAAGGGTCATTCGGGGAGTATCGTATACTCAAGTAATTATTGTTATATCTTCGTAAGTACTCGAAACCCTATCTTGGATTAAAAGTTTATTTTATCGAATAATTATTTTATTAATTTATTAATATTAAATCTTAAAATATTATTTATTAATTATTGTTCATTATTTTAAAGACAAAGTTAATCCAAGATACCTTTAATACCTTCAAACTCGAACTCTTTGGAACTCAAAAGATTTTCGAAAACCCCCGGTCAGGTTCTGCTTCTTATAAGATTTCAAGAATCATCGGTCGACTGATGTCGGACCTCAATTACTCTATTTTCAATCAAAATCAAGTTTTCAAAAGAAAAAGAAAAAGGGACTCTGGCAGGTGTGGGAACCGTTGACGAACGATTCCCGGGATGTGTAAGCGGCCGTGAGCCAGGCGGTCCATCAATTATTATCCCGGCCCAGGTGTTGCCGAAGGATGATTACGGATGTAGTTTTCATCGAGGGTGATTACGGATGTAGTTTTCACCCGAGTGATAGTTACGGATGTAGTTTCTATCCTTCTACCGGTAGAGAAGACCCGCGGATTATTGGACTTGGATGTGGCGACTGATCATCGTCAATCCTTGTCAGGTTTTGTGTTTTCTTTAAGTCCCATTCCTCCATTTTGGAAAAATGCTTTGACACTGCTTCATAGGCTTTTGTGCCAAGTCGCTGATAGTGTTCTATTTTGATGAGAAAGATGTTGACTCTATGCAGTATCTAGAACTGCAAGTTTATTTTGAAAACAAGGGCACATAGTGTTGCACCTTCGGAATTTATCAACAATGATAAGTGATTTTATATCTGATTGATACAAACAAGTTTAATAACTGCCAATCATATGAAATGTTATACTCCCTCCGTCCCGGTGAATTCTATACGTTTGGTTTGGACACGGAGACCAAGAAAATGCATAAAAAATGAGTAAAGTTAGATGAAAAGTGGGTAAAGTGGTGGGACCCATCAATATTTAATAATAGATTTGAGATAGTGGAGGAAATAGTGGGTGTAATAGTATTTTATATTATAGATTTGAGATAGTGGAGGAAAGTTAGTGGGTGTAATAGTGTTTTTTATTATTAAAACTTTGTTATTTTTGGAATGTATAGAAATGATGGGACACCCCAAAATAGTAAGTGTATAGAAATGAATGGGACAGAGGGAGTATTGCTTACCTTATACATATATTTCTTGCTGAGCTATAGTTGCTCACTCTTGCTTGTTTTCAAATTTTACAAACAAAACAGCTAAGCGAAATGGCAAGACCCAGACAGACTGCTCGAAAGCAGGTGACTAGGCCCGAGCCAGCAGTTGAGATTCCACCGGTAGGCCCCATTAGCCGGATTGGTTGGCAGCTTTTTAGTTCGTTTTATTTATCAGTATGACCTGTGCAAGGGAGTGTACCGTAACAAACTATCAAGCCGCCAACTTCGCTTCATATCGAAGTGTTGCTGGTAGCATAAATACTATTTAATTCGGTCTGTAATAACTCTGATACTTTTATTACTGCTTAATCAATGTTGTGACGTTTCTAAGGCTCTAACCTGTGTGTGTGTGTGCGGTGTGAGTTATTGTTGGGTCGATGGCTGTTTTATTTATATTATGTGCAAGAACATGTACGTTATTAATGAAAAATGGACCGTGAGTGCCTAGATCTCCGACCCCGGATCTGGGGGCGTCACAAAGGGGAAGAGCCATGGTTTGCAGATATTGTAAACTACTTAGTAAGCAATATCATCCCTTCCGAATTGTCTTCCGTCTAGCGAAAGAAGTTTCTGCATGACGTAAAATGGTATCATTGGGATGAACCATTATTGTTCAGACAATGTGCATACAGGACGATCAGACATTGCATACCCTACAATGAGACAGAGGGTGTTCTGCAGGATTGTCATTCCACCACGTATGGAGGTCATTATGGTGGGGAAAGGACAGCTTCCCGAGTGCTGCAAGCAGGTTTCTTCTGGCCAACATTGTTCAAAGATGCGCATCACTTTGTACTGAAATGGGAGAGGTTTCAACGAGTGGGAAATATTTTGAAAAAGGAATGAGATGCCCCTAAACATGATCCTAGAAGTAGAAATCTTTGATGTCTGGGGGATAGACTTCATTGGACCATTTGTCTCATCGTGAAACAACCAGTATATTCTGCTAGAGGTGGACTATGTGTCCAAGTGGGTAGAAGTCAAAGCTCTGCCTACAAACGATGCTAAAGTGGTGTTAAACTTTCTGCACAAGAATATTTTCACACGTTTTGGAACACCACGAGCAATAATCAGCGATGAAGGGTCTCATTTCTGTAATCAGCAGTTCACAGCACTCATGGCCAAATATCGTGTAACCCATCGTGTCGCTACTGCCTATCATCCCCAAACAAATGGGCAAGCAGAAGTTTCCAATCGAGAGATCAAGCGGATCCTAGAAAAAGTGGTTAATCCGTCCAGGAAAGATTGGTCGCTGAAATTAGAAGAAGCTGCGTTGGCATACAGGACGGCATACAAGACTCCATTGGGAATGTCGTCATTTCAGTTGGTTTAAGGAACAGCTTGTCATCTTTCGGCTGAGCTAGAACAAGGCCTACTGGGCCTTAAAGAAATTAAATTTTGATATGAAAGCTGCAGGTGAAAAGCGAATGCTACAATTGAATGAGCTTGAGGAATTCCGTTCGCAAGCATATGAGAACTCAAAAATGTACAAGGAAAAGGTGAAACGATGGCATGATAGGAAGCTGGTACATAAATCATTTAAACCAGGTCAATCAGTACTTTTGTACAACTCTAGACTCAAACTTTTCCCAGGAAAGCTCAAGTCAAGATGGTCAGGTCCATTCACAGTCAAAAATGTTTTTCCACACGGCGTCGTCGAGATCTATAACATGTTCCCTGATAATCCGTTTAAAGTGAACGCACAGCGATTGAAACATTACTTCGGTGGTACGGTGAACCGTGAGGAAGTCACCTCTATTCTTGCCCCAACATGATCAAGCAGCAGAATCGTCAAGCCAGTGACAATAAAAAAGCGCTTCATGGGAGGTAGCCCATAGGTTTTACGTTTTTATTTTTAGTTTGATTTTATTTAGTATTATGTTAAGTTTGCAGGTCATTGACGGATTACAGAAGCTTGCTTCGCAAAAGAAAAATTCTTCTTTCGAGGTAGACTGACTTCAGTTTGAAGCTCATGCAGCATTTCCACCACTTGATTCACCACCCGAGGAGGGTGACGATGCCAACAATTAGGGGAGTTCTCTTTTATCCTTTACCTATATCTTCAATGAGGACATTGAATATTTTAAGTTTTGGGGTGATTTAGGATAATTGATTAATCGAGTCATAGTATTGCATACAGTTTAGTGTAGTTCATAATATACAATGCTAGTATAATTTCAAAAAAAAATTGCATATTCACGATTAGTTGCATAACATATTTTCCTTGATCCCGTAGCGCTTGGTGGTTCTGTTTAGTAGCCAATGATGAATCTGAGTATGATAATGATGAATAGAGGGCTGATTTAAATACTTATGAATTGACTTGCATGCTACAGAAACACATTCTTAACAGAGTCTCAGCGATTGCTCTTGAACTAGTTCCGGAACAAACTTGTTGTTTTGTTAAGAATAATCACTTGTTTTTATTTAGAATGTTTTGTATTCCCTTGATTGCATAAGAGCACTAAAGTATAAGTTTGGGGGAAACCAAGGATTGCTTGCTGAAAGCTTAGTAGCTAAAGAGAGTTAACAAAGGTTAGGTGTCAAAGGCTAGTAGCCGCTCATATAAATATTATGAGTAGTCTAGGGGTGGAATGAGATGGAGCGAAACGCACTCATTCTTGCAAAAAATAAAAAAAATTAAAAAAAAATGTGAGTGTATATGGGCATAATTAACTGCGATTGGGCTCATTAATACTCGAGCAATTAAGTTCTAGGGGACTTTGTGCCTAGTGACCTAAGGCTTTCTCGGTCTGGGATCCATTAACCCAACGCTCGCTACAAGAGTATTAGTGCATAAGTCTTTAGGGACCTCAACCATTGCACGGTCAAATAAGCATAAGTAGCATAGTTTTGTATATATAGCAGTTGAATGATCTAAATAAAGCATGTTGAATCCTTGGCAAACTTGAATAAGTATGAAGGTGTCTCTGAGTTATTAAGTGTTTAACGTTCATTCTATTTATAAACTTGTGATTGTTTGGTCAAAGAATAGGCTATGTTTCTGAACTAGTGTAGGGAGTACATCTGGTGAGCTAAGCACACATGCACGTTTCTGTGCGTGTAAATGTTAATATGCGGGTATTTAGTCGATCTCTATTTGGAATTATCACATTCTCTAAGGCACTCTGCTAAATTGGTTATTGCTTTGCCCATGGGATCCTTGCATCAGTTGCATTCATGCATCTAGAGGTAATCGAGTCTGTTTTCGCTTGAGGACAAGCATCGGTTTAAGTTTGGGGGTGTGATAAGTGGATTTTATATCCACTTATTATGTGCTAATTTGAACTAGATTGATGGTTTATCCTTAAGTATGTTGTGTCTTTTAATTTGTTTATGTTGTTTCAGTCTTTGTTGTGCAAGAACTCGCAACTTTGGGTAGTGTGGCGATAAAAGAATAAAAATGGTGGATTTCTATCTCAATTCGGAATTAAGAGTTGCCAAGAGAACGCAAGGTCTGAGGAAGTCAAGGCCGGTATAAAGAAAATCATTATGAAAGCAACAGAAGTGCTAAATAATTTAATCACAAGGATTTTATTATCAAGTGGACTGGCTACGAGGAAAAAGAATTATCATAAAGAAATTTTGAGTGATATATTCTTAATGTTGAAACCCCGGTTGGAATTGTTATATTTTTTGCTAAGCAAAAGGAGTCCGATTTCAGATCCTCAAGAGACAGCAGCTTGCACCTGGACGAGCAATGAGGAAATAGAATTATCAAAAAAAGATGGAAAGTGATATATTCTTAAAGCGGGAATCCCGGTTGGAATTGATATATTTTTTGTCAAGCAAAAGGAGTCCGATTTCAGATCCTCAAGAGATCGCAGCTTGCACCTGGACGAGCAATGAGAAAATAGAATTATCACAAAAAGATGAAAAGTGATATATTCTTAAAGAGAAAACCCCGATTTGAATTGATATATTTTTTGTTAAGCAAAAGGAGTCCGGTTCCAGGCCCTCAATAGACCGCAGCTTAGGACTTAAGGATTTATTTATATTAATAAATATTTTATTTAATTAGAAAATTATATTTATAAATATCTAATAATATTAGATATTTATTTTTATAATTTTTGGATTAAATTAATTATTTATTAATTAAAGATTATAAGCTGTGCGGGTTAAAAAAGTATTTTTACGGAGCCCGTTCTAAGAAATCAAAACAAGTCAACCGAATTAAAAAGAAAATGGCAGGTGGAATGTTTTTGTTTTGAAAAAAAAGGAAAGGGAAGTGTGGCAGGTAAACAAAAAAAAAGAAAAGGCCACGTGAATTGTTGTAATTGTGGCCAGGATTATTTAACAAATAAACTAAGCAAATGAATTGATTTTGGAAAGCAAAAGTTAGGTAAGTGTCCGCCGCCCAGATGACTTTTCTTTCGACTGGTTTATTTATTCCTAGACGGTGGGCTAATTTGGCCTATAAATAGGAGTATTTGCAGTACGTTTAAAATCGTCCTACAGCTGAATTCTCATTTGTAATCTCTCTCAAAAATTCAGTAGCCTTTCTTTGTAATTTTATTTTTATTTCATACACTTTAATTTTCTGCAAATTTATTGTAAGTTCTATTTTGGTTGTGATAAGTGCATATTTTTGCATATTTTATTTACCTATTTATTGCTTGAACTCGTGTTTAAATAATTTATTTTGTTGCATTTCAGGTAAATCGTAAATAAATAAAGAAATGACAAAATAAATAAATAAAGTGCAAGGAAGGGAAAAAGGAGGAAGAAAAAGGACCAAAAATGAAAGAAGGAAAAGAATTAGGAGCTTGGAGCAAGAGGAATATTTCAAGACAAGTGGAAGGTGGAGATCATCCCAACACATTACATAAGTGTATGGCCAAGATCAACTCTTCAAAGCTTAAGGGGGAAGGAAACAAATAGATGGCTAGGATTTCACCACCACACACCACAAATGTATGGTGGGGATTAACCCAACACCCCCCTTAACCCTAATTCCTATCCTATAACTACCCCCTCACCCCCCTTGTATTGAGTAACTTAGATTTTAGGGTAGTTTTAATTTCTTGTATTTTCTTTAGTTTCAAATCTTGTAAACACTCTTATTATAATTAATGCAAATTTTATTTTCTTTACTTCTTGTCTTGCTCTTTCATTATTGTTGCCTTGTTTCGTTATTTTCGTAAATCCCTTTGCTAACCACTTGGGGTTGAAAGTAACGAAACTTTAATTTCTTGCTCCTTGTTATAATTTTTAATTTTGATCCCCTTTAAATCTCAATTTTATTGTGTGTTCAAAATTTTAAATTACCGTTTTAATTTTTAATTCGTAGTTTGCCCCTTTAAAAATTAATTTTATTGTGGGCCATTAAAAATCAAATTCTCGTTTTAACGAAATTTTAATCTCGTAGTTAAATTTTATTTTCGTGTTTAAAAAAAAATAAATTAAAACACCAAAAATATTAGTTTCGTTAATTGCTTACCTGTTTTATTTTCTAAATTCGTAGCCTTATTTTCATCCCCTGCTTCCTGCTAAAAACAAACCCATTCATTTTACTATCCTCTTTTCCGATTAAAACTCATAAAGCCACTGTTTTTTTTTCTGTAAATCTTAAAAAAAAAACTAATCTCTCAATCCCCCCTTCCCCTTCTTTTTTCTTTGTTTTAAATACACGACCCTAGTCTTTCTTCTATTTCCCACACAACTATCATTCCCCAAACAAACATCGGTCATTCCTCCTTTACTCTTAATTCGTTGTAAATGAATGAAGTTTAATGTTTCTGAGTTTTTGTGTTGCTGCGACTTTACTTCCTTGTAATTGTTGTTCACTAATTCGTATTTGTTTACTAATTGCTGTGTTCCGAGTTGACTGCATCTGAATTCAAGTTCATTGGTTTCCTGTTGCTGTTTAAGTTATTGAGTCACGATCTTGTATTCCTACTGCGATCCGTTTTTGATTTAGTTGCTGTGTCGAGTTGTATGGTTTTTGAGTCGATTTTTGATTTAATGACCAATGAGTTTGGTCATGGATCTAGGATAGCCTATTCTACTCTTATCTATTCCAGGCAATTCAATCAATTTCTTATTTACAAAATTAAGTGCAGATTTAATAAAGCGAGGGAAGAAAATTTCAGTACCTCTCTTGACTGAGTTCTTACCAAGCCTCCCGTATAGCTCCTGCATAATAAGTTGGCCAACATTGATCTTTTTCCCATAAGCTAAGGCATAGCCTATTTGCTGTGCTGGTGCACTGATTTGGTCAAAGCTTGACTTTCTTGATGTGAAGACTTGAAGAATGGTGGCAAAGATATAACTCCATTCCTTCCTCAAGAACTTCCTATTCAAATGTCCAAGTTTGATTTCATCTGAGTAGTGAATGAAATCAAAGAAGTCCTCCAATTCACCATTTGTGGCTGGACTGTCATACACCTCCTGTTGTAAGCCCAGTGCTTGATTCATGTCTTCAGTGGTGATATTGATTTCCTTGTCCTGAATTTTGCGGTAGACTATGTATGATGTTATTGCATTCTCTAGGGCCACAACTTCCACAGTAGCAGTCCTCCAAAACTGTTCCAGTAGGTCTAGATACAGAGTTGGGTTGGTTGAGAGCGCATCCGTAATGTATGACTATGACATCCATCGAACAAAGCACTTGAAGTTCACATTGGGTGCTTCAACATCGTTGGTTATTGCGATGAAGTTTGTTTGTTTGGTATGGTGAGTTGGGTGTTTGCCATTGATACACACAGAGAGAGAGAGAGAGAGAGAACGAAGATTGAAGAAGAAATTTAGCTTCAGAAGTTAGGGTTTTCAGAGATTTTGAAGAGTTAGATGCTTGAGAAATCGAATGAAATGAATCGAATAGATGTTGAATTGTATAAGTGTGAAGTACTTGAATTGTCGATTCGATATATGTTTTGTATCGACAATTCAGGCATTCAAGAAGTAGAAATCAACTATTCGATAAGTCAAGAGAGGCTTATTCGATAACTCAAGCAGGTTGTAACTCACAGCTGGCAGTTATCTAACTTAGAAATAATTCTAAATTAAATAAAATATGTTTTATGAGTGATTTAAAATTCTGAATAAAAATCCAAAAACGGTTAAGATTCAGCGAGAATTTAGCCTTTCCAAATGATTCGAGAACTCCAATACAGTATTCGAGAACTCAGTCATTAGAGAACTCAATTACCATATTCGAGAAGTCAAACATGTCTTTGTTCGATATCTCCAAAAAGGCACTATTCGAGAACTCGAGAGTGTTCCAAATAGACTTGTTAGAGAAGTCGACCATTGACATGAAAGTCATTAGAGAAGTCTGACTTATCGAACTGTTCTTTTCACTCATAAAATTCAATTTTCACTATCTTTTAAAATTTACCAGTAATATTCAATGGAGAATAATTCTAATAAATTAAATAGTGATTTTCTCAAAATTTCATAGAAATTTCAAGTTGATATAATATGATTTTTCAACATATGCAACAGATTTGAAATATTTATAAATCATATTTCAGCCAACACTTACTTCAAAAATATTGAGAATTTAGATAAAGTAAGTGTTTACTGCTGCAACAATCTAGTTGATATTTTCACTTAGCCAGATTCTGAAGAATTCAGCATTCCAATCTCACCAACCAACCTTGTGAAGGTGGCTTCATCCAATGGCTTAGTGAATATATCTGCTAATTGTTTATCTGTGGAGACATAATGCAACTCAATGGTTCCATTAGTTGCATGCTCCCTAATGAAATGTTATCTGATTTAAATGTGCTTTGTCCTAGAATGATTGACAGGATTGGCAACTATAGAGATTGCACTTGTGTTGTCACACATGACTGGAATTCTTTCCAACACAAGTCCATAATCTCTAAGTTGATTTCTAATCCAAAGCACTTGAGCACAGCAACTTCCAGTAGCTATGTATTCAGCCTCAGCTGTGGAAGTTGACACAGATTGTTGTTTCTTGCTGTACCAAGAGACTAACCTTTGTCCAAGAAACTGGCAGCTACCTGAGGTGCTTTTCCTATCCACTCTGCATCCAGCATAATCGGCATCAGAATAACCAACCAGATTGAACCCTGTGTCCTTAGGATACCATAAACCCAAGTTTGGAGTGCCCTTCAGATATCTAAAGATCCTCTTTATAGCAATCAAATGTGACTCTTTTGGATTTGATTGAAACCTTACACACAGACATGTAGCAAACATGATGTCTGACCTACTTGCAGTGAGATAGAGTAGAGAACCAACCATGCCTCTGTAGACTGAGATATCTATTTTCTTGCCTTTAGCATCTTCATCCAATTTGGTGGCAGTGGCCATGGGTGTCTTTGCAGGTGAGCAGTCTTCTAAGTCAAACTTCTCCAATAAATCCTTGATGTACTTGGTTTGACTGATAAAGATACCATCCTTCCTTTGACTAACTTGTAACCCAAGAAAGAATGTCAACTCTCCCATCATACTCATCTCATATCTACTCTGCATGAGCTTAGAGAATTTCTCACACAGCTTCTCATTTATAGAGCCAAATATAATATCATCCACATAGATTTGAACTAGGATAATATCATTACCATGCATCTTGTAAAATAGTGTCTTGTCCAATTTGCCTCTAGTGAATTGATTTTCAAGAAGAAATTGTGATAAAGTTTCATACCATGCCCTTGGAGCAATCTGTAGACAAATTCTGGGAAATGTGGATCCTCAAAGCCAGGTGGTAATTGCACATAAACTTCTTCCAACTCTCCATTCAGAAATGCACTTTTGACATCCATTTGATAGACTTTAAAGTTTGAATGAGTAGGAAATGCCAAGAAGGTTTTGATGGCTTCCAATCTCGCAACAGGGGTAAATGTCTCATCATAATCAATGCCTTCCTGTTGAGAGTATCCTTTTGCAACCAACCTTGCTTTGTTTCTTACTATTACACCATCTTCATGTTAGTGTAGGTGCCCTAGAGGCAATACATTTCAGTTTAGTTAAACTTCGTCATTGACATTTATGTTCCATTTTGATTATATTGATGTTTTATTATGCTTAGTATTTACTGCGATATAATTGTTAGTATAATAAATATCCCCAGATTATTGATACGAACTATATAATTATGAGATAATATACAGTATAATAATCTTGAATATCCCTAGTCAAGTATTATTGTTATTGGGACAATAATAATACATCGAGACTAATATATTGATTGATTGATGATCACTTCTCATTGATCATAAGTATGATGATACTAAAGTCAATGCATAGGTACATGTATGAGTGCGATGTACTGGATAGACCCACTATGAGATTCAACATAGAATGAATAAATGTGTCATTATGAATCTCAATGTGATAATGATGTAATGATCCTTAGACCTGAAGTCATTACACTTCTATATGAGAATTAATATATTTTGATTCTATCAAAAGTTATCTTTAATCGGGTAATGATAAAGATGGTCTTGGGTATATTATGAATCGTATGAGAAATGTGAATGATCTAGATGGAATTTAACCCTCCTTAATATATATATATATATATATATATATATATATATATATATATATATATATATATATATATATAGGAGTGATATTATTGGCCTCTTGTTTGAGTGAGACTATGAAATGCATGGCCGTGCTCAAATAATGATTTGTTTGAATAGTCTACTCATCGATCAAGAAAATAAAGATTAAATTATGACGAGGATGACACATTCCATGCCTCTAGTTTAATCTATAGTATCAAGGTTAAAGAGATTATATTACATTGTACATTATTCACGAAAGGCGAAATCGATTCACCGATTTAATTATTATTATTTGGGTAATAATGATGTATTACTAGATGCCGCTCATTGTTTACTATTTTATTTATTAAATAAAATTGTGTCAATATAATAATAACCTATAGGATCACACAAAAGAATGAATGAAGGATTATTTAAATTAAATTCGGATTTAATTTAAATCAAATATAATTCGAAATTATTTAATTAAATTAAGTTTGACTTAATTAATTAAAATACTGAATTTCGAATTTATAAATAAATCAAATTCGAAATCAGATTTATTAAAGACCTTAAGTTAGACTTAATAAGCTTTAAAATACGATTTTCGGATTTGATAAAACTCTAATTTAAATTAGAATAAAATCTGAAATTATTTTATTAAGACTTTAAGTTGGACTTAAAGTATTAAAAAGATAGAATTTCGGATTTGTCAAAATTCTGATTTATACTAGACTTAGGATTCATTTTTTTTTCTTCTCCTATATAATAAAATTATGATTTCATATTAGGGTTGACGTTTTATAAAACCCTAGCTGTAAAGAGAGAGAGTGAGAGCAAGAACGAATCAGTGGTGCTAGTACACATCAACCTTCGATAATTTATTCGTGTGGATACCGATAGAGACGTACATCGCTCGTGGGGGATACGTGGTGCTCGAACGTCCTTCCTACAATCTCAGACCTCGAAAAGCTTTTTAAAGGTACTGATTTCTGTGAACTACGAATTAAATATACAATTCTCGCATGGATCCTAACGGTGGGTTTCAATTTGGTTTTATTTTTTCGCGTTTTTTTCGCTGCGTTTGATTGTTTGAAACCCAACACTTCATCCATCTTATTTTTCAGAACCCATTTAGTTCCAATAATGGTTCTGTTCTCTGATGCAGGCACAAGCTCCCATACTTTGTTTCTTTCAAATTGATTCAGCTCCTCTTGCATAGAAACAATCCAATCTGGATCCAACAGTGCATCATCAAGTTTCTTAGGCTCAATCTGAGATAGAAAGCAACCATAGAGACACTCATTTTGAGTAGCTCTCCTAGTCCTTACTCCTGCATTTGGATCTCCAATCCCATTTCCTTGAATGCTCAGTCTGATTTCTCAATCTTGATGTTGCTTCATCATCCAAGTCATGATCATTTTCATTTCCTCCCCCTGTGAAGTTGCCACTATTCACAGGTATATCTTGGATGCTTGTCTCTTCACTGTTGATTAGCACAAATTCTCCCTTTGCTTCATCATTCACTGGAATTGGTTGAATTGTAGTCTCAACTTTTGTTTCAATCTCTTCATCAGAATCATCTAGATTTTCAAACCTTAATGGATCTTTATCTTCATCATTGGCTTCTTCTAATCCAGGTAGTTTGCTGTCATCAAAAGTCACATATGTGCTTTCCATAACTTTCTTTTGACTGATGACATAAACTTTGTATGCAATTATCTCCATAGAATACCCAAGAAAAATTCCTTCAAATGCCTTTGCATCAAACTTTCCAACATATTCCGAATTATCCTTCAACACAAAGCATTTGCTTCCAAAAGTATGAATATACTTTAGAGTAGGCTTCTTTCCAGTCATCAAATTGTAAGGTGTCTTTCCAGTGTTTTTGTTGATGAGAGTTCTGTTCTAGATATAGCATGCAGTGCTCACAGCCTCAGCCCAAAAACATATAGGCATCTTTGCATCAAGCAACATTGTTCTAGCAACCTCAATTAGAGTTCTATTCTTTCTCTTAACTACTCCATTTTGTTGTGGAGTCCTTGGAGCTGAGAATTTTTGTGAAATGCCATTCTATTTGCAAAATGCTTTAAGTAAGGCATTTCTGAACTCTGTTCCATTATCACTTCTCAATGCAATCACACTTGCATTGTTGGCCTTTGCTTCCTTATCACCTTTCTTTATGTGCTCAATGATTACTTGTGAAGTCTCATCCTTTGATGCTAGAAATTCCACCCATGTATACCTTATGTAGTCATCAACCATCACTAGGGCATACTTCTTTCTTGAGAGTGACATAATATTGACAGGCCCAAACAAGCCCATATGAATTAGTTGCAGGGGCTTGGTTATTGATGTCACTGTCTTTGACTTGTGACTTGACCTTTTCATCTTTCCTTTTTGAGAAGCCTCACATACTCCATCTTGACATAATTCAAGTGTGGGCATGCCTCTCACTAATTCTCTTTTAACTAGAGAATTAATGGCCTTGAAGTTCAGTGTGATAACTTCTTGTGCCACAGCCAACAGTCTTCATTTGATGCTTTTGAATAGAAGCAACAAACTTTGTCCTTGCTTGCAGAATCCATATTGGCTACAAACAGGCTTCCTTTCCTTATTCTAGATAGAGCAAAGTCACCAGTCTTTTTGTTGATGATCAAACATTCATCTTTGTCAAAATTTACCTTGAATCCTCTATCAGTAAACTGACCAACACTTAGCAGATTATGCTTGAGTCCCTTGACTAATGCTACATCTTCAATGATGACATTTCCAACTTTCAACTTGCCATATCCCAATGTGTTACCCATGATGTCATCTCTAAAAGTAACCATTGGGCCAGCCTTCTCCTCATATTGTGATAGCAGGGCCATATCACCAGTCATGTTATTTGAGCATCCACTGTCCAAAATCCACGTGACCTTCTTTTCATTTTCTTTGCCCTGCAAACACAAAGGTATTACTTCTCCTTTGGTACCCAAACAAGTTTGGGTCCACTTGGCTTAGAAACAGATTTATCAAAAATAGCATGCTTATCAACTTTCTTAGGACTAGTCTTCTTGTCACTGTTAGAAGTCTTAGAAACTGAGTTCTCAGACTTAGGTGACAGAGGTACCTTCCTAGCTGTAGGAGGACTTGAAGACTCTTGCCTTGTGTAGTATGTGTGAATGTTTTGACTGATGCAACCATCCATGAATTATCTTCTGAAATTAAAATAACTAGTCATAACATTCATATTGCATGGCATACAGTCAAGTTTATCATAAAAAGGTGAATCTCTATGTCTTAAAGGCACAGAGCAATCATAGAATGGTTTAGCTACACTACCAATTGGTTTCTTGCATGCATGTGTTAAGTGATTAGTACTAAAATAGTTTTGACAAGTTTTCCTAGGGGCATTAGGCACATAAGCATAATTATTATCCTTGTTTATCCCTAGCTTGCCATTCCTGTTATGTTTCTTATTAGCCACTTTCTTCTCAGATTCATTTTTTTCAGCTGAAAGAAACTTCTCAGGTCTAGGTCTACCTCCTACTGGCTTCTTGGCTTTTGCCTTGACACTCTCACTCTTGGAGGATGCTGGTTGTTCACTAGACTGTGCCTCATCCTCATCATTCAACATTTGCTCAATGAGTAAGGCATCCTCATCAACTTCAAATGTTGGTTCTTTAAAAATTGGAGACTCAGTCTTTTTCAAAATGTAAGGCACTTCCTCCTGAATAACTATGCCATCTTCAATGACAGCATAGCCTTTCCTCTGTTTAAGAGTGTCATAGTCAAGTCCAATGGCAACCTTGGGTTTAGCTTGGTTTCTCTCATGGTAGGACTGCAATAGACTAGAAGAGTTCTCAAAAGTTTTCAGTCTGAATTCATTTTCATCTAGTTCATCCCTAAGAGCCTTCTCAACCTGACTAGCACAAAGAACCTTATTCTGCAGATATTCAACTTCTTTCTTAAGGTTATCTACTTGTATAGCAGTTAGCTCAAGTTCCTCATTTTTCTTGTGTTAGGTCCGATAAGATTGTAGAAGGGGGGTTGAATACAATCTATACCATTTTCTCGAAATTTATTCGTTAAACAATTTTCACTTAAACGAATATTTTGTGCGGAATAATATGACACAAATTTCAAGTTGAATATAACAATATATTAACTTGATGGGTGTTACAAAATCAGTCCAAACGATTATCAAGTAATTAATAACTAATTAGAAAATTCAACATGAACTTTGCTAATTTAGTTAATAAAAATCAAGATATCAATTTGTGAACTAGGAAACTTAATTCGCTAGTAGTACAAGAATCACAAGTAAACAAGTTCCAATGGATAGGATATTACAACTGAGATGAACTTGAATTTACAGAATTTAATTTGTAAGTGTTCTTGAGCTTGAGAGAGAGATATAAGAGCTGCAGTGTGTATTTTCTGTGTTTTGCTCGACTGCCTCATTTCTTCTGCATTCTGCTTCTTTATATAACACAGCCATAGTCATATTACTTTGTTTTAACTGATATAACAATCATTTAACATTAATATGACAATCGGTATGACTATCAATTGAATGTAATATGACTGTCCAGTTTAAATATAACATTCGGTATAACTATCCAGCCCAATATAACATTCGGTATTACTATCCAGTTCAATATAACATTCGGTATTACTATCCTTTGAATGAAATATAACTATCCAATTGAACTGCATATGACTATCTCCTCTTTGAACTGTATATGACTATCGGTATAACTATCAATTTGATAGTTATATCATCATATTTTTCAGTTTATAATTAATTAAATTATTTATAAAAATCATTTAACTAATTATTTCTTTTTCATATTAATTCTTATTTAATTAATCTAATAATCACTTTAACAAATATATTAATTCTGATAGAATTAATTTATTCATTAACTTAATTACTTGATTTAATTAATTAAGGTAGAATTAATATAAATTCTTTAATAGTCAATACTTCACTGCGAACCACGTAATTATGATAAGGAACATACACTGGAACGATGTTGACGCTCGATGTACTGTCTGGTTCATGAACGACTAACTCCAATCTCTGTTCTTCATCGTGACTTTAACACTGTGGTCTTTTCATACTCTTCACTCTCATCAATCATTCGGTACTGAAATTGTTTCTTATCACTTATAGAAATCTCTGTCTCTTAAATGAATCCATTTGTTTCAATGCTACCTTGAGGCCTGATCAGATATCTGAATCTTCTTCCAGTGTAAAACACCAAAACTATAGATTGACTTGTTGATTTTTCTTCTGACGGTTACCATCTTTTGAGATTCCTGTGACAGTTGATATTATTTACTTATTACAATCTAGTTTAATTGGATTAGGATCCTCGAACTACAAATAGGCTGAGTCATATGCCTTTCAATCTCCCCCTATTTGTTTGTTATACAATAACAAGCAAATACCTAGAGGATTCTTCAACTAATCCCAATTAAACAAGTAAAAAACACTTTAAATGCTAAGTAAATAATGGAAAAGTTCTGGTTCATATTAACATTATCCAGATTCAAACAGAAAAGATAAATACAAGATAGATGATCCTCTAGACTGATCATATAAGACAATTATCCTATCTTGTTCTATCAAAGCTCTAATGATATAACTTGTAGAGCTAATCTTCATTTACCACCTTCTTCCTCGTTGATTTCTCCTTCTTCTTGTTCATCCATATCAGGTAGATTCTTGATCAATTCGGAGTCAACAAGTAATTCCCTTCTGGATGACACATCTGTAGGATAAACCAGTGGTATTCCAAGTTTCTTTCTCAACTCACCTTGATACTGCTTGTACTTCTTCATATTGGTCTGAGCATAGGATCGAATATGATCTGCAGCTTTAATTTTTTCTTGAGATGCAAAACCATGATTTCGAAGAGCATATTCAACATACACCAAATGTCTGGCAAGATGTGTATATAATTCTTCTGTCTGAAGATTAACAGTGTGAATAACTTCTCCCTTAAGAATTTTAACTTGTGGAGGGTTATCTATAACTTCAGGACCAGCTCTTTCAGCAAACTCTTGAAATTTTTCATGAAGCAGTATGCCTAGCTCAGAAGATGTTCTTACTTTTGGTCTCAACACCCAAAGCTCTGACAGAGATCTATCATAGAAGAACTGAAGAGATACTTTGTGAGATCCAAGCTTATGACATTCAACAAAGATTAGTAGCTCACCATTCTTAGGATCAGATGCAGTGGTTATTCTCACAATTTCTGTCTTCAAAGCTTTCAAGTACATGTCATGTACAGGGTTCTTCTTTTTAAAGCTTTCAAAAATAGCAATCATCCGACGATCATCATAGTCAGAAGTTTGTGGTGAGTCTATTACCTTTTAAGCACGTTCCCACTTATCACCATTTTTGTACTTGATGTACATCTTCCTAGCTTCCAGCTTTTGAGCATGTTGCTTTTGAAGTGCTTCCTGTTCAGCCTTTTGAAGTCTTTCATTATGAGCTAACTGTTTGAGTGTCTTCTTGAGTCTTTCTTCTCTCATAGACAGATTAGCTTCATTCTGTTCAAGTTCTTTATTTGCTTCAAAATTCATTCTTTGTGTTTCAACAGAATCAGGAATTATCGGCTCTTCATCATCCCAAAAACTGAGATCTGGTTCATCGAATTCTTCACCAACATCAGGAAACTGTAAGTCAGCAAACAGATCAATATCAGGTTCACCTGTATAGTAATAACCTTCTACAGCATCATCATCATCCTGTTCTGCTGCTTGATGAGTTGTCTTCTTCTTCCCTTCACTCCTATCTTCATCTTTCTCTTTACTCACACTTCCTCCCCCTCTAGATTTCTCCCTCTTAGTTGAGGAATCCTCTACAGCTTTGTGGCTTGAACCAGCTCCAGGGTCACTTTCATCACTACTTCCAAAGAATTTCTTCTCTTCTGCTGTAAGTGAGTGAGTTCTGCTAATGATATTATATAAGTGTCTCAACCCCTTTGCTTGATGATCATTTTGCCTTTCAATTTGACTGAGACGATGTTCAGTGGATAAGTGATTCTCATTTATGTTATTCTGAAGATCTTCAATCTGATTAGACATAGAAGATATAATGAGATCTTGAGCCACTGTGACATCTCCAGAGTCTTCGATTGCTTGTTGTTGAGAGAGTTTAAGTGCATTGATCTTGTTGTTGAAGATAGTTCTCATGTTATCCATATCAAACCTTAAGTTTTTATTGTCTTCTTCAGCTTGAGCAAGACTTTCTTTCATTTGATCGAGTTGTGCCATGAGAGATAAAGTGTATGTGTCATTGTGTGCTCTCACCTCAATCGCTCTCTGAGTATCACTCACCTCACGTGCTAGTGTTTCACTCAGATTTGAGGTAATTCTCACATCACTCCTCTCATATTCCTGAGCTGCATCCATTGTACCTGCACTAGAAATCACCCTAGCCTCCTCTTGGAAGGTCAGTGGTGGTGCAATGGGAGTTCGCAAATCCCGATCAACCTGTGAGGGTTCTTCTACCGTAACAATGGCAGGCACTGTAACTTGCTCCTCTTGCATAACAATGTTTTCAGCTTCATGTAAGAAAATATCTTCCCCCATTGTGAGTAACAGGGGTGAGCTTGAAGGAATGAATGGGTTTATGATTGCCTTTGACATGGTTTTACCTTTCTTTTGTAATGGCAAATCTGTTTCACTCAAGATATCACTACTAGGGATAGCTCTTTTGAATGACAATTTCTTTCTACGATAGTGTTTGGAGAATTTAGGATCTGTGTTTGGTGCATTGATCTGGGATAAGGGTTGTGGTTCTACAGCCCCTTGGTCACTTCTCACAATTATTTGACTATCAGAAAGATATTGAGATTGCAAAGTAGTTGAGTCACCCTGATCATTGACATGTACATCATCTTCATTTTGAGTGGGTTGATCCACTGGAAGTTGATGTTCAAGAGCAATTAAGGGTTCAGGATCAGGTTGAGGTTCTGGAACTTGTTCTGCTTCAGGTTGTGGAGGTTGTTCAATTAAAGGTATCTCAGCAGCTGGCTGTGGCATAACATTTGGAAAATTTATGAATGTGGACATATATGGTGTTATGACCACTGGAACATGCAACAAGACCTTAGAAGTATCCAACCTAGTGTAGAACTTCTTGTTTGGTTTACCAGACCATTGAATTCGATCATTTGGAAAAGGAGCAGGTTGATCCTTAGGCATAAGATGATTAAAAATTAATGTCAAAAATCGAGGATAATGACACTTAACCATTTTACCTTTTCTAAAGTTCTTTCTAGCCTTCTTCAACCGATTTAACAAAATAGGCCATATCAAGCTGCCAAAGTTGATCCTTCTATTGTGAGCAATTGAGAAACCAATTGACTGTAACATACATGTGATGACAGTATTGTTACTCTTGGTAGAATTAGCAAACACCTTTGCTATGATCTCGAAGAAAATATTCCATTCTTGAACAAGATTGCTTTTGAGTGGACGTTTAAGATTCAGTTGACCTTGATAGTTCAGATTTGTAAAGAATTGAGCCAACTCATCATTTGAAGGCACTACAGCAAATTGTTCAGTAGGAAGTCTCAGAGCAGCATTGAAGACAGATTCATCCACTGTATATGTCTTATAATTAAAGTTGAAGGAAAACGATCTTTCATCTGAGACAGCTGTAGTACACATTAGTTTAAGTGGACCAAATTTCATGGGAACATTTGCAGTTATAGGATGGCTACAGATATTTTGTTCGTTTAGGAATTTTATGCAGGGCTTGAACCGATCCACCGGGCAATCCTCGGGATTAAAATATCCAATATAATTGTGATTAACAAGCTCAAAATTATTATAAGCACCAGCCATTCCAAATCAAGGATTAAAATTAAGAAATCTGCAAAATTCAACAATTAACCCAATTAAATCACAAAATTCGAATTAATAAATAAATAAAAATTCGAAAAATCAAAATCTTCACCAAAAATTCTGAAAATTTGAGGCAAAGATCTTGATTACATTACAAACACACACATATTTTTAGATTTTTAAAAATCACCACCAATCTCTCTGAAATATAGATCGAAAATTCAAAGTTTTGAAACTGAAGAACACAAAAATCGATCAATTCTCACATTTAAACTGTTGAAATGATGATTATCAACTGGGTAATCGATTGTTGATCTTATAAACGTGAAATCAGTGTTAATCGCGTCAAAAATCGGGCAGCAATTTGACCAATATATGCGTGTATATGTATGTATCGCAAGAGAGAGCTCGGTGACTTAACACGCGAGTTACAGGAACAGGGAAATAATATAACTATCCAATATAACTATCAGTTTATATATAAAACGTTCATAATATAACTATCGGTTGATAGTCATACCGATAGTTATATTGCGAACAAAACGAAATATAACTAATCCTGTACAGAGTTATATTGTATATTGTTTACTAAAATGACTACCGAAAAACAACTAATATGACAATCGAATAAATAGTTATACCGATAGTCATATTCTGAGTAAAACACACAATATAACTATTAACTAATAATAATTATATTTACAGAAAACAATATTATAACTATCTTATTACTAAGTTATATTACACTAATTTTAACTAATATAACTATGACAAATTCTAATATAACAATCAGATGGATTGTTATACCGATAGTTATATTTCAACAAAACAGCTAATATAACTTACCTAAAAATTGAATATTAACAGAATTTTAACAAGTAACAAATTCTAACAAGAAAATCAAATTAATTATTTACTCAAGCCAAAAAATAGCAAATTAATTTACACTAAAATTATAAAACTTAATAAAAATTATAAAAACGATCATATGTAGTCCCTTTTACGAAATCAAACAATAATAACAAAAGGACAAACACTACAAATAAAATAAAATAAAATAAAATAACATACTAAATATTTACATAATTATTTCTGATGAATTAATAAATCTATAAATTTTCTAATAAAATAATTTCCATATAGAGAATTATTCAAAAAGAAACTATGATTTATTTAAACAACAAAAATAATTAAACTGAATTTAAAATAATAACATTTTCAAGAAAAATAGATTTCTCATAAATTACAGCTTGTAAAATTCGAGAAAAATATTTTTAAAGAAAATGAATTAATCTAAAAACACAAGAAATAATTAAAAATATATAGAGAAGATAATAACAATGATTTAAGAAGAAACAAGCAAAAGTATAAGTTGATAAAATAATTATACAAGTGATTTTAATAACAAATATTAACACATCAATCACTTGTAAATTATTAAAGATCAAACCTCAGATATTAACCAGTTTAATTACTAGGACTATTTAACATACCCAATTCACCAACAATTCTGGTAAATGTGGATTCGTCAAGAGACTTAGTAAAAATATCTGCTGTTTGTTCTTCCGTAGGTACAAAAAATAACTCCACGGTACCATTCATGACATGCTCTCGAATAAAATGATACCTGATGTCAATATGCTTTGTCCTTGTGTGCTGCACAGGATTGTTAGAGATTGCTATGGCACTTGATTCACACAAAATTGGAATTTTATCAAGTACAAAGCCATAGTCTCTCAGCTGATTCCTGATCCACAAAATCTGTGCGCAACAGCTTCCAGCAGCTATATATTCAGCTTCAGCTGTTGAGTTGGAAACTGTTTGTTGTTTCTTGCTGTACCAGGAAACCAGTCTACCACCTAGGAATTGACAACTCCCAGATGTGCTTTTTCTATCCACAACACTTCCTGCATAGTCTGAATCTATATATCCAACAAGATTAAAACCAGAATCTTTAGGATACCAGATGCCTAAGTTAGGCGTACCCTTAAGATATCTCAGAATTCGTTTAACAGCAATGAGATAAACATCTCTAGGATCCGATTGGAACCTTGCACACAAACACGTAGCATGCATAATATCAGGTCTACTCCCAGTAAGGTAAAGTAATGAGCCTATCATACCTCTGTAGCTTGTGATATCTACCTTGGCACAATTTTCACATGCTCCAAATTTGACAGCAGTAGATGATGGTGTTCTTGCTGAAGATGAGTCCTCCATTTGATACTTCTTGAGAAGCTCTTTGACATACTTGGATTGACAGATAAATATTCCATCTGTCCTTTGATTTATTTGCAATCCAAGAAAGAACTTCAACTCACCCATCATGCTCATTTCAAATTTACCCTGCATTAACTTTGCAAATTTCTTGCATAAAAGATCATTAGTAGACCCGAATATTATATCGTCCACATAGACTTGGACTATAATTGTATCATTCTTATGTTTCTTTGTGAAGAGAGTTTTGTCTATGACACCTCTAACAAAATCATTTTCAAGTAAAAATTCAGAGAGAGTGTCATACCATTTCCTTGGTGCTTGCTTAAGACCATAGACGGCCTTGAAAAGGAAGTAGACATAGTCAATTAAATCTGGATCTTCAAAACCAGGAGGCTGTTCTACATAAACCTCTTCATCTAGTTTGCCATTCAAGAAAGCACTCTTGACATCCATTTGATAAACTTTAAAGTTTGAAAATGTTGCGAATGCCAAGAATATTCTTATGGCCACAAATCTAGCCACTGGAGCATAGGTCTCATCATAGTCAATGCCTTCAGATTGGGAGTAACCCTTTGCTACCAGTCTTGCTTTATTTCTCGTCACTGTGCCATCTTCATCAAGTTTGTTTCTGAATACCCACCTTGTGCCAACTACTGGTCTGTCTGTAGGTCTGGGTACCAGCTTCCAAACTTCTTGTTGTTTAAATTGATTGAGTTCATCTTGCATAGCAATCACCCAATCAGGATCAGAAAGAGCTTCTTCAGTTTTCTTAGGTTCCATTTCAGACAGGAACCCTGAATAATTGCATTGATTCTGAAAAGCTCTTCTAGTCTTTACACCAACAACTGGATCACCAATGATTAACTCAAAAGGATGAGCTCTATTCCACACAGTCTGTCTGGGAAGATTAGATCTTGATGATTTGCCTTGATCTTCATTGAGATGTTGTGTGTGACCAGTTGACCCTTCATTTTCTCCCCCTGAGTTGTTGCCAGGTTGACTAGATGATGATTGTTTAGAAGAGTCAGGGGAATTTTGACTACTATCATTGTTTTCATCACCATTACCCTGATCATCATTGTTGTCATTAACATCAGCAAAAATCTCAGGTGCATTGTCATCATCTGAATCTGTATCTGTCATGTCATCGAAAGATAGCTTCTCAGATGGATTCTCAGTTTGGATACTAGGGAGTTTAGTGTCATCAAATATTACATTGACACTTTCCATCATCTTCTGTTCATCAATCACATACACCCTGTATGCTCTCATTGAATAACCAATAAAAATTGCTTCAAATGCTTTGGTATCGAATTTACCACCTTGATCATCACCTTCTTTAAGCACAAAGCACTTTGCCCTAAATACATGAAAGTATTTGAGTGATGGTTTCTTATCAGCCATAATTTCATAGGGTGTCTTCATTTGATCTTTATTGATTAGAGTTCGATTCTGGGTATAGCACGCAGTATTGATGGCTTCAGCCCAAAAGTACAATGGAAGCCTTGATTCACTTAACATAGTACGTGCAGCTTCAATCAAGGTTCTATTCTTTCTTTCCACTACCCCATTTTGCTGAGGAGTTCTTGGAGCTGAGTATTGTCTGGTTATACCCTTCTCAGTGCAAAAGTCATTTAGAACTGCATTCTTGAATTCAGTTCCATTGTCTGATCTTATAGCTCTCACTGGATATGTAGAATCTCGCTCAGTTAATTTAATGTGATCAATCACCAGTTGTGGAGTCTCATCTTTAGAATTCAAAAACAGGACCCATGTGTATTTTGAAAAATCATCAACAATCACTAGAGCATATCTCTTCCTTGACATAGACATCACATTAACTGGACCAAACAAATCCATATGAAGTAATTGTAATGGTTCAGTTATTGAAGATGTGTCAGTGCTCCTGTGACTTGCCCTTTTTAGCTTGCCTTTTTGACATGCATCACAAAGTCCTTCTTGAGTGAATTCCATTGAAGGCAAACCTCTCACAAACTCTCTTTTAACCAGAGAATTCATTGTCTTAAAATTAAGATGAGAAAGTTTCTTGTGCCATAGCCAACTCTCATCATTAGATGCTTTAGTGTAGAAGCAAGTGACTTCTTCAGTGCTTCCTGAGTTCATATTGGCTACGTACAGATTGCCTTTTCTAACTCCTGTCAGTTGTGGCTTTTCATGTCTCTTGTGTGAAATTAGACAATTCTTCTTGTTGAAATGAACTTCATAACCTTTGTCACAGAATTGACTGACACTGAGCAAATTGTGCTCAAGTCCTTTCACAAAAGAGACTTCATCAATGATATCATTTCCAGCTTCAAGTCTGCCATATCCATCAGTTCTACCTTTGCTGTTATCTCCAAAGGTAACTACTGGGCCAGCCTTCTCCACCACATTTGTCAGCAGGGTTCTATCACCAGTCATATGCCTCGAACATCCACTGTCCAAGATCCAGGTCATTCGTTCAACCTGCTCAACACCCTGCAATGACAAATGGATTAAACCTTCTTTGGAACCCAAATTTGATTGGGTCCAGAATACTTAAAGAATTGGCCTTTGTCAGGCAAAACAACATTCTTTACTTTAACAACAGCTTTACCATTATTCAACAAACATTTCACTTTATAAACAGATTTGACAAACTTCTGTTTTATTCTAGGTATCCATGTTTCTTTAGCAGCAATAACACTTGTTTCATTGACTGGACATTTGACCTTGTAAACAGCCTTAGTAGAACTTTGTTTAGGCTTAGGTACAAATGTTTCTCTCCTAACATAAGGAGGACTAGCAGTCATTGATCTGACATTTTTGATTCTGTTCATATGTTGTCTAGGGGCAGTCTTATCAGCACATGCATGATTACCAGAAAAGTAAGCAGACATGATATTAAAAGCACAAGACATACAATTGACAACACCACATGCTTTATGAGAAGAATCAATAATAGGCATAGCATGCTTGTCAGACTTGTTATTGTTCTTTTTCAACTTGCTGTCACTTAACCCAATTTGAGAAGAACTAGTTAACTCAACAACCTTAACTTGTTCCTTAGCAGATTTGTCATTATCAAGGACTATGCCATTAGCACTGTCCTCATTTTTCATTTCTTCCTGAATGACAATAGAAAGCATATTGGGTGGTTCAGCAACAGATTTTTTAAACATTGGTTTTTCAACATTCTTGAGAATGTGTGGTATACCTCTTTCTTTAGCTGAAATAGGATTAGGAGAATGATTGCTCAAAGAACCAACAGCTTGATTGTAATCAAACCCTATTCCTACAGTTCGTTCTACTGCTTGTCTGTTGAAGAACTCTTTAGAAACTTTAACAGTATTATAACAAGCTCTAATCTGTGTTTCAAGTTCTTTAATCCTGATGTCTTGTTCAGAAATCCTATCAACTTGTTTTACCATGTATTCTCCTAATGACTTATCTCTGTAATTAAGTCGAGCTATTTCTTCTATATTTTTATCTTGATTAATCTGCACCTTTTTTAAATCTAACATTTCATTTTCAAGGTTAGTGTTAACAAGACTTATTCTCTCGTACCCTTTTTGTGCATTATTCAAGCAATTACGTAAACTATGAATTAACTCATCATCAGTAAGAGTTACCGGTGTGGTGTAATAAGTTGATGATTCAGCATTTGCCACCAGCGCAAAGTTTCCATATTCTTCATCTTCGCTATCTGTGTCATCCCAGCTTTTACCAGCAGCTACATAAGCTCTTCCACTCTTCTTCTTTTCAGAAGCATAATCTTTCTTCTGTGCTTGCTTGGGTTTCTGACACTCAGTAGCAAAGTGTCCCAACTCATTACAGTTGAAGCAACGAATCTTGCTTCTGTCAACAGTTCCAGTTTTATAACCTCCCCTGTTACTAGAGGATGAAGAACCTCCTCTCTGAAATCTGTTATTTGACTTAAACCTGAACTTTGGATTTCTTCTGAATCTGAAGTTACTGAATTGTCTCACCATCATTGCCATAGATTCATCTTCCAATTGATCCAGCTCTTCAAGTGAGTAAAATTCTCCACCATCCTGAGTAGCTGGTGTTTGGCCATGTTCCACTTCAGTTTGTTCCTTGTTGAAGCTGTTAGGTTGAACAACTTTAGCTTCCACTTCCTTAGGAACCTCAACCACTAGAGCTGTAGAAGAATTTGCCATTCTGCCTTTGCCATAGAATTCTTTTTGCTGTACTTGTTCTAATTCATATGTTTTCAGAACACCAAACAGCCTTTCAAGAGCAATCTGAGTTAAATCTCTAGATTCTCTGATGGCGGTGATTCTATGCTCTAAGTGAGTAAGCATAGTCAGTAAAAACTTCATGTTGATCTCCTTCTGAGTATATTGCTTGCCATGAACTTGCAAGTTGTTGATTATTTTGTTATACCTTTTGAACACTTCCTGAATGCCTTCATTAGGGCCAGCTCTAAAGTGTTCATATTCAGAGGTCAAAATTTGAAGTCTATTTTCCTTGACTTCATTAGTCCCTTCATTAATGATCTCAATAGTTTCCCAGATGTGCTTAGCAGTTTTACAATTCCTTACATGGCTATACATTACAACATCTAGGGAATCAAAAATCTTTATTAAAGATAGGAATTTTAACATTGCCTTTGGCTGACATGATGAATTTTTAAGAGAGTTAAAAATTCTAGCTTGATTTTTGATTGAGTAAAAATAGGATCTTGATTTGTGTATCAATCAATAGGCTCCGATACCAATTGTTAGGTCCGATAAGATTGTAGAAGGGGGGGGGTTGAATACAATCTATACCATTTTCTCGAAATTTATTCGTTAAACAATTTTCATTTAAACGAATATTTTGTGCGGAATAATATAACACAAATTTCAAGTTGAATATAACAATATATTAACTTGATGGGTGTTACAAAATCAGTCCAAACGATTATCAAGTAATTAATAACTAATTAGAAAATTCAACATGAACTTTGCTAATTTAGTTAATAAAAATCAAGATATCAATTTGTGAACTAGAAAACTTAATTCGCTAGTAGTACAAGAATCACAAGTAAACAAGTTCCAATGGATAGGATATTACAACTGAGATGAACTTGAATTTACAGAATTTAATTTGTAAGTGTTCTTGAGCTTGAGAGAGAGATATAAGAGCTGTTGTGTGTATTTTCTGTGTTTTGCTCGACTGCCTCATTTCTTCTGCATTATGCTTCTTTATATAACACAGCCATAGTCATATTACTTTGTTTTAACTGATATAACAATCATTTAACATTAATATGACAATCGGTATGACTATCAATTGAATGTAATATGACTGTCCAGTTTAAATATAACATTCAGTATAACTATCCAGCCCAATATAACATTCGGTATTACTATCCAGTTCAATATAACATTCGGTATTACTATCCTTTGAATGAAATATAACTATCCAATTGAACTGCATATGACTATCTCATCTTTGAACTGTATATGACTATCGGTATAACTATCAATTTGATAGTTATATCATCATATTTTTCAGTTTATAATTAATTAAATGATTTATAAAAATCATTTAACTAATTATTTCTTTTTCATATTAATTCTTATTTAATTAATCTAATAATCACATTAACAAATATATTAATTCTGATAGAATTAATTTATTCATTAACTTAATTACTTGATTTAATTAATTAAGGTAGAATTAATATAAATTCTTTAATAGTCAATACTTCACTGCGAACCACGTAATTATGATAAGGAACATACAATGGAACGATGTTGACGCTCGATGTACTGTCTGGTTCATGAACGACTAACTCCAATCTCTGTTCTTCATCGTGACTTTAACACTGTGGTCTTTTTATACTCTTCACTCTCATCAATCATTTGGTACTGAAATTGTTTCTTATCACTTATAGAAATCTCTGTCTCTTAAATGAATCCATTTGTTTCAATGCTACCTTGAGGCCTGATCAGATATCTGAATCTTCTTCCAGTGTAAAACACCAAAACTATAGATTGACTTGTTGATTTTTCTTCTGACGGTTACCATCTTTTGAGATTCCTGTGACAGTTGATATTATTTACTTATTACAATCTAGTTTAATTGGATTAGGATCCTCGAACTACAAATAGGCTGAGTCATATGCCTTTCATCTTGTTTAACAGTTCATTTCTAGTAGACAGTTTAGTAATCACTTCATTAGTAGCAGTCATACTAGTATTAATATTAAACATTTCAATAGACAGTTGTTCAACCATACATTTATATTCAGAAATAGACATATCTATGGTAGTGAGAGATGGTACCTGAGTGTCAGATGGAGATTGTTCAGCCTTGGAATCAACCATCAAGGCATAGTTGTAAAATTCTTGCTCTTCTCCATCACTATCAGAGTCATCCCAACACTTCTCTTCAGCTATGTAGGCCTTGTCTTGTGTTTGTTTTTTCAGAAGGGCCACATACTTAGCTTCAAGCTATAAAACTTCCTTATCCTTCTTTTTAGGCTTCTTGCATTCACTGGCAAAATGTCCTAGGTCATTGCATCTATAACACCTTACAGACGACCTATCCACATGGCTAGTTTTGAATTTATTCTTGTTTGCTTTCACAGGTGTCTTGCTCTTGTTGAATGAATGGTTTTGGGGTCTAGGTTTGAAGGGTTGGTTCCTCTTGAATCTGATGTTTGGAAATTGTTAACTCGAATAACTTGTAGAAGGGAGGGGTTGAATACAAGTTATATAATCGTGTCTGATTTTTTCTTGATTAGATGAACAAGAACAAATGAATGAATCAAACTTTGTTTGTATTAAATAAATAAAATACAAACTCTACCAAAGGTGTACAATACCTTTAGCAGCTGATGACAATACAAATCTCTCTCTCTCTCTGTTTGTTTCGAACTCTCGAATACAAACCATATACAGAGCTTCACATGATATGCACTCTAAAATCCACTCTTTTACAATGATATAGAGAGAGTATTTATAATGCTACCTATAAACTAATAACAGAATTATAATCTATCTATGACAATGTTCTGCCGTCCAGTTGATAGTTTCCATCAATAAAAAATTCTTTCCTTCATGATATCTTCTTGCTTGTTCTCCAAACAAAGATCCTGTTTTATAGCACTTGCTAGTTTCTGTAGTATCCATAATGACATCATCAGTAACATGACTGATATCAGGATTCCACCTTGCATCAGGATTCGACATCCATCAGTATTTGACTTGGCGTATCAGGATTTGATCTCAGTTCCTGACATGCAGTCCTTGATGCACTGCTATTCCTGACTAAACTCTACAGATTACTGTTGTTGCCCAGTAATTAACAATTGTAGAAGGGGGGTTGAATACAATTGTATAAGATTTTCGACTTAAACAGAAATAATAACACAAGTATGAATAAATAACAGCTTTATTAATTCTGATATAAAACTGTTACAAACTCTCTCAAGAAATTCTTATGTTCTTGAGAGCTGCTAGGTTACAAGATAATTCGTGTAAGCGATTACAATTAAGTAAAACCTAAACTGTGTTTATATATAGTACACAGCTACACTATCAATTACAAGATATATCAAATCAATTACATACGTTTCTTAGTACATATCTTGAATGATAGTTGCGTTCCTATAAATCAGGAACCGACATGTCAATCTTCCTAGATTCGTAGACTGATGCATATCCTCATGAAATCCTGATCAGCTTCCAATCCTGATGATAACCCAATCCTAACGGTGCATTACTGATGACGTCAGCATCAGTATCTGATCAGTAGTCAAGATCCTGATCATCACTTGAATCAATATCTAACAATCTCCCCCAATTTGTACTTTGTGAAATAAAGCACAAATTCCTTGATTCAGTGATGTCAAAACTCAAAACAAAATATTACAAGAAATCCTCAGGCTTAGTCTCAGAAATTCTCACAAAGAAATTACTCAACTGCAAGAAACTTGATAATAACTCTTCTTCTTTATCACCGAGAATTTGAATTAGTCTTTTCTTCAATTTTCTAAGTTCTTCATCTCCTTTACCAATCTGATAGATTCCAGCTCTGAGATTCTGAATTGAGCTTCTTGGTAAATCTAACTCTCCCAATAGTAAATATGCAAGTTCTCTTCCACCAGGATTCAGAGATAATTGTTCTTGATAAAATATCACTTCTTTAACAGCTGAACCCCTTTGCATTTCAACTTCCTGTCCTTCTGTATTCAAGTACATGGGAGTGTAATTACCATCATACCTTGATCCTCCTTCTAAATATCTGGACTTGATTGTTCTGAAAATCATGGTACACCAGTTATTGTAAACACTGGCTTCGTTATCAGGGATTTGTCTATTTTCAAGCAAATAGAGAACATATTTTAGCTCTTTTGTTGATTTGCACAACACCTCATGAATATACAGCTTCTTGACACTTTTGTCTTTCATGAAATATAGCAATTTCTCTATCTTCTTTGAGTTCACATTGCAAGCAACAATAGCAACAGATTATAGTTCCCAAAGATCATCAACAGTTAGTTCATCACCAATCCTTTTAACAAGAAAATGTTGATCTGTTTGAGATATAAAAACAACTTCTGCATTATGAAATCCAATACCTCCTCTTGTTCCAGGTTCTAAACCCTTCAAACCAGATTGCATACTCGTCCACAGTGGCGGAGATTTAGCAGATTCAGCTTTAGCAATCAATGAAGATTCATCATACTCAATCAGTGAAGGTCCAGTAATTAATCCAAAAGATTTGAAAACAATTGGTTCTCTATAGTTGCTTACTCTGTTCTTCCATTTCTTGCTTTTCTTTCCTATTACTGGTGTATCATTCTGTTGATGTTCTGGAACAAGTCTATTTCGATCATACCACAATAATCTGTTTGAACCAGCCAGATCTTCCAAGTACTTTCTGGTTTCTTCAACCTCAGTATCTTTTGCTCTTTTTCTGGCCTCCTTTTCTTGTTCATCAACTTCCAGATTGTGAATTTCAACCACAACAGTAAGAATCATAACCTCAAGTTCTTTCAAGATTTCAGCTTCATCAGAATCAGGAACAGCAGATTGAGTAGTCCTCACAGTAACTTTACCTCTTCTATCTAACTGTGGTCTTTCATCAGCAGCTTCTTCAGGTACATTAAATTTGTTATCTGGAGTCAGTGTAAGAAGTAATGGAGATTTCTTCTTCTTTACTTTCTGAGAATCTTCAGGTATCTCCTCAATCGTTATTCCACTAGACCTTGTCTGTCTTGAACTTGTTTGAATAGGCTTTCTTCCTCTTCCTCTATTTCTATCTCCTCTGCCTCTTCCTCTTCTTGCAGTAGGAGCTTCTTTTTGTCTAGCAATCTCCTCAAGAATCCTGTTTTGTTCTTCTAAGATCTCATCAGTAGTCATATTTGGATTTTCTTCAGAAGTTAAAGCAAGTGCCTTCTCAGCATGATACTGATGAACCTTAGCACTAGTGTGATATACAATTTCACTATCACCTGTCCCAGTAGTAATCTTCTCAAATAGATGTGGAGCATCTTCTACATCAGTAATTAACAAATCTTCATCACCTTCAAGAATTGTGGGAAGTGTTTGCCTTTGACTTTGACCAGGTGACAAAAATTGTTCTTCTGTCAGGATTTGAGATTGCACCATTATTCTTACTATTCTCTTCCCAGATTCAGAAACATGGGTTGACCGCTTGGTTTGAGTTTGTGACTGACTTCTCCTTGTTACCAAAGCAGCATCAGAGGTTCCTGGTTTATATGACTGAGCACCACCATAATTTCCAGAAGTATCATTATCCTTTCTTACAACTAGATCAGGTGTGCATTTTGTTTTGACTACCTTCTCCCCCTTTTTGACATCAGTAGTATCATCAGGATCAGTCAATAAGGATAAGATAAGTTGTAGAGAATCTTCAATATTTGTCATCCTTGAGGACATAGTGACAACCTTATCTTCCAAGGTATCCATCCTTGTGGTGAAGGCAGTGCTTAAACGTTGAAGCTGTTTAGCAGTGGCAATTTCAGAATAATCCTTAACAAATCGAGCATGAAATTTTTCATTATCACGCTTGACAGAATTAATTTCATCTTTCAGCCCTTTTGCCAGAATAGTTGTTGTCTTCAAATGAGCTTTGAGATTAGGATCAGAAATCTTAGTAGCTATATGACTTGAGTGAAAAAGTGCATTTTTGAAATTTATATCCGCAGAAGGCTGATTCCATTCAGTATACCATTCAGATCTTCTGGCAGCTTGAATATGTTCAGGAAGAAGATTGTTGTAATCTCCTATGATCTCAACTTGATCAGCTGTAGATTTACCCATAGACTCCATAAACATACTGGATGATCCATAAGTAGATCCTAGACTTGCTCTCATGACAGCATTAAGCTGAGCCACTTCAGGATCATTATCAGCATCATCATCATCACCATCATCACCATCATCATTTGAGCTATCTTTAACCTCAGGAATTCTATCATCCTCATTGTCTTCATGATTCATAACTCCTTTCATTTTTAAATCAATAGTAGATGGTATTGTTGTATCCTGAAAACCTGCATTCAGAGTAGAAACAATTCCTAAATCTCTTTGTTTTTCTAAAGTGATCTCATCACTTCTTACAACATCACCTAAGTTACTTTCAATAGTAACTGCTACCTCACTAGAAGTTTGAAACTTCTCACTCTGTTCTACCTTTCCTTTTGCCAGTTCAGGAGACTGCCTCTCTTCACTCTTCTTTTTCTCTAAATGTTCACTCTCTTTCTCACAAGAAAGGTTCTGGCTCAACAAATTCAAAGAAATAAGAGGTGGCTGAGAAGAGTGGACTGAAGTCATACAAATAGAGGTATCCCTTGTCTCAGGTCTATCTGTAATCATACTATCAGTAAAAGAAGCAGAGATAGAAGTGTTACCTGATGAAGTTGAGATAGATTCCATTGGTCTTGAAGAAAGTGGTTCAATGAGCAGTGGAATATTTGGATTAGAAATACTTTCATCAGGATTGACATCTGCAACCGGGGAATGACTTGCATCAGTATTTGCTACCAATGGTTCTTGTGTAGTCTGAGGTTGTGAAGCTGCTTTAACACTTTGAGTCAAAGGTTCTTGTGTGCTTCCCTCAAATGCAGTGTTAGAAATCTCCTGTGCTGATGTGAGCTTGCCTGCATCTTCACTTTGAGAAGATGGTTCTTGTGGGGCAGGAATGTTCTTTTCTTCACCTTCCCTTTGAGAAAGTGGTTCTTGTGGGACTGGATCTTCAATAGCTTCTAAACTCCTTTGAAGTTCAGGTTCTTGTGGGCTTGATCCTTTCAGAGGTGAAGTGATCCTCTATTTCTTCTGTCTACTAAAAACCTTTGCTTCAGCTTGTCTCTTTATCTGAAGAGGTGTTGGTTTATGACCAAGCTGAGCAACAATAGCATTTACTTCATCCACAGACATCTCAATTATTCTTCTCTTAGGAGATGTAGGTGCTGGAGAATCAGTAATCTCAACAGTCTTTACAGGTGATGTATCAGGAGTAGAGATGTTCTTGTTGATTATTCTTCTTCCTTTCTTTTGCTTTATTGGCTTAACCAATTCAGCAGTAACAGGAGCAGCAATTTCCTTTTCTTCATGATTATAGAGATGGTCTTGTCATCATCACTATCAGAATCAGAGACCTGTTGCAAAAACTTCCTCTTTTCACCTGTTTCTTTAGATGCTCCAGCCTTAATCAAAGATTCATCAATCTGAACTTCTTGTTTACCATCTTGTGACTTCTTTTTAGTGAGGGTTGAAGTGGAGAAATTCTTTAATCCTGATTGTCTTCCAGACACATCAGATCTAGCTGACTTCTTTTCTTTTACAACTGATGTCTTTTGAGAGACACCAGAGGTGGTTGACTGTTTAGGTAACTGTTTATGATGTGTGCTTGTGTCAGGAACATGATGTGTTTGGTCCTGTCCCATAGCACTGGTGGCTGGGCCATAAAGTTCAGGCAATCTCTTTTTCAAGAGAAGCCAGACCCCATCAGGAATATAACGATTTCCCTTAAAACCATTTGCCTTATCTGATTTAACTAAGGATTTGATAATGTTATCAGAAATCTTAAAGATAGGCAATACTGTATCATTTTCAAATTCAACATTGGGACATAAATGAGAGAATATTAATTGAAAAAATCTAATAAAGCAGACATAACCACATTTATCTATTTTCCTAGCACTTAATGCTCTCAGAATGAAAGACCCATAATCAAATACAATATCATGGATTAGAGAGTACCCAATGTGAACTGAAGTACTCTATAGTGCATCAAAGTTAGAGACTTTGTTCAAGAAGAATCTACTGATGGTATCAAAGAAGAAATTCCATTCCTTCTTTAGTTTAGTTTTGTATAACTCTCCAAACTTTCTTGGTTCTCCATTGTAACCAAGACTCGTAGCAAACTCCAACAAAGAAGCATCAGAAATTATTGCAGGAGTCTTACCATTTAGAGAAGGTAATTGTAGAGCTTCAACCACTACTTCTGGAGTAACATGATGTGTAACTCCATTGTGTGTAAAGGTCAGGTTAGGCCTTCCTGAAGGTTCAAGTACACCAAAGACAGCGGTCTTCCAAACCTGCATCACACACTTGAAAGAGACTTTGGCGGGTGCCGTTAAAGCATAATGAATCGGACTAGACGCCAAGAAATCCTGAATGATGTGAAAATCATTCGATAGTTCCTGATGGTCAAGAACAGCAACATAATTGTTGGGAGCAAAAGTGACACCATTGATAACAACCTTATTGTTTACAAATGATGAATTCTCCATTTTTGGTGTGACACAGAGAGATTGAAATTTTGAGCAATTAGGGTTTATGTTCGCGCAGAGAAAAAGACAATACTGATAGTTTTGAGAATAATGAATCAGTTTAGTGAACTAAATTGATTTTAGACAACTAATAATTTTTCAAAAACAGGTGTCAGTAATCGATTTGTGCATCATGAGAGAGTGGTGTTAACTGTATATGACACGTTGTGTATCTATATGTATCAGTGAGTAAAATACACGCGCTCGTATTTTTAAGAAGTGCATTTGTGAATATAACAATATAATATTTAATTAAAAAAATCAAATAACACTCTCTTAAAATACCTGGAACCATTAACAACCAGAATACGAAGCGTTTCTTCACTTTGTTACTTACCCATCTCTATTTAACAATTAGAGACTTGTCCACTATACCTTCAATCCTTCATTTTCTCCTGAAAATTTAAAACCCTTCACACAACACACCTTTAAACAATGTCAAAACTTACCGTCAAAGAAAAGAATCTCCATCTCATAGATAATAGAGATATCTTCAGTTCTACTCGTGAAGAGTTTGATGCCTTTGACTGGGAAAGGCAGCTTGAAACTTTGTGGCTACAGATGGATGCCATCTTGAAGAAATCGAGAGAGAAAGACCTGCAAGAGTGAACGACATCGATGCTGCTCTTCAAGCAACATTAACACGGCTTTCCTCTAAGGCATCCTCATCCAACACCACCAACTATTGTTAATGAATATGTCAGCAAAAATAACCTTATCCCTTTAACTTCCACCCAAAAAAAGTGGCAAAGATGGGATCTGGGATGGCTGCTAACAATGGAGTGGTTTGGACTTCACTTTTTATTTTCCTGTTGAATAGATTAGTAGATAGAGAGAACAAAAAAGATGTAATATTTGCATGTAATCTCTTTCTTATTATTAATGAAGAATCCTATTTCTCTAATCTTATTCAATGTGTTCTGCAATTTTTTTATGTTTATGAACTGTTCTTCAAAGAATTAAATCAAAGAAGTGAAAATGAAAACTAATTAAAGAATTCATGTAAGTAACAAATTCATCAACAATAACCACAGTTTAATCAGGAACAGAACAATTAGGGATTACTTGAAGTATACATATTGTACTGATAACCAAACCATTGCATCAGGATCTGATGTTTGACTAACGTCAGATTGACTTTTCGTCAATATTCGACATGCATCAGGATCTGACACTCATCAGTATTTGGCCTCCCCTTATTCTCAGAAACTTTCATAGTTTACCATTCCCAATTCATTCACCAATTTTGTAAAAGTAGATTTAGGTAGCGACTTGGTAAATATATCAGCTAGCTGTCGATCAATAGGAACAAAGTGGAGTTCGATTGTCCCTTCCAGTACTTGTTCTCTTATGAAATGATATCTGATACTGATATGCTTAGTAAGAGAATGCTGAATTGGATTTCCTGTCATAGCTATAGCACTTTGATTATCACAATAGATAGGTATTTTTGAATATGACAAACCATAGTCCATTAGCTGATTCCTCATCCACATGATCTGAGCACAACAGCATCTTGCAGCTATGTACTCAACTTCTGCAGTTGATGTGGATATAGACTTTTGCTTTTTACTAAACCAAGAAACTAGTCTTCCTCCAAGAAACTGACAACTGCTTGAAGTACTTTTCCTGTCTATTTTGCATCTTGCAAAATCAGCATCTGAGTAACCACATAGATTAAGTCAGACTCTCTAGCATACCAAAGGCCAGGTGATGGAGTGCCTTTCAAGTATCTGAAAATCCTTTTAACAGCAATGAGATGTGGTTCTTTGGGGTTTGCCTGAAATCTTGCACATAGACAGGTTGCATACATGATATCTGGTCTGCTAGCTGTTAGATACAAAAGTGGGCCAATCATACCTCTGTAGTTAGTTACATCTACCTCAATACCTTGATCAGGATCAAGCTTTATAGCTGCAGCTATGGGAGTTGTAGCAGTAGCACTGTCTTGCATATTAAACTTCTTCAATAGATTCTTTGTGTTCTTTGACTGATTGATAAAAATTCCATCATCAGCCTATTTAACTTGCAGACCTAAGAAATAGCTCATTTCTCCCATCATGCTCATTTGATATCTAGACTGCATTAGCTTTGAAAACTTCTCACACAATTTAGGGTTATTTGACCCAAAAATGATATCATCAACATAAATCTGAACTAACAGCAAGTCCTTCCCATGATTCAAATAAAATAAGGTTTTATCAATTGTACCTCTTTTAAAACCACTTTCTAGTAAGAATTGAGCCAGAGTTTCATACCAGGCTCTTGGAGCTTGCTTTAGTCCATAAAGTGCTTTATCCAATCTATAGACATGATTTGGATATTTAGGATCAATGAAACCAGGAGGTTGTTCAACATATACCTCCTCTTCCAATTCTTCATTCAGAAAAGCACTTTTAACATCCATCTGGAAAACTTTGAATTGTTTTTGAGCTGTATATGCCAGAAAAAATCTGATGGCTTCTAGCCTTGCAACAGGAGCAAAAGTCTCATCATAGTCTATTCCTTCCTGCTGAGAGTACCCCTTTGCAACTAGTCTTGCTTTATTCCTCACAATAGTGCCATCTGAATCTGTCTTGTTTCTGAACACCCACTTTGTAACAACAATTGATCTACCTTTTGGTCTTGGTACTAGTTTCCAGACTTCATTTCTTTCAAATTCATTCAGTTCTTCTTGCATTGCTGTAACCCAATGTAACACCCCCAGATCCGGGGTCAGGGATCGGGTCGTTACGGTCTCATAACTCATACATAATACTTGACTTGAGTCCAAAATCAATAAGTAGCATGCTATGACCCCACAATAATATCCACTCACATACACACAGTTATAGTCCCAGAGATGAAATTGAAATAAGTCTTACATAAAAGGGTTTACGAATAAAAGTTATTACAATCCAAAAGGATAACATCATAAGTTTAAAAGTTTTACCGTTGATTACATTAATTATACATATAGTTAAACAGGAAACAAAAGCTATCTAACTATGCTACCTCAGCAATGACGGCTAGCATCTCAGCGGGGAGTCCAGTGGGTCGGGTAACCCGCTTGCGCCGAGTGCGCCTGACGCGAGCCATCTGTCGTAGCTGTTGTTGTGACATGATAAATAAGCAAGGGTGAGCAATAGCCCACCAATAAATATATAACAGGACAGTGATAGTATATAACAGTTCGAAATATCATTATTTCCATGTCATGCATTAACGAAGTTAGTGCCAGTATAATATAAAGGATGAAGTTACAGGGTAACTTAAAGTGTTTATTTTGTGGAAATATCTGCTAAGTCAAAATAAGCAAGATATTATCATTTATCATATAAGGAGGAACTTGCAAGGAAAATATTGCAATTCCAGTTATTAACATTTTTCGAAGTCCTACAACTTGAAAGAAGTCTCTTCGATACATGTTGCGGATGACACCGTCAACCTGAAAGAAGTCTCTTCGATACTTGTTGCAGGGAATTCCCAATTTGGGAGATGAACCAATACTGGAGTTATCATGCGCCAGCTGTCCCACTCCCTGATGATCAGTCGGGGATGGTACAGCCCAATATAGTTTACTACCGGTAGAAGGAAGAACTAACGGCTCCACTTGTCGATTGCCTTTAATAGTAACTCCCTGGCCAATGGTTAGGCCTTGTGATGGACCGCGCGACTCGGCCTCTTACACACGACTCCCAGTTCGAATAAATCCACAGCATTGAAACGTAGAGTTTGTCCTCCCTTCCTCAAGTGAAATACTTGTTGATAAGACTCCACAAAGTAGTCGTATCTAGTTGGAAAGGAAAATTCACCAACATTTCCCAAGCTTTTGCTTGTTAATGGATATCAACTTGTTCCAACAATCTTACCCCTGAATGATAAGAAGGTACACACAGACTTAATGGGTCCATAGCAACCAAGTTGCGAGTAAAAAGGATAAATTATGACCGGGAAGTCAACAAGATAAATAACCTTTCTCAAGAAAGGTTCCCTTAGAATTTAAGAGATAGATTCGAGTGAAGAATAAAATCTTGAGGACCTTTCTTAATATAATATTAATCGTGTGACTTCGAAGAATTTTCAGAATGATCGAAGGTTGAAGATAATATTTGAAGAAGAATAAACAACATTGAAGTTGTTCCCAAGTATTGAATAAATATTTATAGAATATTTATTGAGTCGGAAGTATTGAATGAATGAAAGAATATTTTTAATCAGAGTATTTCTCAAAATAATCCTTGAGGAAATAAAGAGAAAATATTTATTAATTAATTAAATATTTTAATGAATATTCAGAATAATATTCATTTAATTAATAAGATTTGAAAGGAATATTAATATAATATTCGATAAATAAATATGATGTAAGAACCCTAATTTTTGCAACATTTTCTTTTATTTAATATCATGTGACATTGTCAATTTGGAACCTTTCAAGTCATCCCTGTTGTTTAATGGAATTGGTTGTCTGAGAAACTATGTTGTTGCATTCACTATGTAAGATAAAGGGAAGGTTGTTGAAAGCAAGAGTCTTATTGTTAGTAAGAATTATAAAACTTGGGATTTGAGAATTATTGGAGTATTAAAAGATTTATTAAGGATTATGACGAAGAATTATGGATATTCGAGGAATTTACACAATTAAGTACTTAAGGAATTATTTGGGAAATCCCTACGCGACAAAATATTATTACGAGAGATTAATTAAGATACGATACGAATAAAAGATTAAGTGACAAGCATTGGTGGAAGAATAATGATACAAGGAGTAGTATTGCATGCAAGTTCCATGCAACTAAATAGTTAGGAAAAGCAAACTAGTTAAACCAAGTGGGCAAGAGGAATAGTAACTAGTTGGCATTTCTTTTTTCCAAGGAGACAAGAGTACAAGGAGGCCATACCTAGACTTGTACCATGTATTATATACACACACTAACACATATCACCCAACCACTTTATCATTATTTCAACCAACACAAAAACAAAACACAAAACACTCCCCCCCCCTTGAACAAGCTCTCGGCCAAGACCAAACAAGGAAGAAAATTTCTTTCTTTCTTCCACTTCTCCTCATTCATAATTCAAGGCATAATTCCTAGGCTCTCTACATCATCTAAGAAAGGTATACTAAGATTTCCAAGCCCTTTCATCCATTAAATTTCAAGTTATTAATTGTTAAAGTTATTGTGAATAGTAACAATGTTAAGTTTTTCTTATAGATCTTGGATTATAAGGATAGTAGGAGCTTATTCAAGGTGTTCTTGAGTTTCGTAAGGCTTACCCAAGGCTCCTAGATACTCAAGAAGGTATAAAAACCCTAACCCCTCTTGGCCATGTAGTGTTTATGATGTTCAATGATAGATCCATGTATATTTGTGTTAATCTTGGATGTTCAAGTGATGGATGATATGGATCTTGAGTTTTAGTGTTGTGATTGTGATTTTGATGCTTGTGGATAGTATATGTATCTCCATGAATGTTGTAAAGTACGAACTTGGTGACTTAGATGTTGGTTGTGTTGTGGAAGTGAGAATCTTGGTTGATTTAAGTGAAACAAGCATGCTGAGTTTTTCCCGAAATTTGACCTGTCTTGTAAAATGGTTTTGAACCCCCAAATCTTGTCCCCTGAGGTCCTACCATATATTGTTGGAAAGGTATTTGAATGTAGTTTATAAAAATATAAGGTTCATGACTAGGTGATGTATAGATTTTAAGTTATGGCCGGAGAAGTAAAATGTGTTTCTGGATTCCGGACTGCACTAAGTGACCCCTTTGTGAACCTTGTTTAAACCCCTAAACATTTTTGTGGGATCATGGAAAAATTAGAGAAGCTAGGCAATGCAGTGTTGAAGGCTACCCAAAAAGAATTGGATTAAAATATGAATTTTTCAATTTTATAAAAATGATAGAGTAAAATTCGCTCAAGGGAAAAAGTCGTTAAGTGGAGTATAATTCTAGGGGTAATGAATATGGTTCGGATATGGTAACCAAATTAAGTCGAATAAGTGACGAGCGTAATCGAGTGATGACATGAACCTATAGTGGGGCTAGAGTGTCATAAGACGAAGTCATTAAGTTAATTTTGTACCCCCTAAAACCCCGCAATTAAAGAGATATTGTTAAGGTACTAACGAGCGGTTATTGTTTATGTATAGATCGTTCCACTCCGCACGCTCGACCACCCCAACCAAACCAAGGCAAGTTTACTTTTCGAAACTTACATATACAAGGACCTTCACTGTTGTGTTTGTAGTTTTCAATCATATCAAATGTTATGTTTATCGAAGTATTGATGCAATTGAGATGTATAAGTACATATATGTTTGTACCCCTTGAACTTAGATGAAATGTTTTCTTCGGACAACGACTCTAGCAATAGAGGTCGTAGCGGTCCGTATATACTATTGACCGGGGAGCGGTATATTACTATATCGTAACTAGATTGCGAAAACCCGAAGGGTCATTCGGGGAGTATCGTATACTCAAGTAATTATTTTTATATCTTCGTACATACTCGAAACCCTATCTTGGATTAAAAGTTTATTTTATTAAATAATTATTTTATTAATTATTAATATTAAATCTTAAAATATTATTTATTAATTATTGTTCATTATTTTAAAGACAAAGTTAATCCAAGATACCTTTAATACTTTAAAATTCGAACTCTGTCGAACTCAAAACATTTTCGAAAACCCCCGATCAGGTTCTGCTCTTTGTATGATTTCAAGAATCATCGGTCGACTGATGTCGGACCTCAATTACTCAGTTTTCAATCAAAATCAAGTTTTTAAAAGAAAAAAAAAGGGACTCTTGCAGGTGTGGGAACCGTTGACGAACGATTCCCGGGATGTGTAAGCGGCCGTAAGCCAGGCGGTCCATCAATTATTATTCCGGCCCAGGTGTTTCCCAAGGATGATTACGGATGTAGTTTTCATCGAGGGTGATTACGGATGTAGTTTTCACCCGGGGATAGTTACGGATGTAGTTTCTATCCTTCTACCGGTAGAGAAGACCCGCGGATTATTGGACTTGGATGTGGCGACTGATCATCGTCAATCCTTGTCATGTTTTTATGTTTTCTTCCAGTCCCATCCTCCACTTTGGAAAAATACTCAAACACTGCTTCTTGGGCCTAAGTGCCAAGTTGCCGATAGCGTGGTTTTTTATAAGAAAAATATTGACATCGTGCAGTATCTAGAACTGCAAGATTTCTATAAAGATTGGCACGTGTTAGTGTACTCTTGCAATTGTTTCAAAGAATGAAATGTTTTTGTATGGGAAACCTTCTAAGCTGATGGAAGGAAAGAGGTTTGCAAGGATGTATTCCCTGTACAGTATGTTAATCGTAGTGTGTTTTGCCGAAAATGATATACTCATATGTATATATTTTCAAACTTGAGATATATTGAAATGGGAATCTTATAAAGGGTTCATATGTTATTCTTAAAGCTCCTTAGTGAGTATAGATGTTTTATTCAAACTCGGACATATACATTGTCCAATTATCGTTTCTGAGGCTCTAACTTGTTTATGCGTAAGATTGAGGTCTGGACGTATGTATTGTTGAGTTGTAAAGTTAATACAGGTATGATATGGTTGGATGATGATGTGACGACCTGAATCTTTGACCTCAGATTTGGGGGCGTCACATATTACATCATATGAATATTTAAAATAATGTTCATTAAGTAATTGGGAACTTAAATGAATATTCAAAAAGTAATATTCATTTAATGATTAATATTCTAAATGAATATCGAAATAATATTCATTTAGTAATCCAAGCTTTAAAGGAATATTCGAAATAATATTCGATAAATGAATCGACTTTAAATGAATATTGAAAAATAATATTCATTGAATACATAACGTTCAAATAATTATTAGAAGTAACGTTCGATAACTAATTAGTTTCAGACGAATATTCAACTAATTATTCGTCGACCAAAGAATGGAAAATATTTACTTAAATATTTTCCTCCGAAAGTAATCTCAATATATCAAGAAATACTGACTCCCGGTCTATATTCAACAAATAGGATTCATATGCCCTTCTCTAAGGGTCTTAACAACATCCGGCTTATAGTCGATATATTATCTATCTACTTATAAGCCAAAGAACAATCAGGGAACAAGTATATCAATATGACTTGAAAGTAGGCATGCATGCTATGGCATATGTATAACAGAAAGCATATATATTCACAACAACAGCGTAAGAAAGGGAAGTTCAAACTTGCCTGGTAATCGAGTACGAGTAGGGTTAGTGGTAGGGTATCCCGGGTCAGCTCGGCGATCTATAAATAGTCAAGAGATTCGAGGTTAATCGCTTAACACTTTTAAAAAGGTTAAGTATTAACTTAAGTCGAAACATGTTTTCGAATTATCTCGTTATACCCCTTTTTAGTGTAACTCTTTTTATTACTGATACGATTCGACATTTGTTCGTCCTTAAGACATGTCATCGTACTTACACTTAGTGTATACTTAAGTCGTATAAGTCCTAAATTCGATCGATTACGAACCAAGATTATATCTCGAGTTTTTATCGCTCGTTTTCTAAGTTATAATCAAAGTTATACTTTTAAGGGGTTCGTTCGCGTTTAACTTAGATTCAAACATTTTTATAAAATCGAAAAACGATCCGATTCATATGAGGTTTTCTCTCACACCTTCCTTTTTACCTTTAGTATTTAATTACCAAGATTCTCCACTAACTTATGTATTTGACGAGGGTTCAATTTCAGTTACTAATTCTCGTTTACGGTTTCGAACTACTTTTAGTAAACCGGCCGTAACTCCTAAACCGTAAGTCCGTTTCACACGTTCTTTATATAAAAACGAAGCTTGGAACATTATCTATCCTATCATGGCAGATTACAAAGCTAGGCAGTGAGTTACATCTACTGTCCAAGTCGTTTTTCTTAAGGTTAACGAAATTTTGGCATTACGACGGCTATAAATCGAATATCTATCAATTTCAAACCTTCCTATAAACATGGTATCCACTCCAAACAACATATACATGATTTATACCTATGAACTGAGGCCAAGCAATGCCTTTCCGTTCATCTAACTATTTTTAACATTTATCCAAAACTCAATCATAATCATGCTTATAATCATGCTTAAACCTTAACATAACCATAACTAAGCTATATCTATCATAAACATGATTAAATCTCAAACAAGGGTTAGGGTTTCAAGGGCTTTATACCTTCTTGAGAATGTGTACTAGCCTCACAAAGCCTTGTATGGTCCTTAGGAGTGCTTAAGCTTGCTAGAACAATCAAAAGATACATGAAAACAAAGATTAGTTCTTGAAAAACACTATTCACCCTCCTACTAATTGATTTTTTTGAAAATGGTAAAAGAGAAGATTGAAGCTACAATTTCTAGGGTATTACTTTTATGAAATATAAGACTTACCCTAAAAGTTTCAAGATCAAGCAATGGTGGGAAGCTTGGTTTTGGATTTTGAATTGATGAAGGAGCCGAATGGCTTTGTTTGAGAGAGAATGGTGGGTTGCTTTGTTTCTCTTGATTTAGTCTCATCCAAAATGAATTATTGTGGTGTTATAATAATATCTTTGGTAATAAAGTAGCTTTATTAAAGGTAAGATGTCATGGGTGATGTATTATGCATGGATAAGTGTTGGTTGTTTTGGTTGGATGAGATGATAAATATAAGTACTTAGTTTTGATCTCTAAGTATGCTAGTTACTTTGATCCACTTGGTTGCTAGATATTTTACCTTAGTAGCACATGCATGAATGTAGCCTCCCTGCTTGTTTCTTTTGTTCGGTAATTGCTCGTTTCGATTGATTGTTCGTAGGAATATTTCACGGATTTCTAATTAGGGTTTACCGGGAATCTTCTTAATATTACTACTATCATTCTCCATCTTTCTTTCTATCTTTCCAATTTATATTCCTTAAATCCATTCGTTAAATCCTTAAGGCTATCAGTGTCCAGGGAACTCTCGGAGAAAATAAAAGTGCGGTTTTTCAGAATCCGACAGCTTTTACATACACTTATTTTCCCCTTGGATCACTAATACGAACTCGGAAATCCGTTCCGAATACTTCTATATAGTGTCGTCTCATATTATTCTTACTTCCACCAAAAAAACTATTCATTCTTTATTCTTTAGTTATTCTCTTAGGGTTGTACAATTGTCCGTATTCTCTTTCGATCGTTCCTTAACCTTTTTACGGAACCACTGGATTAATCGTTATCGATCTGGATGACATGAGTATATTCTCCTGCTTGGAATTGCAATATCTTATTCCCCTAGGAGATAGATTATTCTTACCTATGTTGTCAACCATTAGCATTCTTCAAGACATATAAACAATTAAGTCGAATTCCATTCATTTCTTCAAAATATCAACTATTACATCGTAGCCGTAACCACTATTCATTCTTACATCATTAAATAAATAAAAGTTTTAATTCTACCCAAAATCTGGGTTCTTACACCCAATCAGCATCCTTGAGTGCATCTTCATCTTTCTTAGGCTCCTCCTTTGACAGAAAATTATTATAGAGGCATTCATTTTGTGTTGCACTTCTGGTTTTAACACCTGCATCAGGATTCCCAATAATTAAATCAGGAGTATGGCTTTTGGTCCATTTCCTTGCTGATGGTAAATCATTTCTTGAGTTGGATGCTCCCCCTTGATTGGTGTTATCTTCAAAAGAACTAGAATTATTAGAAGCTCCCCCTGAGATAGTGCTATCTCCTCCTGAAGTGCTGTCAGGATTATCACTTGAATCTGTTTCTGATGATTCTCCTCCTGATGTTTGAGTTGTATCAGTATTGATGGTATTTTGCTGTTACTCCCCCTCAACATTTGCATTATTTGAATCATCATCAGTAATTGGTGTTTCATCAGGCATTGGTCGATCATCAGGATCTGATGGAGTATCAGTATCTGAAATTAATTCATCAGAATTCTTGGTAGCTTCATTTGCAAAGATCAAACTGTCATGTGAGTCTTCAGCAATTCCTGTTATCTTCTTATCATCAAAAGAAACATTGATAGACTCCATGACTGTCCTTGTTCTTAGGTTATATACTTTAAAGGCTCTTGAAGTTGGATAACCAATAAAAATGCCCTCATCAGCTTTAATTTCAAATTTTCCTAGCTGTTCAGGATGAGGTCTAAGAACAAAGCACTTGCAGCCAAACACATGCAAATGTTTCAGACTTGGCTTCTTATCTTTAATCATTTGATAAGGAGTGACACCATGTCTGTTGATTAGAGTAATGTTCTGAGTGTAGCATGCTGTGTTGACTGCTTCTGCCCAGAAATATGTAGGTAGTTTAGCTTCCTCCAACATTGTTCTGCCAGCTTCAATAAGAGTTCTGTTCTTCTTTTCAACTACTCCATTTTGTTGAGGTGTGCCAGGAGCAGAGAATTGTTGAACTATTCCTTTGTATTTGCAGAACTCTCCCATTACTGAATTCTTGAATTCAGTTCCATTATCACTTCTTAGAATCTTGACTTTGTACTTTGTGCCAGTTTCAATGAGTCTTACATGGTCCAAAAGTATCTCTACAGTTTCATCTTTTCTGTGCAGAAAATACACCCAGGTAAATCTAGTATATTCATCAACAATGACTAGAGTATACCTTTTCTTACTGATGGACATAATGTTGACTGGTCCAAACAAGTCAAGATGTAGCATATGATATGGTTCATCAATCGAGGATTCAGATTTACTCTTGAATGATGTCTTTCTCTGTTTAGCCTTTTGACAAGCATCACAGAGTCCATCAGGAGTATACAACGCCTTTGGTAATCCTCTAACCAAATCTTTCTTAACCAACTCATTGATGTTGTTGAAGTTGAGATGAGAAAGCTTCTTGTGCCAATTCCAACTTTCATCTACTATTGCTTTACTGATGAGACATGTTGAGGGACCATCAGTATTGGTGTAGACATTGGCTTCATAAATGTTACCACGTCTTTGACCAGTCAAGACACTCCTTCCAGATGTTTATCCTTTCACCAGAGCTACTTTTTCAATGATGACATTTCCAATGATTATATTGCCATATCCCAAAGTTTGTCCAATATTGCCATCTCAATGATTATATGGTTCTCTGAGTTGTTTCTTAGACAAAAGACCTATATTTTTGACAGATTTAGACTTAGAATTTTGTGTAGAAGTAGATCCCTTTTCTAAAGTAGAGTTGGGATTTTCTGGATACACATACTTAACAGGTTTTAATTTGGTCTTTGTTCTGTCTATTACATGTCTATAGGTTTTTGGATTTGTTGAGTCATTCACAACAACTCTTCCTGATTTTGTTGTTTCAGCAGTAACAACTTTACCTTTATTCTTCTTTTTGTCCTCTGGTTTTTTAACCTAGACCCTCTTTCCAGTTCTTATCTGTGATAAGATCGTGTGTTTTCTTTCCAGAGTGTGTCCAGGTTCTGAGTTTCTCATTAGCTTCATTAAGTTCCTTTTCAAGTGCAGTACATTTAAACTCCATTTCTAGCTTCATGTGCTTAGCCTTATCACATTCATTTTGTACTTCTTCCATGAAGAGTAACTCAGCTTCTAGATGATCATTTCTTTTAGTCAATTCTGACATCTCAGATATTATTCTAGCATTTTCAAGAGATTGACTTTTAAAGCTAATATGCAGAGACTTTAAGAAAGATCTTAACTCAGAGACATTATCAGTATCAAAATCAAAAACAACTTCAGGTACCTTATTTTCAAGAGCAGCAATCTCATCCACATTTGCCATTAATGCATAGTTTCCTCTTCAGAGTCTGAGGAAGAGTCCATCCAATCCTTGCTAGATGAGATAAGAGCTTTGGTTTTGGCCTTTTTGTATTCAGTTGCAAAGTGACCCATTCCATCACAGTTGTAGCATTTTACTTTTGACTTGTCAAACTTGCTGCTTTTGTTTTCATTCTTTTGTACCTGTTCTTATCAGTATTGACAGGTTTCTTCTGAAAGTTGCCTTGTCTTCTAGCCTTTCTGAACTTCATCTTCTTGAAACCCTTGACTATAATAGCAACCATTTCCATCATATCAGAATCGGTAGAGTCATCATCAGTATCAGTATCAGGATTTGCATCAGGATCTGATGATGAGTCATCAGTATTGGACTCAACGACTCTACTTCTCCTTCTTGAAACCTCCACGCTTTTTCCTTTTGATTTTGATTCAGCATTCAAAGCAACAGCCTTTGCTTTGTTGGTCTTCTTATTCTTCCTTTGTTGAACCTCAAGATCATGGGTTCTTAGCATCCCATAGACTTCATCAAGAGATACAGCATTAAGATCATACTGATGCCTAATGATAGAGGTTTGAGTATCCCACTCCTCAGGCAAAGCTCTAAGAAACTTGGTATTCGAGTCTTCTGGTTCATACTCTTTACCCACTAGAGATAGATTATTCAATAGTGTCAGAAATCTATCATACAGATTAGTGAGGCTCTCATCAGATTTTGCATCAAACTGCTCGTACTCTTGAATCAACAGAGCCCTTCTGTTCCTTTTGATAGATTCAGTACCCTGGCATTGAGTCTCCAAAGTTTCCCAGATCTCCTTAGCAGTTTTACATGCTATCACTCTATTTTACATGACAGCATCAAGGCTATTATGAAGAATGTTCTTCACCTTTGCATCTCTGAGTACTTCATCCTTTTCCTCAAGAGTCCATTCAGCCTTTGTCTTCTGAACATAGTGCTCAGGTATAGTATCTATTCTAGCAACCAGTCTCTTAGGGATATATGGTCCATCATATATTCGATCGAGATAGTTAGGATCAGTTGCCTCCAGATACATCAACATCTTTACCCTCCATGTGGGGGTATTCAGCCTTTTTGAGAACAGGGATTTCAATACTTTCATACTTGCTTGTCGACATATTAAGATCGTTTCTGATTGTAATTAATCAGTTTGCTCTGATACCAATTATTGCCCAGTAATTAACAATTGTAGATGGGGGGTTGAATACAATTGTATAAGATTTTTGACTTAAACAGAAATAATAACACAAGTATGAATAAATAACAGCTTTATTAATTCTGATATAAAACTGTTACAAACTCTCTCAAGAAATTCTTATGTTCTTGAGAGCTGCTAGGTTACAAGATAATTCGTGTAAGCGATTACAATTAAGTAAAACCTAAACTGTGTTTATATACAGTACACAGCTACACTATCAATTACAAGATATATCAAATCAATTACATACGTTTCTTAGTACATATCTTGAATGATAGCTGCGTTCCAATAAATCAGGAACCGACATGTCAATCTTCCTAGATTCCCGGACTGATGCATATCCTCATGAAATCCTGATCAGCTTCCAATCCTGATGATAACCCAGTCCTGACGGTGCATTACTAATGACGTTAGCATAAGTATCTGATCATTAGTCCAGATCCTGATCATCACTTGAATCAATATCTAACAACTGTCTAACGCATATATCCTATAAAAAGTGCTAAATCCTTTATAAGATAAGGATTTACAAGAAGTATAAGCAAAATTCTATTCTCAACATCACAACTTATGAATTATTCCTAACAATCTCCCCCTATTTATGCTTTAGAATCTGAAGCATAAATCTAAGTTGTAGATGTCAAACATATGACAATTCAACTAGAATAGAATTTTGGATCATGAAGTTAAGTACCTCCTTCTTCAGATGTAGACATAGTATTTAGTACTTAGAAGAAAGAATTCAACTATTTGATGCTTCCACTTCCTTGTTGAGATTCACCTCTGTCACTCTTAGTTCTTCCTTTATCTCCAGTCTGTTCATCTCCCCCAGTCTGTTGCCTCTGAATTGTTTTTATCTCCCCCTTTTTGACATCAGCAACATTAATTTTGAGAAATTCAGTAATAAAAGAAATAAGATTCATCAGAACTACTTGATTTTCCATAATAGTGACTTGGTTATCTTCAAGTGTTTGAAGTCTCGATTGAATAGTAAATTGAGATTTCTGAATATCCTTTAGAATTCCAGAATTTACTTCAAAGTTGGAAGTGCTTGTTGTATCTTCAGACTTAGATGCAGAAATAACCTTATCTTCAATCCTTGTAGAAGAAGTTGTCTATGTAGCATGCTCTACTGGAGTAGAATGATATTCAAGTAATAATACTTGAAGTACACACATCTTCACTTTTCTGCTCTGAAGCTGAAACATGATCATCCTGTCCTTCACCAGTATTCTGTGTACTAACATCTACAAATCCTGACTCCTCCTTAGATTGATCAGATACTGTTGATGTCTCAATTCTAGCTGAAATTGGAAGTACATACAAAGGAATACTAGGATCATTAGGAATATCTTCTGGTACATGTGGAGTAAGAGATTGTCTTAGCTTTTCATTTCTTCTGTTGATGATTCCTGCAAGCCTCTCTTTCTGTTTCTGAGCTTTAACTTCTGGCTTTGCATTGTGCTTTGCTAAGTCATTCTTCTCATACATCTTGATAAAGGAATAAGTACCAGCATCTATACCAAGATTTTCAGACCAAGATTCAGGAAAAACCTGATCCCAGAAATCAAACGATGGTGATTTCCTAACTTTCTCTCCCTCACTATGGAGTTGATCATCCATACCCTCATTCTCACTTTGACTATCTAAAGTCAACACTCTATCTACCTCTCCTTTTGCCTGGTCAGGAGCCAGCCTCTCTGTGTGTGGATCTATGTCCATCTTTTCAAGTGTATCACTCAAATTTGGATAAGGGCTCTGATGACCTACAGAAAAATAGGGGTTAGAAGAAGTTTGTATACCTGAACTCATATGGAGAGAGGGTTCCTCATATGGCATGGGGCTTGAGGTTTTCTCCAAGGAGTGAGCTGCTATAGTCTCTGAACCCTTATAAACATCTACTTTCTTTCCAGAGACTACAGGCTCTAGTATACCACTTTCAGGATCTACACTAGACTCTAATGTCTTCAGTAATACTTCATTAGACATCATAGCTAGTATGTCACCATCCTTAAGTGTTGGTTGCTGAGACACACTCTCAAGGTGGATAGACTCTAAAAGAACAATATTGGTTTGATCTTCAAGAAATCAATCAAAGTCATTCCTCCCATATCATAGGGTTTCTCACTTGCAATTTCAGTCATCACAGAAGACCTTCTAGCATCATCAATCACAGATCCTGAGTCATCCAACCTCTAACTAGATGGTTCTTGTGTTGCAGTGATTGTGATATGATCTATCCTACTATTCACCACTGGTGCAATAGTATCTTCTGTTGACTGCTTCCCTCTATCAACTACCTCCTCTTGTTCACCTTGAGCTGAAGCATCTTCAACAATGACATCCCTGTCAAATAAATATGCATGAAGTGATTGAAGTGCAACATGCTTAGGAAGTCCAAATTTCTTGTGCAATTCCTTTCTGACTGATACATAGAAGTACATCTTCATTAAGTCAAGTCTTTGATGTAGCAGTCCATATTCTCCAGGAAATGAAAGTTTGGGAACTCTTTCAATCAGAAAATCTAGAACAGGCCTGGAAAACTTCACTTTTAGAGAAATAAGTTCCATAGCCAGTCTGTATGTCAATGTAGTTTCCCATGAAGAATCAAGATCCAGATCTCTCTTGTTAGATACTGACATGAATATAGCCTTATTTGTAGAGACCTACATAATGTTAGTTGGACTAGACACTGTGTGTGTAGGTGACAAATTTCTTTCTCCTTGTTCTCCTAGTGTATTGAGTAACAGATTTATCTTGAGAAGACTCAAGAGGTGTAGACACAGAAGTGATCTTGGGATGAGATCCTTTTTCAATAGACACAGTCTTTTGAGAGATAGTATCTAGTAACTGTTTTCCCTTTTTAAGAACTACAGTCTTTTGGGAAACTGCAGCCTGGTTGTGACTATGTGTTCCATCTCTTTGTCCTAGCTTAGAAAGTTGAATTACAGGCTTCAATTCTGCTCTCTCAGCAAAAGATATATTATCATCATCTTCACTTGAACTACTACTATAAACAACAAATTTCCTCTTCTTTATAACTGATGTCTTTTGAGAAACACCAGAGGTTGGCTTCTTTGAAACAATAGGTTGTGGATCACAATTTGGTTCTAGAATTGTTTTAGTGACTGTAATGTTTTTGGCTACATGGGTAGACACAGGGAAGTTCTCCTCCAATTGAGATTCCAGAGTCATTTCACCACCAAAGAAAGAAGGATTATAGATAGCAGGAAGATGAGTTATTAGAAGTACCTGAACATGATTTGGATAGTGTAATGCAGGTTTTCATCTAGATTCTTTTCATTGTCCTTCTTTGTAATGTCAGAGAAAATTCTCTTTTGCTGTACATAAGAAGAAACACAATATTCTCTTCCAAATCTAGCTTCAACATCAGGAATGAAATGGTTAACAAACAGTTGTATGAATCTGTGATAATAAACCATATTCATGTCATGATCTCTTGACCCAAGTTTAATACACATCTGACTTGAGATAATGTGACCAAAATTAATTACTCTGTTATAAAGCAAGCCACATGCAATGTAAGATGTAACAGCAGTAATTTGTTGAAAAGAACTACATTTACCAGTAAAACATTTAACAAGTTGGTCAAAGAAGAAAGACCATTCTTTCTTAAGAAAGGATCTATTTAACTGGCTCATGTTATCTAAAGGTCCATTATAACCTAATTCAGACAACATAGTTCTAACATTATCATCAGATGGTACATTCTCAAAATTCGTACTAACGGGTAAATGAAGTACTGAATTAACAATAGATTCAGTAATATCAAATGAGTCTTATCCTAAGTGTAGAAAAATTTTACCTGATTGACTCTGAGTAGAATCAATTACCTCAGCATTCTCCCAAGCTTGTGAAACAGCTACTTGATTAATTTGTGGAGATGTTGTCAAAGCATAGCTTAATGGTCCTTTCGCCATAAAGTCCATAATTGGGTGAAAATCAGTTGACACCCCTTCCTTGTTGGTGATAGCTGCAACATGATTGTTCATCATAAAATAAAAGTCACCAAACTTGAAAGCTACTGATTTGGGTAGTCTTCTTTGAGTTGCCATTTTGATCTGAAAAGAACTTAAGAAAGCTTTGAAATTGATTAGTGATTTTGAAAACTCAAGAGTGTTTTTTGCTTTAGAAAATGAAATTAGAGAAAGCAATTACACGATTAGAGTTTCAAAATAATTATATTTCAAAAATCCTTCAGACCCATTATCCCACGTTGACACGTAGGTTGACAGGTGTCAGTCCCTGAAAAATACAGTTACCCATGATTTTTGGAAAATAAAATCCAAAATTAATTTCAAGTAAATAAATCAAGGTAAAATCAAGATAAAAATCAATACTGATCAGCTTCCTTTTCCTGATGTGATCTTCTTATCAAGATAATCACAAGATTCAATTTGATTTCTGAATATAAAGAATTACTAATCCTGATGTGAACACACTTATATTCCTGATCAATATCATCGAGTTTCCACGTGGCATTTTCATTTACCTGTAAAAGAAATAGATAAAATCTGAACAAAATCAATTGGTTAGATACGTTCAACATTTCTTGAAAATACAAGAAATACAGTCACACATATTATGACTGACTGCATTGATAACCCCCAAACGACTGTTAAATCAAGATAAAAATCAATACTGATCAGCTTCCTTTTCCTGATGTGATCTTCTTATCAAGATAATCACAAGATTCAATGTGATTTCTGAATAGAAAGAATTACTAATCCTGATGTGAACACACTCGTATTCCTGATCAATATCATCCTGATTCCAGAGACTAAATGGAGTTTCCACGTGGCATTTTCTTTTACCTGTAAAAGAAATAGATAAAATCTGAACAAAATCAATTGGTTAGATACGTTCAACATTTCTTGAAAATATAAGAAATACAGTCACACATATTATGACTGACTGCATTGATAACCCCCAAACGACTGTTCAGCCTCCCACGTCTTTCTATAAAAGAAACTAACGTCTTATGCCATACTCCAAAACCTTTTAATTCTTTTCTCTTTACACCATGGCTTTCAACCCAAATCTTCATATGAACCCTAACTTTTGGTTCATTACCACTGAGAAGTTCTTTACTCTTGATGATCAGGAGCAAGTGAACTATCTCTTAGAAGAGATGACTTTTCTCATCAAGTTAGATATGGTTGGTCTTAACCCAGATGATTTCCAAGAATCTCCTCTAAAACATCTACCAGTCGGACAAAATCCTCCTCTAATCTCTTCACACCTTGAGGATGAGAATTTGGCGAAGAGTCTGAGGTTGATCTTGATGGAGATGCTATTCGTTTTCTTCAATAAGCATGAAGATGAGTCAGCTGCTCTCATTCAAGTCACCCAGACAAGGAATCTAATCTTGAGATGCTCCTTTTCCTGAAGTCGATCGTTGAAGATTAAAGAAGCAACAACTTGCTACTTGTGCAGATGTTAAAGATCTAAAAATTTAACATTCCTAACTCACTAACCAATCTAATGAATGTAGCCTCATCAAGTGGTTTAGTTAGAATATCTGCAAGCTGTTTGTCAGTAGGAACAAAATGAAGTTCCACAGTACCATTTTCAATATGTTCTCTAATAAAATGATACCTGACATCAATGTGCTTAGTCCTTGAGTGTTGAACTGGATTTTCTGCAATTTTGATAGCACTAGTATTATCATAAAACATAGGAATATTACTAAGTGTCATACCATAATCCATCAACTGATTTCTTATCCAAAGGAGTTGAGCACAACAACTGCCTGCTGCAATGTATTCAGCTTCTGCAGTTGAGGTTGAAACTGATTGTTGCTTCTTGCTATCCCAAGAAATCAATCTGTTTCCCAAGAATTGACATGTACCTGTAGTGCTTTTCCTGTCTATTTTACACCCTGCATAATCAGAGTCTGAATAGCCAATTAGGGAGAAATCAGATTCTCTTGGATACCACAAACCAAGATTTGGAGTTCCCTTAAGATATATAAAAATTCTCTTCACAGCAATTAAATGAGATTCCTTAGGATCACTTTGGAATCTAGCACATAAACAGGTAGAAAACATTATATCTGGTCTACTTGCAGTTAAATATAACAGTGAACCTATCATGCCTCTATAGCTAGTGTTATCAACACTCTTTCCCTTAGAATCAGAGTCTAGCTTAGTGGCTGTTGCCATGGGTGTCTTTGCAATTGCACAATCTTGAAAGTCAAACCTTTTTAAAAGATCTTTGATATACTTTGACTGATTAATGAAAATACCAGTGTGCAAGCCTAAAAAGTAATTTAGTTCACCCATCATGCTCATCTGATACTTAGACTGCATAAGCTTACTAAACTTAGCACACAACTTTTCATTTGTAGAACCAAATATGATGTCATCAACATAAACTTGAACTAAAAGCAATTCACCTTTAATCTTTCTAAAGAATAGAGTTTTGTCAATTTTACCTCTTGTGAAGCCATTTTAAGAAGAAATTTAGACAAAGTTTCATACCATGCTCTTGGTGCCTACTTTAGTCCATAGAGTGCCTTGTCAAGTTTATAGACATGATTTGGAAACTTTGAATCAACAAAACCAGGTGGTTGCTCCACGTAGACTTCCTCATCAATTTTGTCATTTAGAAAAGCACTCTTTACATCCATCTGGTATACCTTGAATTTTGAATAAGCTGCAAATGCAAGAAACATTCTGATTGCTTCCAATCTTGCAACAGGTGCAAAGGTTTCATCATAATCAATTCCTTCTTCCTGAGAATAACCCTTGGCCACCAGTCTTGCTTTGTTTCTTACAATCATACCAGATTCATCTAGCTTGCTTCTGAAAACCCATTTAGCACCAACAATAGATCTATCTTTAGGTCTTGGTACCAGTTTCCAGACTTTGTTCCTCTCAAACTCATTCAATTCTTCCTGCATTGCTATTACCCAATCAGGATCCTGTAAGGCTTCTTCAACCTTCTTAGGTTCATTCTTTGAGAGAAAACAACTATACAAGCATTCATTTTGAATTGATCTTCTAGTTCGAACACCACTATTTGGATCACCAATAATCAAATCTTCAGTATGATCCCTTGTCCATTTTCTAACAGGTGGTAGATTACTCCTGCTAGACTCTCCCCCTAAGTTAGTGGTATCTCTTGTAGAAGAACTTTCTCTTCCTTCAAAAGCTCCACCTTGATCAGTAGAATCAGTAGATTCCATACTGCTGCTAGTTTCTGATCTTCCTTCATTAGACTCTGAAGGATCAGTTCCTGATGAAGTAAACTCTGAAAGACTAGTCTGATCCTGACCAGTACTGTGTTCTCCTTGATTGAATTGCTCCCCCTTAATAGTATCATTCCTTTGAGAAGCAATGGAGATCTCCTCTAGAGAACCTTCATCGTCATTAGAGAGATTCTCAGAATACTTAAGATTTTCAAATTCCAGATTGTCATGGCTTTCATCAGTTTGCAAAATTCCAAACTTCTTATCATCAAATGCAACATGAATTGATTCCATAACAATGTGAGCTCTGAGATTGTATACTTTGAAGGCCTTTAATGCTGAATATCCTAGAAAGATTGCTTCATCCGATTTGGCTTCAAATTTTCCAAGTTGTTCTGGATGAACTTTCAGGACATAGCATTTGCATCCAAAGATGTGAAAGTTGAAAGGCATATGACACAGCCTATTTGTAGTTCGAGGACTCAACTCAACTTAAGCTTAGTTTGTAATAAGTAAATAACTTTAACTGTCACAGGAATCTCAGGAGGTACTATCGATCAGAAGAAAAACCATAAAGTCAATCTATAGTTTTGATGTTTTACACTGGAAGAAGTTCAGATTGCTGATCAAGCCTCAGTATAGCATCAAAGAAGTGGATTTATTTCTAAGACAGAGATTTCTAGAGTGACAGGTTCAGACAGTATACAGTGAAGTACAAGAAGGAGAAAGAGATGAGAAGAAAAATGAATCACATTTTTAATGTGAAAACTAAAGGACAGTCATTGAAGTTAGTCGTTCATGAACCAGATCGTGCATGGAACGTCAACAAAATATTCAGTGGTATTCCTTTATTACATTCAGTGATTCTGAAAAGAATTAAGACAATCCAAGGATATATAAGTATTCTTGTTTAATTAATTTAAATCAAGTAGTCAATTTAATTAATTAATTAATTCATCTTGAATTAATTCTTTAATTAAATTAATTATTAGATTAATTAAATCTGATTAATTATTTAAGTAAGAATAAATTAAAATGATTATTTATTAATCAATTTTAATATAATTCTGAAAAATGAACTAGCAAGACAATCAATAAAAATCAAGAACAGCAAGACAATAATTGTCTTGAAGGTTTAAATCAGAACAGCAAGACAATAGGAGATTGTCTTGCCGATTGTATTGAAGAAGAAATCAATAAAGCAAGACAATTTCTGATTGTCTTGCCGATTGTCTTGATAATGATAATGTCTGAAAAGCTTTTGAAAAGTTGAATAAAAATCTGATTTGATTGTCTTGACGATTGTCTTGGCAGTTCAATTTGATTGTCTTGCCGATTGTCTTGGAAGAACATGATTGTCTTGACGATTGTATTGCCTATTGTCTTGGCAGTACAAAATTGGTTGTCTTGGAAGAATAAATTGTATTGCCGATTGTCTTGACAGTTATAATTGAAGACAAAGAGGCAGTAGTTGATATATATCAAGACATATTACATTCAAGAACAGATTTCTCTCTTCTCTCTCATCAAGAACACAGCACAAGAAGCAGAAAAATATATAGAAAATCAAGTTCATCTTATTTTTAATATCTGATCCGATAGAACTGATTTACTTGATACTCTTGTACTATTAGCGAGTTTTTACTCCTAATCTATATCTTGATTTTTATTAACAAATCTAGAAAAATTCATGTCGAATTTTCTAATTTGTTTTTATTAACTAGATATAAATTCTGTACTGTATTTGTAACAAACCCCTCAAGTTAATATAATTTTATATTCAACTTGAATTTTGTTTCATTTAATTCCGCTCAAATTTGTCGAAATATAAATTAAATTATCCGGACAAATTTCGATAAAACAGTACTGTTTGTATTCAACCCCCCCTTCTACAAACATATTGGACCTAACAATTGGTATCTGAGCTGGTTGATTGATACACAAATCAAAGATCCCATTTTACTCGATTAAAAATCATCCCCGAATTTTTTAACTCTCTTAAAAAATTCATCATGTCTTCTAAAGTTGGAACTGTGAAAATTCCCATATATGACAAAAACAGTTATGATATGTGGAAGAACAAAATGTTAATGTTCCTCGAGGTTGCAAATCCTAAATACATGAAAGTCTTATCAGAAGGACCAATAATACCTTTTGGATTAATTCCTGAAGTTGTCACTGATGGAAAAGTTGTTGCCCCTGCAAGGTTTGTACACAAAGATTCTTCTGAATACACTCTTGTTGAAAGAGAGGAAGCTGGACTTGACATTAATTTAAGACTGATCTTAATAGATTCTCTAGACTCTGTAATGTACAGTCATGTGATTAACTGCAAAGCAAATGTGGGAAACCATTGAAACTGTAAATGAAGGAACGGAGGAAGTTAGGGAGAATCGACTAGAAATTCTGACATCTGAGTATGAACACTTTCGATCAGCATCCAATGAAAGTATTCAAGATGTGTTTGAAAGATATAACAAACTTGTCAACAATTTACAGATGCATGGCAAGTACTACACTCAGAAAGAGATCAACAGAAAATTTCTACTGTCAATGCCTGTTCATCTAGAACATAGGATTACAGCTATCAGAGAGTCGAGGAATCTAAGTGAAATTACTATAGAAAGACTCTTTGGTGTTTTAAAAACCTATGAACTGGAACAATCTCAACAAAAGGAGATTTATGGAAAAGGAAGAGTTGCTAATACTTCTACAGCTCTTATTGTTGAGAACAAACATGAAGTGGAAGATAAGGTTATTCAATCTTGTAGTGTTGACAGTGGCAAGCTTGAAGTTGAAGTTGGTCAAACGAATGCTAGTCCAGATGAAGGAGACTTCTATTCGTTAGAAGAGCTAGATCAGTTGGAAGATGAGTCCATGGCTTTGTTGGTAAGGAAATTCAGTAACTTCAGATTCAGGAAGAATCCCAAGTTCAGGTACAAATCTAACTATAACAGGTTCCAAAGAGGAGGTTCTTCATCCTCAAGTAACAGAGGAGGTTACAAAACTGGAACAGTTGAAAGAAGTAAAATTAGATGCTACAACTGTAATGAACTTGGACATTTCGCTACTGAATGTCAGAAGCCAAAACAAAACCAAAGAAAAGACTTTGGATCTGAGAAGAAGAAGACAGGTAAAGCCTATGTGGCTGCTGGAAAGAGTTGGGATGATACAGACTCTGAAGATGAAGAGTATGGCAATCTTGCCCTGATGGCAAAATCTGATAACTCCAGTGGTACTTCATCTGAGGTATCATGTACTGAAAGTCAATATATCTACCAACTTAGTGATTCACTAGGTTGTGCTAATAGAGAGATTGAAAGGATCAATTTTTTAAATACAGATCTTAGTAATCAATTATCAGAATTACACGATGTACAAAATTGCCATGATAAACAAAAATCAGAAATAAGAATTTTAAAAGAACTTGAGAGGTCTTTAGCGTTGATAGTGGTTCAACAACGTGAAACAATAGCTGAGCTAGAAATAAGGGTTAGTGCTACTTCTAATTCATGTAAAGTGGCTAAAGAGTTGTTTAACCAACAAGCTATTAATCAAACCGTAGGAATTGGGTTTGATTATAATGAAGCTATTGGACGAAAAAGCATTATTACCCCTAATCGTGTCAGTGCTGTAGAAAAGGGTATACCAATAGTGCTTAAGGGTGTTAGTAATCCACTCTTTAAGACATCCATAGCAGAACCTTTGGATACAACATCTTTAATCATTAAGGAAGAGATGCGCATTGAGGATTTAGCTAATGGCGTAGTCTTAGAAAGTAATCAAGTTGTTAAATATGATGAAGATAGAAAGTCTGTGTTTAAGAAAACAGAAAGAGTTGGTGAGTCTACTAGTTCCTTGAAAACTAGTAGTAGAAGCAACAACATGAATAAATGCAACAACACATCTACCATGAATGCTATTCCTGTTATTGATACTACTCATAAGAATGCAATGCTGTTAATTGCATGTCTTGTGCTTTTAATATTATGTCTGCTTACTTTAACGGTAATCATGCATGTGTTGATAAGAATGTTCCTAGACAGCATATGAGCAGAAATAAACATGTTAGATCCAGGACTGTAACACCACCTAATTCTAAGATTAGGACTCCAAGTCTTTCTCAGGATATGGTGAAGACATGGTTACCCAAGATGAAACCAAAACAAGTTAAAGCTGTTTACAGGGTTAAATGTCCAGTACCTGAAGAAAATGTTGTTAAAATAAAAAGTGTTGCTTTGCCTGATAAAGGCCAATTCTTTAAGTACTCCAGACCCAATCAAATTTGGGTTCCGAATAAAGTCTAACCAATTTGTCATTGGAGGGTTTAAAACAGGTTGATCGAGTCATGTGGATTCTGGACAGTCGTTACCTTTGGAGATAACAGCAAAGGTAAAACTGATGGATATGGCAGATTAGAAGCTGGAAATGTTATCGTTGAAGATGACTCTTTTGTGGACGGCCTTGAGCACAATTTGCTCAGTATTAGTCAATTCTGTGACAAAGGTTATGAAGTTCATTTCAACAAAAAGAATTGTCTAATATCACACAAGAGAAATGAAAGGCCGCAGTTGACTGGAGTAAGAAAAGGAAACTTGTACATAGCCAATATGAACTCTGGAAGCACAGAAGAAATTAGATGTTTTTATTCAAAGGCATCCACTGATGAAAGTTGGTTATGGCACAAGAAACTTTCTCACCTAAACTTCAAAACAATGAATTCTCTAGTTAAAAGAGAATTGGTGAGAGGTTTACCTTCGATTGAATTTACTCAGGAAGGTCTATGTGATACTTATCAAAAAGGAAAGTTAAAAAGGGCAACTCACAGGAGCATTAACACATCATCAATAACTGAACCATTACAACTTCTCCATATGGATTTGTTTGGTCCAGTTAGTGTGATGTCCATGTCAAGAAAAAGATATGCTCTAGTGATTGTTGATGATTTCTCAAAATTCACATGGGTACTATTTCTGAACTCAAAAGATGAAACTCCACAACTGGTAGTTGATCACATTAAGTTAATTGAGCTGGACTCTAATCGTCCAGTAAGAGCTATAAGGTCAGACAACGGAACTGAATTCAAGAATGCAGTTCTGAATGAATTTTGCACTGAAAAGGGTATAACTAGACAGTACTCAGCTCCCAGAACTCCTCAACAAAATGGGGTAGTTGAAAGAAAGAATAGAACCTTGATTGAAGCTGCACGTACTATGCTAAGTGAATCAAGGCTTCCATTGAGCTTTTGGGCTGAAGCTGTCAACACTGCATGCTATACCAAGAATCAAACACTTATCAATAAAGACTTAATGAAGACACCATATGAAGCTCTACATGACAAGAAACCAACTCTCAAGTACTTCCATGTATTTGGGACAAAATGCTTTGTGCTGAAAGAAGGAGATGATCAAGGTGGCAAATTTGAAGAAAAAGCACATGAAGCAATATTTATTGGTTATACTAGAAGAGCCTACAAGGTGTATCTTATTGATCAACAGAAAACTATGGAAAGTGTCAATGTTACATTTGATGACACAAAACTCCCAAGTATCCAAAATGAAGATCCATCTGAAAAGCTTAAGTTTGATGACATGTCAGACTCAGATTCAGATGATGACAATCAACCTGACGTTGTTGCTGATAATAATAATCCAAATGTTGGTGGTAATGATCAAGGTGATGCTGGTGAAAACAATGATAATTTTCAAGACACCACTGATACTCTTGAACCATCAATAAGTCAAACTGGCAACAACTCAGGGGGAGATAATGAAGAGTCAACAAGTCATACTCAACATCATACTGAAGATCAAGGCGAATCATCAAGATCAATTCTTCCCAGACAAACTGTTTGGAATAGAGCTCATCCTTTTGAGCTGATTCTTGGTGATCCAGATGTTGGTGTGAAAACAAGAAGAGCTTATCAGAATAAATGTAACTATTCTGGGTTCCTGTCTGTCATGGAACCTAAGAAAGTAGAAGAAGCTCTATCTGATCCTGATTGGGTGATTGCTATACAAGATGAACTCAATCAATTTAAGCAACTAGAAGTATGGAAGCTGGTACCCAGACCTAAAGATAGAAAAGTGGTGGACACAAGATGGGTATTCAGAAACAAACTAGATGAAGATGGCACTGTGATAAGAAACAAAGCAAGACTGGTAGCTAAAGGTTATTCTCAAGCTCAAGGCATTGATTATGATGAGACCTATGCTCCAGTGGCAAGACTTGAGGCCATCAGAATATTCTTGGCATTTGCATCCTATTCAAGATTCAAAGTTTATCAAATGGATGTCAAGAGTGCCTTTCTGAATGGTAAGCTAGATGAAGAAGTGTATGTAGAACAGCCCCTGGTTTTGAAGATCAAGATCATCTGGATTATGTCTACTTTCTTTACAAAGCTATCTATGGTCTTAAGCAAGCCCCAAGAAAATGGTATGACACTCTTTCTGAATTTCAATTAGAAAATGGTTTTATAAGAGGTGTCATAGACAAAACGCTCTTCACTAAAAGACATAAGAATGATATAATAATAGTCCAAGTCTATGTGGACGATATTATATTTGGGTCTACTAATGAGCTTCTATGCAAGAAGTTTTCTAAGTTAATGCAGGGTAGGTTTGAAATGAGCATGATGGGAGAACTGAAATTCTTTCTTGGATTACAAATAAGTCAGAGACAAGATGGAATATTTATTTGTCAATCCAAGTACATTAAGGAGCTCCTCAAGAAATATCACATGGAGGAGTGCTCATCAGCAAAGACACCATCAACTATAGCTGTCAAAATTGGTTTATGTGAAAGTTCTGCCAAGGTAGATATCACAGGCTATAGAGGTATGATTGGCTCATTGCTTTACCTAACTGCTAGTAGACCAGATATAATGTTTGCCACATGCTTGTGTGCAAGGTTCCAAGCGAACCCTAAAGAAATCCATCTCACTGCTGTCAAAAGAATCTTAAGATATCTAAAGGGTACGCCTAATTTATTCATCTGGTACCCTAATGAATCTGGTTTTACTTTAATTGGATATACAGATTCTGACTATGCAGGAAGTGTTGTAGACAGGAAAAGTACATCTGGGAGTTGTCAATACCTAGGTGGAAGAGTGGTATCCTGGTTCAGTAAGAAACAGCAAACAGTTTCCAACTCTACAGCCGAAGCTGAATATATAGCTGCTGGAAGCTGTTGTGCTCAGATCTTATGGATTAGAAATCAATTAATGGACTATGGCAATGTATTGGAAAACATCCCTATTTTATGTGATAATACAAGTGCCATAGCAATCGCCAGCAATCCTATGCATCACTCAAGGACAAAGCACATTGACATAAGGTATCATTTTATAAGAGAGCATGTAATGAATGGTACAGTGGAACTACTATTTGTAGGCTCTGGAGATCAAACTGCAGATATTTTTACTAAGTCGCTTAATGAATCCTCATTCACTAGAATTGTTAGTGAATTGGGTATGTTAAACAGTCCTAGTAATTAATACTGTTAATATATGAAATTTGATCTTTAATAATTTTGCAAGTGATTATTCTGTGAATATTTGTTGTTTGAAATCACTTGTATAATTATTTTACCAACTGATTTTCCTGCTTGTTTAGTTATTTTTCACTCTGTTTATTCATATTATTTAATACTTCATATTTCTGTATTTTTAGAATATTTGTAGATATTTATTTCTATTTTAATAATTATTTTATTAAATGTTTTGTAGTGTTTGTCCTTTTGTTATTTATATTTGTTTTCGTAAAAAGATTAATCCATGTTTCTGTAAAATATTTATTTATATTTAGTAGTATTTTTAATAATATATTAGAGTGTATTTTAATTGGATTAATTATGAACATTTATTTGCATTTTATTAGCATAATATTAGCAGGTTAATAGATTGTCTTGTCTGTATTTATAGTATCAAGACAATCGCCAATACAATCCACAGATTGTGTTGGTAGATTATTTTGCTAAGTAATAAAATATTTTTCAGATTTTTTGTTCGGTTTTATTTTGTTTTTATTTTGTTTTACTCAAAACAAACGATTGTCTTGATAGTTTTAAACTACCAAGACAATCGGCAAGACAATCACTTGATTGTCTTGGAGTGTCTTTTCTATATTTTAAAAATTAAAAAAATATATATGTGTGTGTGTTAATTTTATTTTAATCAGTTAAATACTTGATTGTCTTGATAGTATTTATACTACCAAGACAATCGGCAAGACAATCAACTGATTGTCTTGTAATGTTAGTTTATAATAAAAAAAATGTTTATATTTGTCTTCTTTTATTTATCGTAATAGTGAACGATTGTTTGATAGTATTTATACTACCAAGACAATCGGCAAGACAATCAGCCGATTGTCTTGTAATGTTGTTTTGTACTTAAAAAAAAACAGATCACAAACTCAGCAATACAATCTTTCTCTCGTGTCTTTACACAGAGCTCTCAATACATATACTTACGATACACACAGACTTGAACTGAATTGCTGCTCGATTTTACTCAACCAAACTGAAATCTAAGATCATATTTGGATAGATCGTTCAATTATCTTTCTTTTGAACCGATTATCTTCGAGTTTGGTTAAGGTTTTGAAAATCAACTTTTTCAAAAAGTTGAATCGGGTTTTAGGTGTATTAAGAGTTCTAGAATTTTTCTGAGAAATCTAAAAATAGACTGAGACTCAAAGTGATCAGGAGAACATCATATAAATTTTTGGAATTTTTCTGACAACTTTGGAATAATTCGAATTTTTAATTAATTTTAATTAATTATTAATTCTAAAAAATTTCGAAGTGTTTTAATTTCCTTAAATTAAAGTGTGTTTTTGTGTTTAAAAAATGGCTGATAATTTTGAGATAATGAAACATAATTTGGTTGGCTATTTTAATCCGAACGATTGTCCCTACGATTGATTTAGGCTGTGGATACGATTTTTAAATGACGAGTCAATTATCCGAACTGCCATTTCGATCGAAGCCCCAATTAAGATAGGACCACTGAGATTGATTTGCACAGAAGCTGTGGTGTCTGAAGACTTGACCTCATTTTCTTTTGATTTTGATGGTACACACCACGTCGTGAAAGAATCAACCCTTACTACCGTATTGGGCCTTCCTGCGGATAATTTTGATCCATTTCCAACCAGTGAGCAACTCTATCAATTCTTCATTGATATTAATTATCATGGAGCAATTGATATGAACAACCTGAGCAAAAGGAATCTGGTTCAACAATGGGATGCATTCTTCGACACGATCTCCAAGGTATTTGCTAATTCAGCCAGAGGTAATTTTCACTTACTCACCTCTATGTTACAAACTATTGGTTATGCTGCTGCTAACAACCGTAGAATCAATATTGGTAACCTACTTTGGAATACTATTATTAACAGGATTGTTAAGGCCAGAAGGGATTTTGGTGAGGGTAAGAAAGTTCTATGTTATTATCCTAGATTTTTAACTTTGTTATTTAATCATCTTGTTCCTGTTGGTCAACAAACAGTTTTTAGGAATGACAACCCTATGGTATCAGGCAGGCAAACCAAGAAAATATTCACTAGCCTTGATACACATAGAAAATTGATAAATGTGCCAGTGTATATTACACCATATTTGTCTAACTTCTTAAATCTACCTGTCATTCCTCGACTTGTGAATGCACCTGAATCTGAACCTCAAAATGTACCTGTCCCTGAACATCAACATCAAATGGAACAATCTATTCCTTCAAGTACAGCTACTGCATCAATGGAACAGGTATTGCCTTCTATCTCTCAAACTGTTTCTGGAGCCCAAGTGGCTGATAGGTCAGACCAAGAGGTTGTAGAACCACAGCCTCTATCCGAGGTCTTAGAGCCAAACACTATGTCTAACCTAATCTCTAAACCTAAAGCCAGAAGCAAGTTGTTGACAAAAAGAGCTGATAGAAGAAGTGATAATGTGAGTGATCCCACAGCTCTGCCTCCATCAAAGAAGAGAAGAAACCTATTACTTGAGGCATCTGTTAGCCCATCCATTTCCTCCCAACAGGACTTGGACATTGAAATGGCCGATGAACTGTTACTAATTTCATCCTCTCAACAGGATGAAATTATTGAAATTCGCCAAAGGGCCGTGGCACCTTGTACAGAGTCAAGCACACCTCTATTACTCACAATGGGGGAAAACATTACCGTAGAATCTGATGTTGCTAAGGACACTGAGCAAGGAGTGCACGATAGGTTTGTTACAGTGCCTACCATTGTTACGGTAGAAGAGCCTTCACAGGCTTCAGAGGGAAATCTTGACTCTCTGCCAGTTATAATAGAGTCATCATCTCCCCTCCCAGGAGGAACATTCCTGGCTCCCTCAAGGGATTCTTCACTCGCAGATTTATCTGGAGAAAGTGAAAGGCAACTTGGTCATCCTATCACTGAAGAAATTCAGTTATCAAATCCAAATGAATTGATAGAGATGACTGAGGATTGGGAATTGCGAACTCCCATTGCACCACCACTGACCCCTCCAGAAGAGGCTAGGGTGATTTCTTATGCAGGTACAGCTCAAGGAAAGGAGCTAGTGTTGAGTGATGTGAGGACCACCATAAATATGAGTGAAACACATGCACGAAAGGAGAGTGACATATCCTTGAGTGAACATCAGGTGAGCGCACACACTGACACAAACACTTTGTCTCTCATGGCTCAAATCAAAGATCTGCAAAAGAAATTGATGGAAACTGAGGCTGAAAAACAAGTTTTAAAAGCACAAGTGGATGAACGGTCTTCTTCTTCCACCTCTGTCAACAATCAGCTCATGATCATTCGTGACGATGTCCACAACATAAAGACTACACTCACTCCAGCAATTAATACATTGATACAATCCAACTCTCAGGCATCTACAGAAAGAACAGATATTCTAAATGCTATTGACAGACTCTCTAATAGGGTGGATGAACTTCAAGTGGAAATGCATGAATCTGCTCAATCATATTCAACAACCTTTGCGAAGCTTGAAGAAAAGTATGATTACATGTTTGAAGGACTTGATCATCTATACAACATTGTTAAACCTACTCATAATATCACACCAGAACAAAGAGCATATTTTGAAGACTATGATGATGATAATGAAGGGGATAATGATGCAAATAGGGAGCTTGACAGTCAACGGAAGTCTGTAGAGGATTCCTCAACTAAGGGGGAGAAGTCTGGAGATGGAGGAGCAAGTAAGTCTGGAGAAGCAGGAGGAAGTAAGTCAGGAGGAAGTCAAGGGAGGCATAAGGAGAAGTCTGAAAAGTCTACCAAGGGAAAAGAAAAAGCTGCTCATGATCAGGATGCATTCGAGTTTGATTTCGATCTCAAGAATAGTAAGTTTGAGGTACAACAGTTAAATGATATCGAAGAAGATCTTTCAAACTGGCAAGATGATCCTGAGTTTGAGAAGGAACTTCAAGAGGAGAAAGCTGATCGTCAGATGAGTCAAGCTAAGCTTGAGAAGACCAGACAGGTAGTGAATGAAAGATTGAAGCTGAAGCAAGCTGAAGATGCAGAGAAACAAAAGCTATATGCAATCAGTGTACAGGAAAGGAAAAGAGATATTCAGTTGAAGATTGGTCCAAAGTGGGATAGAGCAAGAGAAATTTTTGATTCTATTCAGAACACTGCTAATGATGATGAACGTTTACTCCAACTACTTCAACAGTTTCAAGGGACCAATCCAGATTACTTGCAATATATGGATGCACTGATGCTGGAAATCTCAAGGATAGTAGCTGGATTTGACAAATGTGTAGATCAACTGATAATTCAGATTGACTCTCGTACAATGGGTTCTCTCTATGTGTCACTTCAAATCTTTCAACAGAGAAGCTTGATTGAACTTTGGATTATGTCCATAAAGGTAAAAAGGTTTTCTGAACTGAATATTTTACTTCATGAAAGACTTTTGGAGTTTGCTCAAAGGAATAGTCCACAAGTTATTCAAACTCCACATCATGTTAAGTTTCTCAAGGGTAATACACTACACTCTTATTTCCTTGATTCTAAGTCGATGAAAGTATACACTGCATCTCATCTGGTCTGGTTAGAACATATGCTGAGGACTACAGGATTCGAAGATAAAGAAAGTATCTTTGTTGCTGACATTATTCGATCATATGCTTTAACTGGCTTTGAAAAGAGATATTACATTCTTCGGAATCGGCTATGGGGTAACCTTGGAATCTTGCCTAATAAACTTAAAGGTCTTGTGTCAGATTATGAAGGTGTACTTGACAAGGATTTGATCAAAACCTTGGATGATCAAGAACGATTTGACACAGAGAATATCAGAAGATTCCTAGAGCAAGAAGATGAAATTGAACCTGGAGAGATAAGGGATGAAGAAACTTCAAAGTGAAGATCAGCTCTACATGTGATATCTTTAGAGCTTAGATAGGTCAAGATAGAAAATTGTATTATATGATCAGTCTAGAGGATCATCTATCTTGTATTTATCTTTTATGTTTGAATATGGACAATGTTAAATATAAACCAGAACTTTTCTTTTATTTACTTTGTGTTTAAAGTTTTATCTTTTACTAAGTTAAGTTGAGTTAGTTGAGTAATCCTCAAGGTATTTGCTTGTTATCGTCTAACAAACAAATTGGGGGAGATTGAAAGGCATATGACACAGCCTATTTGTAGTTCGAGGACTCAACTCAACTTAAGCTTAGTTTGTAATAAGCAAATAACTTTAACTGACACAGGAATCTCAGGAGGTACTATCCGTCAGAAGAAAAACCATAAAGTCAATCTATAGTTTTGATGTTTTACACTGGAAGAAGTTCAGATTGCTGATCAAGCCTCAGTATAGCATCAAAGAAGTGGATTTATTTCTAAGACAGAGATTTCTAGAGTGACAGGTTCAGACAGTATACAGTGAAGTACAAGAAGGAGAAAGAGATGAGAAGAAAAATGAATCACATTTTTAATGTGAAAATTAAAGGACAGTCATTGAAGTTAGTCGTTCATGAACCAGACCGTGCATGGAACGTCAACAAAATATTCAGTGGTATTCCTTTATTACATTCAGTGATTCAGAAAAGAATTAAGACAATCCAAGGATATATAAATATTTTTGTTTAATTAATTTAAATCAAGTAGTCAATTTAATTAATTAATTAACTCATCTTGAATTAATTCTTTAATTAAATTAATTATTAGATTAATTAAATCTGATTAATTATTTAATTAAGAATAAATTAATATGATTATTTATTAATCAATTTTAATTTAATTCTGAAAAATGAACTAGCAAGACAATCCCTGATTGTCTTGCCGATTGTCTTGAAGGTTTAAATCAGAACAGCAAGACAATAGGAGATTGTCTTGCCGATTGTATTGAAGAAGAAATCAATAAAGCAAGACAATTTCTGATTGTCTTGCCGATTGTCTTGATAATGATAATGTCTGAAAAGCTTTTGAAAAGTTGAATAAAAATCTGATTTGATTGTCTTGACGATTGTCTTGGCAGTTCAATTTGATTGTCTTGATAATGATCAAAAAGAAAAAGCTTCAGACAGAATGATAATTTTGATAAAGCAAGACACAGATCTCAGAATTTGATTGTCTTGCCGATTGTCTTGGAAGAACCTGATTGTCTTGACGATTGTATTGCCTATTGTCTTGGCAGTACAAAATTGGTTGTCTTGGAAGAATAAATTGTATTGCCGATTGTCTTGACAGTTATAATTGAAGACAAAGTGGCAGTAATTGATATATATCAAGATATATCGACAGAAGCAATCAGTAAGGAAAAACACAGATCAAAATATTACATTCAAGAACAGATTTCTCTCTTCTCTCTCATCAAGAACACAGCACAAGAAGCAGAAAAATATATAGAAAATCAAGTTCATCTTTGTTTTAATATCTGATCCGATAGAACTGATTTACTTGATACTCTTGTACTATTAGCGAGTTTTTACTCCTAATCTATATCTTGATTTTTATTAACAAATCTAGAAAAATTCATGTCAAATTTTCTAATTTGTTTTTATTAACTAGATATAAATTCTGTACTGTATTTGTAACAAACCCCTCAAGTTAATATAATTTTATATTCAACTTGAATTTTGTTTCATTTAATTCCGCTCAAATTTGTCGAAATATAAATTAAATTATCCGGACAAATTTCAATAAAACAGTACTGTTTGTATTCAACCCCCCTTCTACAAACATATTGGACCTTACAAAAGTATTTCAAACTTGGTTTCTTTCCTTTGATCATCTCATAGGGAGTCTTTCTATGGCCATTTACCAAGGTACAATTTTGAGTGAAACATGCAGTGTTAATAGCTTCTGCCCAGAAATAGGTTGGAAGCTTTACATCTGCAAGCATGGTTCTTGCTGCCACTATGAGAGTTCTATTCTTTCTTTCTAGTACACCATTCTGCTGAGGTGTTCCAGGTGCAGAAAACTGTTGAGTAATTCCATTGTCTGCACAATACTCCTCCATTGTAGAATTCTTAAATTCTGTACCATTGTCACTTCTGAGCACTTTGACCTTGTACTCAGAGCTATTTTGAATATTCTTGACAAATTCAATGATTTGTTGAGGAGCTTCATCCTTTTTGTGTAGAAAGAATACCCATGTGAACCTTGTGTAATCATCCACTATAACTAGAGCATATCTTTTCTGGCTAATAGACATAATGTTTACTGGACCAAATAAATCAAGATGCAGCATGTGAAATGGCTCAGTAATTGAATTTTCTGTCTTGCTCATGAAAGTGGTTCTTCTTTGTTTTCCAAGTTGACAAGCATCACAAAGTCCATCTTGCACATAATTTGCCTGAGGTAGGCCTCTCACCAGATGGTGCTTACCAAGTTGATTAAACTTCTTGAAATTAAGATGTGAGAGCTTCTTGTGCCAGTTCCAGCTTTCATCATTTGATGCCTTTCTATAAAGACATCTGATAGTTCCTTTAGATGTGTCACTCAAGCTGGCTTCGTATATGTTACCATGTCTCTGACCAGTCAGAACAATGTCTCCATTCTTCATATTCAAGATTTTGCATCCTTCACTGTCAAAGATTGATTGGTAACCCTTATCACCCAGTTGACTTATGCTTAAAAGTGTGTGTTTCAAGCCTTCAACCAGTGCTACGTTTTCTATGATGACATTCCCCAAAATAATTGAGCCATGTCACAGAGTTTCTCCTTTGTTGCCATCTCCAAAGGATATTACTGGGCCAGCTTTCCTCTCAAACTTTGTAAGCAGGGACTTCTTTCCAGTCATATGTCCAGAGCATCCACTGTCCAAGATAATTGAATGCTTCTTTCCAGTGCCCTACAAACAAAAAGTAGCTTGTTAGAATTTTTTAGGACCCAACTTTGATTGGATCCTTTCTTACTAACTTTTGAACCAACAGGCTTTGAAAATTTCGCTTTTGATTTACCTGTTACAAAGTCAACCTTAGACTTTGATTTCACAAACTCTTTGTGACTAGGAGTTTCAGATTTCAAAGAATAATGGTCATAATACAGTTCATGATATTCCTTACACGTATAAATGGAATGAAGTAAACTACCACAATGATAACAGGGTTCTTGTGGTTGGTATTGAATTCTCTGAGTCTTGGGGAATCTGGACTAAGTTTTCCAAGAAGGTTCTTGATTGTAGTCTAGGGCCAAATGATTATGATTTCCACATTTATAGCATTTCTTCCTAGGTGCATCAGGTACATTCTTGTAATTATTCTCTTTGTTAATACCTTCTTTTCCATTCCTATTTCTTCTGATCTTGCTAGACTCTGAAATACCTTCTAGTCTCTGTTTCAATTGAGACTTAGACAGAAAGCCTATGTTGACATTCTTAGGTTTTTCTAACACTCTCTCATCTGAATTGTTATTGTTAATTCTTTTGTGCACAACTGGGGTACCTTTAGAATCAACAAATTTAACATGTTTGGGTTCAGAAACTATCTTCTTACCTTCAGATTTGGATATGCTAGCTTTTTCTTTCCTATCATCCAAGACAATAGCTACAGAATTTTCACTTTTATTCTTTTCAAAACCTAAGCCATAGACTTTACCAAGAATTTGATTGTCAATGATTTCTTGAGTCTTTTTACCAGAAGTGTTAATGGTTTTCATCATATCTCTCTCTTCCTCTAGTTCTTTTCTGACATAGTCATAGCGTCAAGGATAACACCATAATCGTGCTTAGCTTTATCAGAACTTAACCTATATTCTTCCATTCGAATTAAGTCAGATTCAAGAAAATTATTTCTACTAACTAATTCATCATTCTTAGCCTTAAGTTCATCTTTTTCACTAGCAAGAATTTTGAAATTAGTCATAAGATTCTTAAACTCAACATGAATAGATCTAATATCATCAGAATCTAAGCTATCAAATGAATCAAGAGAGTGAAGTGATACCTTAACAGAAGATGAAGAAGTTTTCTTTAGAGATCCAGGCTTGTCTGAAGCACTTGCCATCAATGCAATGTTGTCATAATCCAATTCATCTTCAGAATCACCGGAGTCTGCCCAATCCTTCTGTGTGACCATGAGTGCATTACCCTTCCCTGAATTCCTAGGCTTCTTGCACTCACTAGCAAAGTGTCCAAGCTCATTGCAGTTAAAGCACTTGATATTGGCCTTATCAAGCTTGATAATTGTACTCTTGCCTTTGTCACTCTTCTTCTCCTCTTTCTTCTGAAAAGATCCTTTGCTAAATCTTCTCCTGTTGAATCTTCCTTTCTTGAAAGCTTTAGCAAACATAACAAAGAGTTCTTGCATCTCTGATTCAGAATCATTATCTTCAGAGTCTATATCTGCAGTCTCTAACTCAGAACTTTCTTTGCTCTTCTTCTTCCTCAAGTCTCATTCAGTAGACTCAGACTTTTCTTCTGGAAGCTTCTTTGATTCAGATTGAGCAGTGAGTGCAACAGTTTTCAACTTTCCTTCACTCCTGCTCTTTTTCTGCTGCCTGTCAAGTTCATAAGCTCTCAATTTTCCATAAACTGCTTCTAATGATATTTCATCCAGATCATTAGCTTCCTCAATTGCAGATATCTTCTCATTGTAGAAATTAGGAAGAGCTTTCATGAACTTAGTATTCATATCCTCCAAGTCATAATATTTACCATGCATGGCCATCTCATTGATGAGTTTAGTAAACCTATCAAAGGTATCAGTAAGTGACTCACCAGACTTGGATTCAAAGTACTCATACTGTTGTATGAAAAGTGTCCTCATATTCTTCCTGACAGGTTTTGTTCCTTCACAGTGAACCTTTAGATTGTCCCATATCTCCTTAGCAGTTTTACAAGAGAGAACATAATTAGTGAGAACAGAATCAAGACTGTTGAATAGTATGTTTCTCACTTTAGCATCCTTAAGAACGTTCTCCTTTTCCTTATCTGTCCATTCAGATTTAGGCTTCTCTGCTATATGTTCTGGAACAACTTTTCCTTCGACAGTTGCTTGAGGAACAAGCCTTGTTGGAACAAAAGGCCCATCTCTGATTCTATCAAGATAATCAGGATCTGTTGCTTCCAGGTGATGCAACATCTTCACTTCCCATAGAGTATATTCGTTTTTCTTGAGCATAGGGATCTTAGTATTACCATCCTTGTAACCAGACATGATTTCAAATCTTTATGATTATTCGAAATCAACCTGCTCTGATACCAATTGTTACTCGAATAACTTGTAGAAGGGGGGGGTTGAATACAAGTTATATAATCGTGTCTGATTTTTGCTTGATTAGATGAACAAGAACAAACGAATGAATCAAACTTTGTTTGTATTAAATAAATCAAATACAAACTCTACCAAAGGTGTACAATACCTTTAGCAGCTGCTGACAAAACAAATCTCTCTCTCTCTCTGTTTGTTTCAAACTCTCGAATACAAACTTCATACAGAGCTTCACACGATATGCACTCTGAAATCCACTCTTTTACAATGATATAGAGAGATTATTTATAATGCTACCTATCAACTAATAACAGAATTATAATCTATCTTTGACAATGTTCTGCCATCCAGTTGATAATTTCCATGAATAGAAAATTCTTTCCTTCATGATATCTTCTTGCTTGTTCTCCAAACAAAGATCCTGTTTTATAGCACTTGCCCGTTTCTATAGCATCCATAATGACATCATTAGTAACATGACTGATATCAGGATTCCACCTTGCATCAGGATTCGACATCCATCAGTATTTGACTTGGCGTATCAGGATTTGATCTCAGTTCCTGACATGTAGTCCTTGATGCACTGCTGTTCCTGACTAAACTCTACAGATTACTGTCTAACGCATATATCCTATAAAAAGTGCTAAATCCTTTATAAGATTAGGATTTACAAGAAGTATAATCAAAATTCTATTCTCAACATCACAACTTATGAATTATTCCTAACAGAAATTTCCTGGCCATGAAAGCATATGAGGTATTTTCCATGCCATCTAGTTCTTCAAGAGTATAAAACTCATCTTCTTCATTCTCTTCAACAGGTTCAGTCACTTCAACTTCAGTTCTTCATCATCTACTATCTCCTCTATCCTCAGCTGACTTGTAGATGCTTCTAGGTCTTGAACAGGTTTGCTGACAATCAAGGCACATGATGTGTTTATCATTCTACCTTGGTTGCCTTGTATAGCCCTCTTCTGAAGCAACTCAAGCTCATGAGTCTTTAAAACCCCATAGAGCACATCATATGTGATTTTGTTTAAATCTCTTTCCCTTAGAGAAATGACCCTCTGCTCTAGGTGGTTTGGAGAAGACAATAGAAACTTCATGTTCAACTCTTTACTGCTGTAAACTGTAAGAACCTAGATTTTTGGAAGAATTGAAACTTTTATTATGTAATGGAGTATCAGTGTAACGGTGGTTTTAATGAATGATTATGGAATGTATTTGGATTCAATTGCTTATATGCAGTAGACTTGATCAGAGGACTAAAGATGCTCGGGCCCGAACTGGTTCAACGGATTAAAGATGCAGTAGTCTTGATCGGAGGACGGCTGGTAGCAGCCCAAGTGGGAGACCTAGTATTCTTAAAGGTATCTCCTTAGAAAGGGTTGATGAGGTTTGGAAAGAAAGGAAAACTGAGTCCTAGATACATTGGACCATTTCAGATCTTAAGACGCATTGGAGACTTAGCTTACGAACTGGCATTACCTCCAAACTTACAACAAGTGCACAACGTGTTTCGTGTTTCGATGTTGAGAAAATATAATCCGGACGCTAAGCATATCGTGGAATATGAACACGTAGACATACAACCAGACCTAAGCTATGTGGAACAGCCTGTGGAAATCATAGATCGAAAAGAACAAGTGCTCCGAAACAAGGTTGTCAAGCTAGTCATAGTTTTGTGGCAGAACCATAATGTGGAAGAATCGACTTGGGAACTAGAGAGCGAAATGCTGGAAAAGTATCCCCATCTGTTTTCAAACTGATTCCGGGACGGAATCCTTTTAAGGGGGGGAGACTGTAAGAACCTAGATTTTTGGAAGAATTAAAACTTTTATTATTTAATGGAGTATCAGTGTAACGGTGGTTATAATGAATGATTTTGGAATGGATTTGGATTCAATTGCTTATATGCCATGAACCATGCAACTGACTGACAACTTAGATAAGAATAATCTATCTCCCAGGGAAGTAAGATATGACAATTCCAAGGAGGAAGAATATTCTCATGTCATCCAAATCAATATCTATTATTAGTTCAGTGGTTCCTAGAAAGAGTTAGGGAACGCTCGAAAGGGTACAAGGACATTTTTACAATATATAAGGAATAAAAAGAGAATAGAGTGTGAATAGTGTTTTTGGTGGAAATTTCCTAAATACAAAAGGATCAAGGGATATAATATGGAGTTAAGGAATTGTGTCACATTAAAGCAATGGAATGCTACTTATAAGTTGTAACGTATTGATTTTATTAACGAGTTACAAAGAGAATCAAATTGGTGGAAAAAGGAGAAATCAAGTGACTTAAGTGAAAGTCAACTAATAAAGGAATGATGATGTTGTATTTTTACAAAAATGGACTTGCTTAACATGGTGATGACAAGTGGACCAATGATAAGTTAACAACACCTTAAAAGAGATGCATCCAATATATATATATATATATATATATATATATATATATATATATATATCAATAATATAAGTATTAGTAGGTATTAAAACAAAACAAAACAAGAACAAAAAAAAGAGAAACCCATTTCCTTGAAGGAAGCTCTCGGCCAAGTGAAGAAAAAGGGGGAAGGAGGATATTTCACCATTCAAATTTCTCAAGCTATAGCTTAAATTAAAGAGGAACATTAGTAGAAGGTATATCCAAGAGCTTAACATCATTCTTTAAGGTTATCATTTTCAAAATGATTTAAGAAAGTGATGATGAATAGTAACTAACATTCTTGTTTTGGTTTTGATGATTGTTTATGGCTTCTTGGTCATTCTTTTAGCAAGAACTAAGGCTTGTAAGGATATTTTAGCATTATAAGCTTCAAACAAAGGTATAATACTTGAAACCCTCGATGGATTATGAGATTTGTTTGAGTTTTAGTGCTATTATGTATGTTTAAAGCTTGGGAACTATGATTGGTTATTGATAATTGTTAAAGTAGTTTATATGACCGGAAAGGCATTGCTTGGTCTTAGTTCAAAGGTAAATAACATTTATGTATGATATGGATTGGAAACCACAGTTATTGGAAAGATTTGATTTTGGAAATATCCGATTTACAGCCGTCGTAATGCCGAAATTTCATTAACCTTTAAAACAGAGCATACCCGAGATAAATAACCTCTGAACTTAACAAGAACCTGACCTATCCTTGTAGTTCTCGAGTCATAGATCGTTTTGGCGAAAGAATCGAAACAAACGGACTTACGGTTTAGGAGTTATCGTCGATTTACTAAAAGTAATTCGAAATCATAAATGCGAGTTCATAATTGAAAATGAAACCCCTTAACTTAGTTAATTCATTGGCGAATCTCGGTAATTAAATATTAGAGATCATAAGGAAGGTGTGAGAGAAAACCTCATGTCAATTGGATCGTTTTTCAATTTTATGAAAATGTTCGTATTTAAGTTAAGTGCGAATGGACTCCTTAAGGGCGCACTTAGCAATAACATTGGAAAATCACTTAGAAAACGGTCAATAACTCACAAGGTGTAATCTTTTATAGTAAACGATCGACACTAGGACTTATATGACTTAAGTACCCAAGCATAAGTACCATGCAATGCCTTGATTTTGAGTCAGTGTTGATTATAATGATGATAATAAAGAGTTATGTTAGGGGGATGTCCAATGAGTTAACCTGAAAATGAGTTTAACCAAAGTAAAGTATATACTTAGCTTTTCAAAAATGTTAAGTGATTAACCTTGAATAATTTTGGGATTGTTTATAGATCACCGGACTGATCGGAGACACGTTACCCCTACGACCCTTCCAGGCAAGAGTTCTTTTATCTTTACTTTATTAAGTTAAAAAATTCCAGGAAATGGTTTTGTTGAAAATGTATATATGTACACATTATTACATATTATTACGTTGCAATGGACACGTTTCTGATTTCTGAAATTATTTATGAATAAAAATAATGCAAGGTACTTTGTGGATAAAAAAAAGGGTAATTTGATAAATTGAATTATGAAAAGGAAATTTTTCAGAATGAATGGAATAAGAACTTCGATAATGGGGATTTTATCTTTGGGCTGAGTTCAATGCAGTCTAGCTTGCAATATTTATTCTGGCCCATGTGTTGCCGAGGGGGGATTGTGGAGAACTTTCCTCCAGGGATGATTACCGGAGAGGGTCATTCCTTCTACTAGTAGTAAACAGGAATAGGTACGTATAGGGCGACTGATCATCGTCCTGTCGTATCTGGCTATGATGAAGATCCCCTAAATTTTTAAATAATTGTTGAAAATTTAATTGCACTAGTATGTTGGAAAAGAATGAAATGGTATGAAACAATGAATGGTATCATCGAATTAGAAGAGAAACTGATATTATATCTTTATAATGAATAACAAGCAAGTTTATGTTGGTGTATTGTTGCGCAAACAAAATACAGATATTTATGAAAATGTTTTCCTTACTTTACTTTGTAACTTCATTGTTTATTCTTTATTGAAACAACTTTGTTAAATGAACAACCAACACTTTCAAAGCTTTTATAAATTGTTCTACTTCAAACAAGATTTAAAACTTTATCTTGCTGAGCTATGTTAGCTCACTCTTGCCTATGTTTATATCACAACTATAGCAGATGCCGCCGATACGTCGCACCACACCCCGGAAGCGGGTAAGGGCGGGGATATATGATAGGGATCTGTCGCCTATTCCTGAGGTAGCTATATATATATATATATATATATATATATATATCCAGGGTATGAGTAGACGTGTGTAAGTTAAACCAGAAGTCTGTTGTAATATATTTTGGTTGTTGACATGCTTCCTGCAGAAGTATTTTCAACAATGCTACTTAAATATTCTGGGTTTGTAATAATAACTTTACTTTAACTGTTTTTAATGATGGATGCTGTTCTCTGAGCTTATGACTGGTGTGTATTATTATAAGTGTGGGGTCAATAGGGTGCGTATATAATGTCATTAAATTATTTAAGTATCAAGAGTTTAATATGTTTAAACGGAAATTGGACCGTGATGACCTGGATCCATGACCCCGGATCTAGGGGTGTCACAGAAATGGTATCAGAGCTCAGAGTCATACTGCTCAGGAACAAGAGTGTTAATAAGGCAAAGATATATGTATATATATGATAAAATGCATGAACTCATATCGAGTTCAAGGTCGGTCTATCGGATATAGTACTGACCCTAAGTAGGGATTAAGATTTTATATATTATTACTAATAAGAGTTATGTTTTATTATAGGAGGAGGAGCGGACTGGTGAGGTGAGTCACGATGGGTGGCGAGAGATTACAGAGGAGGAGGCTGTACAGTTAGAGGAGCGCAGTATTGAGATTCTCTCGCATGTCGTAGCAGGTTTGAGAAGGAGAGTCTGGGTCGGACATAGACAGCAGTATTTGGATGCTATGGCAGTAGTGCCATATGTGAGGGGACAGAGACTAGCAGTCGGGTCGGATGAGGCAGGTCCCTCTAGGGTGAGGCCAGAGGTTCCGGAGGAGGACGTTCCAGCACCTAGACGTCCTAGGATTGAGACTGTAACACCCCTAGATCCGGGATCCGGGATCCGGTCGTTACGATCTCCATTTTTGTCCACAATAATTGAACTTACTTCAACATAAAATAAATTACATCTTTATGACCCAACACAACAATATAAAACACACCCGTTATAGTCCCAGAGATGAAATCAGAGTAACAATCAAATTTTATTAATCACATTACGAGTTCTTACAACCCAAAAGAATTTTAATATGAATACATACTCTTTGCCATCCATTTTCATAAGTCATACCAGCCCATATACTTGGTACTGAAAGAATGAATCTATCCTACCAATAGCTTCTTCTTCAGCTCTGGTAGTCTCATCGTCCTCATCGGCGTCGATTGCGCCTTGTGCGAGTCATCTGGTCTAGCTGTTGTTGTGATATAATAATAACGCAAGGGTGAGCAATCGCCCACCAACAAGAATGTATAACTGAACGATAATATATAATAGTTCAAAAGTATCTTTCAAACCATATGCCATGCATTTACGGAAATGATGTCAGTATAACATAAACGATGAAGTTACAAGGTAACTCAAGATGCATATATATATGTGGGAATATCTGCTATGTCAAAGATAAGAAAGATATTATCATTTATCATAAAAGAGGAACTTGCAGGAAAAATATTACAATTCCAATTATGAATACTTTTCCAATACTGCCAACAATGATAATGTTGAAGAAAATAAATGAATTTAAATGATGAACTAATGCTGGAGTATTCACCGCGCCCGCTGTTCCAATCCTTACAATGATCAGTCGCAGATTGTACAGCTCAATTTAGATTTACTACCGGTAGAAGGAAGAGCTGACGGATTTACTTGTCTACCGCCCTGTTAGATCTCCCCGGCCAACGGTTGGGCCAATGGGATGGACCGGCGCTACTCGGCCTCTTACACGACTCCAAGTTCGAAAAGAAGTTCTTGACTCTGAACGTAAAGTTCGTCCCCCTTTCCCCAAGTATGATACTTGTTGATAAGACTCCACAAAGTAGTCGTATCTAGTTGGAAAGGAAAATTCAACATCATCTCTCCTATGCTACTGCTTGTTAGAGGATACCATCTTGTTCCAATAATCTTACCCCTCGAATGATGAGAAAGTTACTCAAAGATTAAATTGATAAACAGCAACCAAGTTGCGAGTGAAAATAATAGTTTTACAAGATTTATGACCGGGAAGTCAACAAGATAAATAACATTTCTCAAGTAAGGTTCCCCTATAATATGGAAGTTTGAGTGAACATTTAAATCCTTTTAAGATAGATTTAAATGAAAAATAAAGAGTTGGGAACTTTTCCTTGATAAAATAGTCGTAAAAAGACTCCGAAATATTTTATGTAATATCTGAAGTTGAAAGATAATCTTCGAATAATATAAATTATTTTAAAAATAATTTAAAAGAATTAAATAAATATTCCAACAATATTTATTAAATCAATAATAATTACGGAATATTATTAAATCATAATATTGCTCGTAAGTAATCCTCGAATGAATATATAGAATTATTCACTAAATAAATCCCTCCTTAAATGAATATTCAAAATAATATTCATAAATAATTAAACTCCAATAAATATTTAAAATAATATTCAATAAATAAGTCAAACCTTATATGAATATTTGAAAATAATATTCATTTAGTAAATAATCATCTAAATGAATATCCAAATAATATTCATTTAGTAATCAAAACTTTAAAGGAATATTCGAAATAATATTCCTTAAGTAAATAGAACTTCCAACGAATATTTTAAAATAATATTCATCAAGTACATAAAACATTAAATGAATATTCAAAAGTAATATTCATTTAATAAATAAAATTCCAATGAATATCAAAGTACTTATTCATTAAATAATCAAACTCTAAGTGAATATTCGAAAATAATATTCACCTAATATTTCTCGACTGAGATGATACTCAGATAACATTCTTCGAAAGATTTCCAAGTAATTGATACTTTATGGAAATATGAATAATGTTTAATAATAACATTTCTCAAGATAAATAATGATCTGCCGTTGGAATCCCTCCGGGTTTCCACGACTATCTATATATCTCAAAATACCGACTCCCCGTCTATATTTAAGAATGAATATCATATGCCATTCGCTAAGGGTCTTACCAAAACAATCCAGCTTATAACTGATAATTCGTATCTAGTCTATAAGCCAATATCAATTCAGGGAACAAGTATCATAATATAATTTGACAATAGGCATGCATGCTATGGCATATGTAAAACGGCAATCACATATATATATTATCAAAACAACATGTTCAAAGTTTTGAACACTTGCCTGGTAATCGGGTGTGGGTAGAGATAGCGTGTCTTGGGTCTGCTCGATGATCTATAAACAATCAGAACATTCGAGATTAACCACTTAACATCTTTTAAAAGTCTAAGTATAAACTTCACTTAAGTCGAAACACGTTTTCGAGTTATCTCGTTATGCACCCTTTTGTATAACTCTTTTTAACCGATACGATCCGACTTTTGTTCGTTATTAAGACATGTCATTACACTTATACTTGACATATACTTAAGTCATATAAGTTCTAAAGTCGGTCGATTACAAACCGAGACTATACCTCGAGTTTTATCGCTCGTTTTCTAAGTTATAACCAAAGTTTTACTTTTAAGGGGTTCGTTCGCGTTTAACTTTGATTCAAATATTTTTATAAAATCGGAAAACGATCCGTTTGATATGTGGTTTTCTCTCATACCTTCCTTATGACCTCTACTATTTATTTACCAAGATTCGCCACTAAGTAACATGCTTTACGAGGGTTCAATTGAAGTTATGAACTTTTACTTACGGTTTCGAACCAATTTTAGTAATTTGACCATAACTCCTAAACCGTAAGTCGGAATATTTCGATTCTCACGCCAAAACGATCTATGGATCGAGATCTACAAGGGTATGTCATATACTTATCAAGTCCAGAAGACTATACCAACTGTTAAGAACGAATCATTAAGGTCTAATGAAAATCGAGCATTATGACGACTATAAATCGAACATTCCAAAAATCGTAACATCAAAACCAAGCCACACCGGGCATACCATACATCTCCTAATCATATAATCCATCTTACAAGACCAAGAACCACTGACTTTAACATCATAATCATCATCATACTTAGATCAACTTAAACCACTAGCTAATCATTCTTATAACATCACTATAACCATACTAAGCTAAATCTACCAAGAACATGCTTTTAATTTCAAAACAAGATCTAGGGTTTCAAGTGATATACCTTCTATGAAGTGGTTAAAGACCTTGCTAAGCCTTGTATAGTCCATGTCTACCCTTAACCAAGCTTAGATCATCAAAAAAAAATCAAGATCCAAGAATTTTGTTCTTGAGGTTACTATTCATCCTCCACTTTGATGATTTTATTGAAAATGGAAAAAGTGGTGTTTGAGGCTAAGATTTCTAGGGTATTATTTTTATGAAATATAGGATCTATGATAAAATTTTGGAGATCAAACAATGGTGGGAAGGATGATTTCCTCCCTTGAATTAAAGGAAAAGCCGAATGGCTTATAAGAGGGAGAGAGGGAGAGAGAGAGAGAGAGAGAGAGAGGTTTTGCTTGGTTGCTTTGAACAATAATGCATAAAGTGAGATGATTTTGGATAATATCTCATCTTATCTTGCTTTAATAAAGTGATGATGCAAGGGATGATGTTTTTGGATGAGTATGTGTTGATGTTTAAGTGGTGGAATGGTAAAGAGATGCTAAGTATTAGTTGATCTCTAATGGTGCCAGTTAGTAATGCAACTAGCTTGGTTTCTTTGATCTTATCTAGCATAAAGTGATTATGTCACCTTCCACTAGCTCATCACACCTCTTGGTCCTCTGCTTGTCTCTTTGTCCGGTTATTGCTCAATTCATAGATCGTTCGGAGAAATAACTCAATCGTTTCTAGTTAGAGTTTTACCGGAAACCTTCTAAATGTTTATAATACTATTCTCCATCTTTCTTGGTAACTCTCAAATTTAAATTCTTTAAATCCCTTCGTTAAATCATTAAGTCTATCAGTATCCAGGGAATTCTCGGAGAAATAAAAGTGCGGTTTTTCAGAATCCGACAGCTTTTACATACACTTATTTTCCCCCTGGATCACTAATACGAACTCGGAAATCCATTCCGAATATTCCTATATAGCGTCGTCTAATAATATTCTCATTTCCACCAAAAACAATATTCACTCTTTATTATTTCTTTATTCCTTTAGGGTTATAAAGATGTCCCGGTTCTCTTTCGATCCTTCCTTAACCCTTTTTCAGAACCACTGGACTGATAACAGATATCGATTTTGATGACATAAGAATAACATTCCCCCTTGGAATTACCAAATCTTAATTTCCTAGGAGATAGGTAATTCTTATCTAGATTGTCAACCATTAGCATTCTTCATGACATATAAGTAGTTGAATCCATATCCATTCCATAATCAAAGTTTTAATTCCTACCGAAAATCGGGGTTCTTACAGAGACTGAGGTAGAGGAGCAGCCGGTGTTTAGAGATATTCAGATGATTCCTGTTCCACCTGCTCCAGTGCCATCACCGGCACCGAGTCTAGACCCATTGGACGACCCTGAGGAGGAGGTAGACCCTTTGGAGGATTCAGATCCTTCGGAGGATTCAGAGGCAGATCCAGCCCCCTTTGATGATCCACCCCCACCTGTAGCTCCACCCTCACCTGTAGAGGCACCCCTACCAGAGGCCCACCCACCAGCAGGAGATGCTATTCATGTTACTCTATTGCCAGATTATCAGCTTTTGGAGGGACAGTTGTCAGAGTCCCGCCGTATGGTGGATATGTTGTTGCAGAGGTTGGCTGGACCTACAGGCAGGGCAGCCCAGATTCCGGAGGGGATATCTGTAAGGCTGATCAGCGTAGAGATGCGATCACTTGTTCACATTAGGGAGTTGACGGCAGGAGAGGGGCACCAGAGTGGAGAGATGAGGTAGACCAGGTTATTACGTCTGCTATGGTTCAGCTGAGGGATATGATCAGAGCAGGATTGCCATGATCTGTAGTTCGTAGTTCTTAGTCACTGATCAGACTATAGTGACCTTAGTGGTGTCATTTTGGAGGATTAGTCTAGTGTGTTTACTGTATTAATCCTAATTTGATTAGAGGACCGTTGGTAGTACTTTTGTTGTACCAGAATTAGCATGTATCAGTATCTTTTGAGGCTTAAATTGTGTACATTATGAAGCATATATTGTAATGAAAAATGTTATTCGCAGGTTGTGATGTATTTATCTTAACCAGTGCAGTTTACTTATATTCTGTTTAAGTCATCTTATACCTTGTAGTTAATTAAAATGGCGGTATATAAATTTGTTAATTAGTGATATATTATGGAATATGGGAATAATGAATATTGTGCCCCAATTTGGGTAATTAATGGAGAATATTGTTATTTACAGAATCATGCCGCCTAGAAGAAATACAAGATCAAATCCAAATGCGGCGGACCAAGGCAGCCATACCATAGAGAATATTAGACAAAATGAAAGGGCTATTGATGAATCAGATTATGAAGAAGAAGAATATGAATTTGCTGATCAAGAAGGGGACCAGGGAGGAGATCCCTTAAATCAATTTATGGACTTATTGAGGCAGAATTTAGCTATGCATCAGAACCCTCAACCACCACCAGTTCCACCAAATCCTGTAGCCAATTCATTCCGTGCTTTTAAGTCATTGAAACCCCCTGAATTTGAAGGAACTACCGATCCAGTTGCAGCCAGGGCATGGTTGAAAGAAATGGAGAAAGCTTTTGAAATACTGAATGTAGATGAAGGACAGAAAATGATCTTTGTTGCCTAACTCCTAAAAGTAGAAGCTAATTATTGGTGGGAGGCAAAAAGGAACTTAGAAGGAGCAGGAGTAATAACTTGGGAGAGATTTACCAGGATGTTTCTAGACAAGTATTCACCTAAATATCTGGAAAACCAAATGGAGACAAAATTCCTGGAGCTAAAGCAGAATAATCTATCAGTGGCTGAATATGAATCTAAGTTTACGGAACTGTCTAGGTTTGTACCGGAGTTTGTAAATTCCAAAGAGAAGCGAGCAAGAAGATTTCAGTTAGGGTTGAAACCATGGATACAGACTCGAGTGGCAGCCTTCGAATTAACTGATTATGCTGCGATAGTTCAAAAGGCATCGATAATAGAGGTAGGAAGTGAATAAGTGCAAAGAGACAGAGAGAATAAGAAAAGGAAAGCTGAAAGTTAGAAAGGAAGTTCAAGTGGAAGGAATTTTCTTAGCAAATTTAGTAAAGGACAGGGGTCTCAAACTGCAAGGAATCCAGGATTTAGTAGAAGTCAAGGTGAGACAGTTAATCAGGGAAGTAAACCATCAGGAGCATCCCAGCCTAATCAATCAAGGCCACCTCTACTTGATTGTAATACTTATGGTAGGAAGCATACGGGCATCTGTAGACTGCCAGGAATAACTTGTTACAAGTATGGACAGAAAGGGCACTATTCTGACAAATGTCAAGAAACTAACACCAATGCCAAGAGAGACCTCAAATGTTTTCAATGGGGAAAATTAGGACACATGGCTAGAGATTGCCGTTCTGGTGGTTCATCTGCAACAAGGCAAAGTGGTAGTGCTTCGAATAGACCTCCTACTGCTAGAACATTTAATATGACATTGAGGGACGCAGTGAGGCATCCAGATGTGATTGCAGGTACGCTTCAACTCAACTCCTTAAGCGCAAATGTTTTATTCGACTCGGGAGCGACCAAATCTTTTATATCCTAAGACTTCGCTAGTAAATTGAGACTTAAGGCAGAATTATTACAAGAACCCTTACGGGTAGAGATAGCTAATTAGGAAGTCATTCCAGTTAAACAAGAATATCCAAACTATGACCTAGAATTCGAAGGATGTCAACTTCAAGTCGATTTGATTCCTCTGAAATTAGGAGAGTTTGATGTTATCTTAGGAATGGATTGGTTATCAAAGAATGAAGCTAATATTGACTGCAAGGGAAAGAAAGTAAGGATAAGGTTACCTGAAGGTAAAAAGTTGGTGTTCAAAGGGCAAAGACAAAGTAAACAACTTCTGACTAGCATACAAGCTAAAAGATTGATATGCCAAGGATGTGAGTCGTACTTAGCTTATGTGATAGATGCCACTAAGAAAGCACCTGACCTAAGTAGGATTCCTATAGTTAATGAGTTTGCGGATGTATTCCCAGAAGATCTTCCTGGATTGCCACCTGATAGGGAGATAGAGTTCGCTATAGATTTGGTGCCAGGAGCAGCACCAGTTTCAAAAGCCCCGTATAGGCTAGCCCCGATTGAGCTAAAGGAATTAGCCTCCCAATTGCAAGAACTTCTTGATAAGGGCTTTATTCGACCTAGTGTATCTCCGTGGGGAGCACCTGTTTTATTTGTCAAGAAAAAGGACGGGAGGATGAGGCTGTGCATAGATTATAGAGAGCTGAACAAGTTGACGATCAAGAATAAATATCCATTACCGAGGATAAATGATTTGTTCGACCAATTGAAGGGTGCCGAGTACTTTTTAAAAATGGACTTAAGATCCGGATATCACCAACTAAATATTAAACCTGAGGATATTCCCAAGACGGCATTCCGCACACGTTATGGGCATTATGAGTTCTTGGTGATGTCTTTCGGTTTAACTAATGCCCCGGCAGCTTCATGGACTTAATGAATAGGATCTTCAAGAAATATCTGGATAAGTTTGTTATAGTCTTCATTGATGATATATTGGTTTATTCAAGGACTCAGAAAGAACATGAGGAGCTTTTGAGGATAGTCTTAGAAATCTTGAGGCAAGAACGGCTGTACGCTAAATTTTCAAAGTGTGAATTCTGGTTGCGAGAAGTCCAGTTTCTAGGGCATGTGATAAGTAAGGAAGGAGTGTTATTTGATCCCGCAAAGGTAGAAGCAATTTCAAATTGGAAAAGACCAAAGACTCCAATGGAAGTAAGAAGTTTTGTGGGATTGGCTGGATATTATAGGAGGTTTGTTCAGGATTTTGCCAAGATAGCGGCACCATTAACCCGACTAACTCGTAAAATTGAGAAGTTTGTGTGGACGGATAAGTGTGAGGAGAGTTTCCAGGAGCTAAAGAAAAGATTAATGACAGCTCCAGTACTAACCTTACCAGATGAAAAAGGGAACTTTGTAGTTTTCAGTGATGCATCCCATAAGGGCTTAGGTTGTGTACTTATGCAACACGGAAAGGTGGTTGCATATGCATCGAGACAATTGAAGGAGCATGAGTTAAAGTACCCTACCCATGACCTGGAGTTAGCTGCCATAGTATTCGCGTTGAAAATCTGGAGACATTATTTATATGGAGAGAAGTGTGAGATTTACACTGACCATAAGAGCCTTAAGTATATCTTCACCCAGAAGGAGCTTAACATGCGCCAGAGAAGATGGCTAGAGTTGATCAAGGATTATGATTGTGAGATCCGTTATCACCTGAGTAAGGCCAATGTGGTGGATGATGCCCTTAGTAGGAAAGAGAAGCTAAAAATGATGACTTCAGAGAAAGAGTTGATAAGAGACTTCGAGAAGTTGGAAATCGAGGTAAGGATACCATGAGATGGTCAAGGAAGGTTGATGGAAATTCGAATTCAACCCCCATTGTTAGAAAAGATTAGACTATGCCAAGAACGAATAATGGAGGAAGAAAAGAACTCGAAGGAAGAGATAATGACTGGAGAAGAAATTATTTGTGAAAGAGATAAAGAAGGGATCATGAGGTATGCATGGAGGATATGGATCCCAAATGTTCAGGAACTCAAGGACGAGATTTTATATGAGGCACACAACTCAAGATACTCAGTGCACCTCGGTAGTACTAAGATGTATAGAGATCTGAAAGAGTACTACTGGTGGCCTAGCATGAAAAAGGACGTAGCAGAGTGGGTAAGCAGATGCTTGACTTGCCAGCGAGTGAAAGCAGAGCATCAGAGACCCAACGGACTTTTACATCCCTTAGAGATTCCCGAATGGAAATGGGAACATATAGCCATGGATTTCGTAGTAGGTTTACCCAGAACCAAAGCCAATCATGATGCCATATGGGTAATTATAGACCGACTAACAAAGTCAGGTCACTTCCTTCCGATCAATGAAAGATACACGATCGATAGATTAGTAGATATTTACTTAAAGGAGATAATTGCGCGACATGGAGTTCCAGTCACCATAGTATCTGATCGAGATCCAAGATTTAACTCCAGATTTTGGGAGAGCTTTCAAGAATGTGTAGGAACCAGACTGAACATGAGTACCGCCGATCACCCTCAGACAGGCGGGAAAAGCGAAAGGACCATTCAAACATTGGAAGATATGTTGAGAGTCTGTGCTATAGACTTTAAAGGAAATTGGGATGACCATTTGCCGTTGATTGAATTCTCCTACAACAATAGCTTTCATTCAAGCATAGGGATGCCACCCTACGAGGCCCATTATGGAAGGAAATGCAGATCTCCCTTATACTGGGATGAAGTTGGAGAACGAAAGATGCTCGGGCCCGAAGTGGTTCAATGGACTAAAGATGCAGTAGACTTGATCAGAGGACGACTGGTAGCAGCCCAAGATCGACAAAAGAATTATGCAGATTTGGCTCGGAAGGACAAGGAATATGAAGTGGGAGACCTAGTATTCTTAAAGGTATCTCCTTGGAAATGGTTGATGAGGTTTGCAAAGAAAGGAAAACTGAGTCCTAGATACATTGGACCATTTGAGATCTTAAGACGCATTGGAGACTTAGCTTACGAACTGGCATTACCTTCAAACTTACAACAAGTGCACAACGTGTTTCATGTTTTGATGTTGAGAAAATATAATCTGGACGCTAAGCATATCGTGGAATATGAACACGTAGACATACAACCAGACCTAAGCTATGTGGAACAGCCTGTGGAAGTCAAAGATCGAAAACAACAAGTGCTCCGAAACAAGGTTGTCAAGCTAGTCAGAGTTTTAAGGCAGAACCATAATGTGGAAGAATCGACTTGGGAACTAGAGAGAGAAATGCTGGAAAATTATCCATATCTGTTTTCAAACTGATTCCGGGGCGAAATCCTTTTAAGGGGGGAAGACTGTAAGAACCTAGATTTTTGGAAGAATTAAAACTTTTATTATGTAATGGAGTATCAGTGTAACGGTGCTTATAATGAATGATTATGGAATGGATTTGGATTCAATTGCTTATATGCCATGAACCATGCAACTGACTGACAACTTAGATAAGAATAATCTATCTCCCAGGGAAGTAAGATATGGTAATTCCAAGGAGGAAGAATATTCTCATGTCATCCAAATTAATATCTATTATTAGTTCAGTGGTTCCGAGAAAGAGTTAGGGAATACTCGAAAGGGGACAAGGACATTTTTACAATATATAAGGAATAAAAAGAGAATAGAGTGTGAATAGTGTTTTTGGTGGAAATTTCTTAAATACAAAAGGATCAAGGGATATAATATGGAGTTAAGGAATTGTGTCACATTAAAGCAATGGAATGCTACTTATAAGTTGTAACGTATTGATTTTATTAACGAGTTACAAAGAAAATCAAATTGGTGGAAAAAGGAGAAATCAAGTGACTTAAGTGCAAGTCAACTAATAAAGGAATGATGAAGTTGCATTTTTACAAAAATGGACTTGCTTAACATGGTGATGACAAGTGGACCAATGATAAGTTAACAACACCTTAAAAGAGATGCATCCAATATATATATATATATATATATATATATATAATACAAGTATTAGTAGGTATTAAAACAAAACAAAACAAGAAGAAAAAAAAAAGAGAAACCCATTTCCTTGAAGGAAGCTCTCGGCCAAGTGAAGAAAAAGGGGGAAGGAGGAGATTTCACCATTCAAATTTCTCAAGCTATAGCTTAAATTAAAGAGGAACATTAGTAGAAGGTATATCCAAGAGCTTAACATCATTCTTTAAGGTTATCATTTTCAAAATGATTTAAGAAAGTGATGATGAATAGTAACTAACATTCTTGTTTTGGTTTTGATGATTGTTTATGGCTTCTTGGTCATTCTTTTAGCAAGAACTAAGGCTTGTAAGGATACTCTAGAATTATAAGCTTCAAACAAAGGTATAATACTTGAAACCCTTGAGGGATTATGAGATTTGTTTGAGTTTTAGTGCTATTATATATGTTTAAAGCATGAGAACTATGATTGGGTATTGATAATTGTTAAATTAGTTTATATGAACGGAAAGGCATTGTTTGGCCTTAGTTCAAAGGTAAATAACATGTATGTGTGATTTGGAATGGAAACCATGGTTATTGGAAAGATTTGATTTTGGAAATATCCGATTTACAGCCGTCGTAATGCCGAAATTTCATTAACCTTTAAAACAGAGCATACCCGAGATAAATAACCTCTGACCTTAACAAGAATCTAACCTATGCTTGTAGTTCTCGAGTGATAGATCATTTTGGCAAAAGAATTGAAACAAACGAACTTACGGTTTAGGAGTTATCGTCGATTTACTAAAAGTAATTCAAAATCATAAATGCGAGTTCATAATTGAAAATGAAACCCCTTAACGTAGTTAATTCAGTGGCGAATCTTGGTAATTAAATATTAGAGATCATAAGGAAGGTGTGAGGAAAAACCTCATGTCAATTGGATCGTTTTTCAATTTTATGAAAATGTTCGAATTTAAGTTAAGTGCGAATGGACTCCTTAAGGGCACACTTAGAAATAACATTGGAAAATCACTTAGAAAACGGTCAATAACTCGCGATGTGTAATCTTTTATAGTAAATGATCGACACTAGGACTTATATGACTTAAGTACCCAAGCATAAGTACCATGCAATGCCTTGATTTTGAGTCAGTGTTGATTATAATGATGATAATAAAGAGTTATGTTAGGGGGATGTCCAATGAGTTAACCTGAAAATGAGTTTAACCTAAGTAAAGTATATACTTAGCTTTTCAAAAATGTTAAGTGATTAACCTTGAATAATTTTTGGATTGTTTATAGATCACCGGACTGATCGGAGACACGTTACCCCTACGACCCTTCCAGGCAAGAGTTCTTTTATCTTTACTTTATTAAGTTATAAAATTCCAGGAAATGGTTTTGTTGAAAATGTATATATGTACACATGATTACATATTATTGCGTTGCAATGGACATGTTTCTGATTTCTGAAATTATTTATGAATACAAATAATGCAAGGTACTTTGTGGATAAAAAAAGGGTAATTTGATAAATGGAATTATGAAAAGGAAATTTTTCGGAATAAATGGAATTAGAACTTCGATAATGGGGATTCTATCTTTGGGATGAGTTCAATGCAGTCTAGCTTGCAATATTTATTCTGGCCCATGTGTTGCCGAGGGGGGATTGTGGAGAACTTTCCTCCAGGGATGATTACCGGAGAGGGTCATTCCTTTTACTAGTAGTAAACAGGAACAGGTACGTATAGGGCGACTGATCATCGTCCTGTCGTATCTGGCAATGATGAAGATCCCCTAAATTCTTAAATAATTGTTGAAAATTTCATTGCACTAGTATGTTGGAAAAGAATGAAATGGTATGAAACAATGAATGGTATCAAGGAATTAGAAGAGAAACTGATATTATATCTTTATAATGAATAACAAGCAAGTTTATGTTGGTGTATTGCTGCGCAAACAAAATACAGATATTTATGAAAATGTTTTCCTTACTTTACTTTGTAACTTCATTGTTCATTCTTTATTGAAACAACTTTGTTAAATGAACAACCACCACTTTCAAAGCTTTTATAAATTGTTCTACTTCAAACAAGATTTAAAACTTTATCTTGCTGAGCTATATTAGCTCACTCTTGCCTATGTTTATATCACAGCTATAGCAGATGCCGCCGATACGTCGAACCACACCCCCGAAGTGGGTAAGGGCGGGGATATATGATAGGGATCTGTCGCCTATTCCCGAGGTAGCCTATATATGTATATATATATATATATATATATATATATATATATATATATATATATATCCAGGGTATGAGCATACGTGTGTAAGTTAAACCAGAAGTCTGTTGTAATATATTTTGGTTGTTGACATGCTTCCTGCAGAAGTATTTTCAACAATGCTACTTAAATATTCTGGGTTTGTAATAATAACTTTACTTTAACTGTTTTTAATGATGGATGTTGTTCTCTGAGCTTATGACTGGTGTGTGTTATTATAAGTGTGGGGTCAATAGGGTGCGTATATAATGTCATTAAATTATTTAAGTATCAAGAGTGTAATATGTTTAAACGGAAATTGGACCGTGATGACCTGGATCAATGACCCCGGATCTAGGGGTGTCACATAAACCTTCTCATTCATCTGTTGCTCAGTCACCAGCTTGTGAAACCTTTCAAACATGTCAGTAATACTTTCCGTGGTCTGTGCCATGAAAGCTTCATACTGTGTGACCAGTATCTGTTTCTTGTTCTCTCTAACCTCCTCTGTCCCTTCACACAATACCTCAATGTGATCCCTCATCTCTTTTGCTGATTTGCATGAGGCTATGTTGGCAAACATGGACATCTCCATAGAATCTATTATCAGCAGCATGAGATGACAATCCAGGGCAACCTTATCTTTTTCTGATTCTATCCACTTGGATGGTTCCTTGGCCGCATAGGTTGTTGGATAGGTTGTGGTTCCAACTGTCTTTTCAGGGATCTCTTGTTGTGGAACAAAGGGACCATTCTTGAGGATTTCAGGATATAGAGGGTTAGCAGCTTTGATGAACAACAACATTTTAATCTTCCAGAGTTTGTAATTCTCTTTGTCGAACTTAGGGACCTTCACCGTTCTTGTAGTCTTTGGTGTATTCATGATCGTTTTCTGTTTTTGAATAAACAGCCTGCTCTGATACCACTTGTTGAGTATTGAACACACGAATAGAATACAGAGGGGGGGTGAATGGATTCTTGAACTTTTCTTGTTCTTGAATCTGTTTGGTGTATGTAGCAAGTTATGTGTTATGTGTGTGTAGAACTATAAGTGCGGATAGTGAACAACACAACACATAATATTCACTTTAATCTAATATTTTATTAGATAAAGATTTGCTACAAACTGTGAATACAAATGATAGTATTCTCAGCTTCGTTTTCTCAGAGAGATGTATTTTCTAAATGTGAATCTTAAAACCTCTCTCTAACTAAAGAAGTGAGGTTGTATTCTTATAGAACATGAATACAACCTACTTACTACAAATAAGGTTACAGGATAAATTACTTTCTAGTATATCTATCCTATTTGAGTAGCATCCAAACGGCTACAGGTTTGACTTCTTGAAGATCTGTTCAGATCCACTTCTTTAGCTCTTTGTCTCTTGTACATCTCTCTAAGCTTCTTTGTAGGCCTTCCAAAGTACCTTACAGTTTGTGGTCCATAAAGTGCTTTGGCTTGTTGCAGGTTTCTGACTTGTACAATTTCTCCAGTATTTTGTCTCCAAGATTGTATTCGAGAAGTAACTTAGTGATTGATTCGAGAACTAGAATTGACTTGATAGATAACTCTGAGTTCTCGAATACTGCATAGCTGACATATCGAATCACTTCTCGAATAACTCTTTTTTTCATGAATCCTTGAGTTGTCGAATAGAGAATTTAACTTATCGAATCCCTGAGATATCGAATAACTTTCTGAGTCTTTGAGATATCGAATACAACTTTGACTTGTTGACTCTCAGAGAACTCGAATACCACTTTGACTTGTTGAGTTCTTGAGTTCTCGAATAGAGTAATAGACATGTCGAATCTCTGAGTTATCGAATGACACTTTGACTTGTTGACTCTCAGAGATGTCGAATAGTGTTTTTACAAATATCGCCTTGACTTGTCGAATGCTAGACTTCTCGAATAGAACAAAACACTTCTCGAATTGGTACTTAGGCAAATCTTCATTCATCAAATTCCAACTGTGTTTATTTTGACAGTCTTGATCTTCAAGCTTGAGGCATGATCCTTGGAACTTCTTTCAAGCATTATTCTCTAACTTTTAATTATAGTTACACAGATAGAAATTGATGCCTATTATAAGTACTACAACAGGTAGAAACTCTATAACTAGAGGTTCCCTCAGTTAAGAGGTCATGTAAGTAATGCAAAGCATTACAAACAATTAGGCTTGTTATTAGATGTACTCAGGCATGCCTCTGTGACTAATAGAAACTTTGTATTTATGTTCGTATTATTTCATTCCTTATTTATTTTCGAGCTATCAATTATGAGAATTATTTGTTGCCCTTCATGATGCAATAATTTCTTTTGAGCATTATTTTCGCGTTAGATATTATTTTACTGTTTAAATTAGTTTACTTGCGAATTGTATTCCCTATAAGCGTAGAAGCAATTCCGTTGCTATTGGGTCGATCTCATTAACTCGAGACGACTATTTATTTCGATTCAGTGGAACTAGTCTCATTAGTTCGAGATAGTAAAATTCATTCTTTTCAGTCGAATTTATTGTACGAATTCGACAATATTTATTGATTATCTTTTAGTTGGTTCTTCTTTCGAATCAACAAATTGGAGTTACAAATTAGGATCATTAGAATATTTACTCGTTGATCAAGTGAAAAACATTTAAGCGTTCATCAATTATGAGTATTATAAGTATTCGAGTGGTACTATTTGCTCAGTATGACTCATTATATTTCATTTTAAGACTATTCTCATTATTTCGAGATAGTTGCCTTCCTTGTCAGTGGTTGGAACTTTGATCGTGTCAACCAACAAAATATTATTATTGAGAGTTTATACCAGTCCATTGTTCGGATTGATGGCACAACTGAGTCAGACTGGCAGTCTGCCGGATTAACAAGTATTTTCTTGTGAAGTTTATCTCAAATTTATCTATTCATTAAATATTCGGGAATTCTGTATTCTACTGGTCAATTTTTGGGAAAGAGGCCCATATTAGAGAAAGAGAGACTTGTGTACCATTATACGGACACGAGAATATTTTAGGCACTATGATGCCAGGGTTAATTTAATAACCTATTATAATGCTAGCATACATACATACATATTATATTTCGTTGATATCGCATGGTAGCCATGATCGGGCAAAGTGCGGTGTCATAGGAGGACGGTAATCCCGGTCAGATAGTTGATCGCCCCGCCGAGATGCCGAGAGGTTGTAAGACCAGTTTATTCATTTCTCATGAGTCATCAGAGTTACACCAAATAAGTCTTTCGAGTATTCTGTTATCGAGATGAGTCCTGAGTCAATGTCAGATTGTTGATATCATACTGCTCATAAATTTTGAGTATTTCTTTCAGTAAATTTTATTATATTTATATACCGAGTAAGGAGAGGACTTGCTGAGCACCATAGTTGCTCATTATTGCTTTACAATATTTATTCAGCTATCAAGAGCGAGACGTCCAACCAGGGATCCAGAGGAAAATGGAAAGCTCAAGGCTATGCTGACAAAGACTAGAATATCCAGCTGGAACCTTTATCTTTATACATTGTGAACTTATGTAAGATATTAATTCAGAGATGTAACAAATAGTATTGTAATAATGTGTGAGACCGATCTTGGATCTGCGGAGTGGGACACTTATGCTCCGTTGTAATAAATATTTTGTTTTATTATTGAGCTAACATGTGCTGCAGGATATCGAGACTGATGTGACGACCCAGGTCCCCGGACAGGGCGGATTTGGGGGCGTCATAGTTATAGGGAGAAATTGGTATAACAATATTTTTGGAGGTTGCTGGAATCATGGAGCAAAATACCGATATTTTGCTAAGAACACGGAAGGAGATTGATGATTTTTGTGGCTGATCTTGTTTGTTGATTCATTGAATGTGAGAGAAAAACTCCTTATTCTCTCTTGCTGCCAACTGTCAAATCAATCCTAACAAGAGGCCTACGTACCCTTTTCATAGGGAATCAAGCCACACGTAGTTTTTGGAGAACAAGTTACCTAGGCGGCCTAGGATTTTTGGAGATCCATCTTTGCCCAAGTCCACTCACTTTTGGGCTGATGCTAATAGTCCATTAATTCTACTCATGATCCATGGTCCAATAAAGGTTACCTACGGCTAACATGATGCTAGAATCACGAGGCCTCACTGGCGAGGCTAATGGAGAGCTCTGTTAGGTCCCGTAAGAGGGCTAATTTAAGCTAGAAGGGGGGTTGAATAGCTTAATATCCAATTTAAAAATTATTATGGCGTTTTAAAATAATTTTCCCTTTTTAAAACTTTTACCGAGTCGTTATGCAGTTTATAAGTGCAGAAAATAAAAGTCAAGGGAAGAAAATACCACACAGGAGATTTTATCCTGGTTCACGATGGCGCAACCCCTAATGGATTTGCTCACCCCTACTCCAGTCCCCGAGCTCCTTTCCGGACTCGAGATTTTCCCTTAAAAATATCTCTCTCCTTTAGTAGGCGGAGAAGCCTTTACAACCCAATAAAATCTCAATAAATATAAAAACCACAAGACTCGTCTTGGGTCGTAACTCCCCGTTACACCCTCAAAGTTGTTGTGAAAAACCTACACAACTTATCTTAGACAACAACTCCCCGCTACTTCAAAGTTGATGTAGAACCCTTGGTGTAGTCTTTGAATTCCTCCCTTTTCCCGATCTTGGATCTTAGATGAAAGGTCCCGGGTCTTTCCTCTTCTTCACGGTGCAAAGGCCACTAACTCCCCGCTAGTGCCTAAGACTTGGGTCTTAGAACGAGAATCACCTCACTTCAACTTCACCTCACTGCAAAACTTAGAAAACAATATCTACAAAACAAACAATAATATAAAGAGAGGTTTGGACTAATATGTCCTAGGGTGATTATTATATTCTTATCCGAATATTAATTATAATAAGTTCAATAAGCCTTGTTTGCTTATGACTTTATGTGTATTCTTTATTCGATATGACTTGTAGATCGAAGAGTACTTTTAATACAATACTCCGTTTAAATTAGATTTAAATATATCTCGGAGTTTGTAAATATTGATTATGTCCTTCAAGCTTGTAGGATTATAAGGTTTATAATCGTATACTTGGTTCGTCTTTCGTAAAGATCGAAGTATACTTACAATTACTTCTTTGTTGAAAATACGTATATTTTCGAAGTAATGTATAAATCAAGTCCGTAAAATCTTTATAGCTTAAGGATCTTTGATATTTTAGATTCTTTTCCCCCGGAACACTAGAGGTGATAGAATGGAATCAAATCGAGCTCGATGTAATAATTTGACCGTCGTCAAATATAACCTCTTTTTGAGGTTTTGTAATATTTCAAATCTTTGTTTGAAATTTAATCCTTGTACGGATTTTTATGGTCTCGGTTTGAGATCCGATATAAGATCTTAAAGATGAAGAGAAGATGAAGATAGAGAGATCTTATATATATAAAAATATGGTCGGTTAAGACTCGGATATGAAGCTAATATATTACCACTTTTGGAGATTGCCGGAAAAGTTCGCCGAAAAAATTCGCCGGAGGTTCGGCCGGATTTTGGCTTATGGTTGAACTTGGGCAGCCCTTCGGGAGACCGGAAAGTAGTGGTAGATGAGCTTTCTAGGTGGGAGAAAGCTTGGTTGAAGGAACTAAGCTTTTTGGAACAAAAACCTTGTATATATTTAAGTATATATAAGAAAGGGAAGGTTTTTAAGATAAAGTGGGTGTAGAGAGTGTTTGGGTATATTCAGAGAGCTCACACTTCAAAAATCCCAGAAATTATTTGGCTCTTTAGCTTGTAGAAAATGGTTGGGGGAAGGAGTTTATTTATAGGAGGAGTTGGGTGGAAGGAAGGGTGAGGATTGAAGAAAAAAGGAGTGGTTGAGATGAAAAGCACTTGGATTAATGAGGTGGAATGTGGTTTTGTGTTTGTTGGAAGTGGTATTGTGTTTCTTTGCAAGTGGGGGTGGTATTCTATATTAATATTCCAGCTGGTATTATCCCCTTAATATATTGTATCGGACTCGTATCAATTAACGAATAAATACGTAACATATTTCGTTAATTAAATACCCGATAAATACGAAAATTTCCAATAAATAATCCTAAAATTATGGAGCACTTAGGAATATCATAAAATGAAATTCTGGAAGTTTTAGTCAAATAAAGTCAACGTTGACTTAGTCAAACGTGGTCAACTGTGGACCCACTGCCTCGATTTTCGTGCCCGGACCAAAATTCTCAAAAAATTACGAAACTTTTACCATGCATAGAAAATAACATTTAAGTGACCCATCTCTAGTTTCAAGTCATTCTAGCAAGTGGAAGTATTTTATTTGGATTTAATACGACTAAATCAGGTTTCGGTTCCGAATAAAATACGATTGGTCTTTCCATGAAATAGAGGCATCTTTTGACCAATGTTTTGACTAGAATAAATACTTAGAATATATTTCCTAATATATAAAATATATTCAGAGTGTAGGAAATATTTTTGAGTGTTTAAAATAATTTTCTCCGAAAATAGAATAAATTTACGAAGTGGGAGAAAAATATTTCTGGCACGAGATAACAATGAGTATTAATATTCTACCAATGAATATTAATATTCTTGAGGATAAAAGTATTTTGAGTGCTAAGGTGGAATATTTTTGAATAAAAACTGATCGTTTTTAAATATAGCACGAGTTTTTTAAAGAATATTAATCCCCGAATATTCTTTGTTCGAGCCTGTCGCCTTATCACTTTTTGCAACGTAGATCTAAAAAATACCAAACCTCGATATTTCTTGTTCGATCTTATTGCCTTGATGTAGAGATATATTCCATAAAAATATAATTTGATTTTTCGCAATAATGGAATATCTCTTATAAGGTAAAAATAGATATTGCTAGAATTGACTTTTGACTTTTAATGGAATCAATTAAAATAATGACCTAGTGGAGAGGATAACTAAGTGTAATTAAATTTTATGTTAAATCGTACAAATACCAAAATAAATAATATATCGAAGATATCCTTTCAATCTTCCCCTTTTTGGTATTTGCCAAATAAAACATAAAATTTAAAAATTTACCCGTGTGTGCTTCCCCTTAGTGTATGCATGAATTTAGAAAATATTTTAGACTCGATTTGAAGCACCCTGCAAACCGTTTTCTCCACTAATTGATTCCTGCAAAACAACTTAAGAGATGAATAAACATTGTTAGGTAATTCAGGAAATTTTGAAAATTTTAAATTGGGGGGTCTAATTTTCTCTTCCCCTTTTTGTTTGGTATATACCAAAAAGAATTTCAAATTTCCTCTTCCCCTTTTTGAATATTTCGGTTAAGACCAATTGAATTGGTATAATACCGAATAACTTTCCCTTATTTCTCCCTTATTTGATATTTTTGATGTATTTATCAAAAATTGGTGCTTCCCCTCAAAATAAGATTTGTTTGTGAAAATCATTTTCATTTTCCTTATCTCTTCCCCTTTTGGAATAATATACTCTTGGTATATTACCTTTGTAATTTCTTCTTCCCCTTTTTAATTTGGTATAGTACCAAATTTTCCTTTTCTTTTGTAATTCTTGGATTACCAAGAATTTTTGTTGCATTCGGTGTATTACCGAATAGTTTTTCCCTTGTTTTGTTTATAATTGATGTTTTATCAATTATTTTTCTTTTTGAATCAAAGTAGTACAAAATTTCTTTCTTTTCTCCTTTCCATCTTTTAATCGTTCATTTACTTGCAAAATTTTCTTTTATTTTAGTAAATGAATCGTAGGTTCTTTTTCTTTTGGGGTGGTACCAAAGATTTTTGTTTTCCTCATTTTTTTTATCAAATATTTATGAGTTTCAATCATTTTTGTCGATCTGTGTTGCTCTGAGTTTTGCAATCATGATTCGTACAAATAACATTCTAAACACCTGTTTTCTTAGTAATCGAAAATATAATAACAGGTTTTTATTCAACTATTTTCACTTTAACCAAGTACGATTCTGTCTATAACGTTGTTCTAATGAACGTTTAGTACAAGAATTTTGACAAATAAACAGTCCATAAACGATACAAACGTTATAACATAAGTTACTCAGATTTAAAATTACAAGAATAATCTCGAATGTAGTCTGAATAGTCTTTCTAGATATAAGTTAGACCTATTCCACATAATCATAAATCATTCAGTCTTAAAAGTACATAATTCTTTTCGTAAGCAAATTGAATGTTCAAACGAGATTGTTGAAGGCTGATCAAATAGTCAGTTCTTCATACACAAGCTGCAAATTTATACTACTAAGGAATCTGATAAGATAATCAATCGTAAGAGCATAGTTCCTGAGTATACGTATTCATCGATATGCAAACTTGATAGTTTTCTGAGTACTCTTTTCCTTTACTAAATAGCAATAACAAACGCTAATTCATATTATCTCCAGGAATACTTTATTACCTTTGCGTACTATGTAACTTAAGTTCTGTTGTCCCAACAAGAATGCAATATTGAAATCTAGATATCTCACTTAGATTTTTCATTGTAGACCAAGCATCTGAGAATATCATAACAACTACCTTCTCATATTAGTACTTCGCATGATGTAAACCATAGATAGTTCACAGTACTAGATTATACTAGATTTTCAGAGATATTTATCCAAAAGTTAAGGACATATATAGGTAAAACAAGTGCAGTAAGCAAACTTCAGTCAATGCAATTGTATATACATCAAAAGAGTCTTAATTTATCAGTGTGGTTCACTGATTCATAGAGAACTTGATTGCATTGGTCTTATTCCAAGCAGAAAGCAACATCATAAAACAACAAAAACATAGCAAATTAAGTACACAAGCTGAGATCTCTTAATCAGTAGTAGACAAAACAATTTTCAAGCTCAAGTATCAGCAAATAGTAGCACAACATATGCAAGCAAGCATATCAGTTCATAATAGGATCAGAAGCAACACCACCTAGGTCTTCACCTAGATCAGGTAAAAAGGCATAAACCTTTTCCATATCATCACTGGTAACAACAGAAACCAAATCACCAACCAACTTTTTTTCAGTTTTCTTAGCAGATTCAACAACAGTATCAATCTCAATGACTTTTCCCTTACTCTTATGGACTGTACTCTCTAGGTTTTCAACTCTAGTATGAAGCTCACTGTTTGATTCCTTAAGGACATCCACTATAAGGCTAAGTTTGTTAATCTCTTTCCTAAAGACAGCATAAGCATCAGTTTTTGGTGCAAGGGATGGGATAACAATCTTATTAGGATGACTGGTTTGACAGTTTTTGAGGGTAAGTTTAGGTTGGACTAGACCATCAATAGCACAATAGTCAATTTTGTTCAAGTGCATCCTAGACATGTGTAAGTAATGAGTTTCAAAAACAGAGGTTAAGAGCAAACCATAAGGCATATAGTCCACATTAAAGGCATTTATCATGTTTAGCACAATCACATAATTGAGATTAAAGTCAATGGAGTTTGACAAAATTTTAAACATCACTTTGAGGTCAACAAAGTCAAAGAATTTGTCATGTTTTGGCTTAGGCAGAATGTTTGACCTTAAGATTATAGCAAGCTGTTGAAACTTAGGCAAGAAATGTCTAAAGTTTATAGAAAATTCCCTAACACACAAACCATTAGGCACATCCTCTTCACAGAAAAGACCAAGAAATAGCTCAAATTCACTTTGGTCAAAGACAAACCTTTCAAATATATTGACACAAGGCAACTCTGGTAGTTTGTTTCTTAATCTTAGAGACTTATTAAGAACATTGTGATCCACATAAACATTCTTACCATTCACAAATGAACTTAAGTAGAAGATTCCATCAGTTCTTTGTTGCACTTCCATATTAGCATAAAATTCAGCAATAAGATGAGTGTAGTAGTTTTGAACTCTATAAAACACATAATTTTCCCATCTATTGGAAGTGAGCAAGCTATGAATGTCTCCATTTGGTGGAACAAACACCATCATTCCAGGTTGGTTATTTTTGAGCAGTCTATTGAGTTTTCCAGTGTTTGACAGCCTCACTAGAGTGGGATTTGGAGGTTTGATGTTTGTTCTAGGCATATGAGAGTTGACAGATTTCTCAGAAATGGGCATAGCTTGAAACACAGGGTTTGGGTTTGGATGTCTAAAGACTGGTAGCTTATAACTATTAGAGAAATAAGCAAATTCATTTAGGTCTGAGGGTTCATGTTTAATTTCTTGTGATAGTGTTCTTCGGAACTATCTGGGTGACAGTATGGTGTGAAGGGAGCAAATTGGTTATGGTTGAAGTTTTTCTTATTCATGGTAGGAAACAGATTAAAGAGTTGGGGATTTTTAGCTTTTGGGTTGGGTTTCAATGGTGTAAATTCCATAAATGGAGACTAAGTGTAGGTGTGTGTTGTTTGTGTTATGCATGCATTGTATATATATAGTCAGTTATCTCAAGTAAGGATATGTAATACATACACATATTTTTATCAACACATAAGTGGTGATGCAGGTTTGATGAACACATAGTACACTTAATAAATGAGTTGCAGCACATGCATAGACAAGTTTCATGCTTATCGGATAGCATGCAGCTGTAAAACATGAATTTTGAGATATGTGTATGCATATATACCATTTAAATATCTGTTTTTACATGAGTTCTCAAGACCAAATCCGGATATGCACACAGATAAGTGACAACTTCAGAGTAAGAGTGTGTAATTCATGATGCAGCAAGGTACACTACAACAGTGATTTAATTTAATGAGGGGATTTAAAAAAATGGATAAAAGTATTTATCAGATTTTGTCAGGCATGTGTATCAATGCAACTCACAATATGCTCACATAATATTACATATATATTATATGAAGTGCATGAGAAGAGCATGATGTTTTTGACTTTTCAAAGTATGCACAAAAGGGGACACATGGCTATTCTACAAAAAGGTTAGTCCCTTAAGACAAAACTTGTATCCTTTAAAGTCCACTATGGTCACTTCTCAATTAATGCCAAGCTATAACTTTTAGTACTATAAGAATATATTAATGACACCAGGAAATATATAAGACAAATGATTGATTGATAGAAACTCTGCACACCAGACCACAATCTTGCTTTCATTTAAGGAGCACAGATAACATATTGACTAAGTCATATCACATAGACAAGAACTTTTTATACAAACCAAGCATGCATTCCACACAGACCACATTAGTGGTTTCTCAGCACACAATATAGATCAAAAACTTCAAGACATGAATCCTATTTCATCTAAGTGGCCGTTGTACCCCAGTGTCCAGACACTAGGCCTCTCTAAGGGAGTCCTAGCCAAGGCTTTGAGTGAGGGCTAGTGTGTGAGTGTATGCATGACTGTATACACTAACTAGAATTGTAAGTTTGATTGACACAGTTACAATAATTAACTAATCAGTTTAAGTACACAACCAAGTCACAAACATCTAACTCATTACCAAGGTAGCAAACATAACCAGAGAATAAACTTATATTAAATCATATAAAGTAAGCACAGATAAAGACAGTGTTCTCAACTATCTTCAAGTATATAGGTATAGGTGCACACTTAATTTATAACAGAGAAACATTCAAAATCATCTTCATTTTATCCAAAAAGGTAATATCCATTCAATCTCTAATTAGATAGCTTAATTCTTTTATAGCATCACAAAATCATATAATTAACCAAGTCAACTTAAAATTGAATAAACAAACTCCCAATGTCAAGAATCTTTATCATCACAAACTGTACCTCACAATATACTTGATTTAATCAATTTACTCTATATTGCAGGTTCAATTTTAATCAAATATCAAGCAAATTGATTGTCTTTTCACATCAATAAACAGGAATCAGAAGCCAGACATGTCAAGTTTTAACCAAAGTTGGAGTTATCAGAAGAATAATTATCATAGAAGCACAGAATTGACTAAGTCGATTTAAAAATCTTATACAGGCAGTATTGTTAAACAAACCAAAGTCACTTTACAGCTCACAAGTCTAGAAAATGTTTAACCCTCAATATATCAAGAAACACTAAAACTGTAATTGACTTTTCCAGATCACAATATCCCAATTATGTCAATATCTTGCATATTCGAAGAAAAACAACCAAATTCACTATAGCATAACTTCATAATTTTGAATACTCATAACAGTGAGTAACAAATTATTTCACAATCCAACTATGCGAAGCATATACCATATTTCATGAACTCTTTGCTTATATAACACTGATTTCATCATACCATAATAAACTCGCATTCTCAATCACTTAGGCATTATACCAATAACTCAAAACATCCAGATATCACAGAGAAGTTCTCGAAAGTTCACAAAATCACATGGAAATGCAAGAACTAAAGATTTATCACAGAGTTTGAGAATACTAATGAATTAGTCAGAAATATACCTACGCCCAAGGCCTTGTCGTCTTCTTGGGAACTTACCGATCCTAAAATCGTACGAGTTCGAGTTGACTCACGAGTTAACTCACTGAGTTGAGAGCGATTCCATTGATTTTAAGCTTTCTGAAACTTGACTTGAGGCTATTCATCACAACGAAGCCTTGAATTGCCTTCTTCTCCACTAAACTCTGTAAAAATTCTCAAGACCATAGTTAGGGTTTCGTAAAATCAATCTCAAACTTGAAAATAAAGTGTTGACGTGTGTGTATATAGTGCATATATGTGTAAATGTTCGATTTTGATCTATAAACCAAAATCAATTGTGATGATAAAGATTTGATAATCAAAAATCATTTCTTCTAACCTAACTCAGCTTTAATTCACATCGATTATTGGATTAATCGATATAATAGTGATAAACAAGACTCTTGTTTAGAAGCACAGGAAACCATAGAAATTTAGGGTTTGATCGAGATATTTAGGAAGTGGTGGGAGAGAGAGAGATTAGGGTTTGAGAGAGGCGAGAGAGAGATCGTGGCTGAACAGTGTACACGCACAAATGAATTGTGTGTATAATTTGTATATGTATTTTAAGAACCAACGGCTAAGATTGGCTCATTTTAGAAATAAACGGTTTAGATGCTAGGGTTTGATGTAGTGGACTGGGTCAAGCTGAGTTGGGCTGGGCCAATTTATATGGACTGGGTCAAGATGACCAAAATATTTAGAAAATATTTATTTTTATTTTCGAAATAGTTTTGAAAACTAATAATAATTATTATATAATAATATAATAATATAGTAAATATTAATACTTAAATACTAGTAATTATACTAATATTTTGATTTTTTGTATTTGAGATAAATATCAATTATTTAGTATCTCAAAAATATTTCCGATTTTAATACCGATAAATATTTGCTCGAATAGTTTTATCTTTATCCGTAGGAAAATTAAGTTCTCAATAAAACCAGATCGATAAAGTTTCATATGTTATCGTTATCGATGAATCTGAGTTTTAGAGTTTTAATCATCCGGAAAGATATCTTTTTCGTGAGATGACTATAAATAATGATAAATATTCTCACAAATATATATATATATATATATATATATATATATATATATATATATATTTATAATATTTATATATCAATATAAACCATTTATTTTGGAATTTCCAACATTCCTAAATCCAAACGGAGTTTAGTGAATCTTTCGGAATTCAATGGTTTCGTGAATATGTCTGCGAGATTGTACTCAGTTTCAATATGAGTCAATTTTATATCGCCTTTATTTACATGATCACGTAAGAAATGATGTCTCACATCTATATGCTTATATCTTGAATGTAACACGGGATTTTTGCTAAGATCAATAGCACTCGTGTTATCGCATAAGATTGAGATTACATCAAATTTAGTATTATAGTCGGCTAATGTTTGCTTCATCCATAATATTTGTGCACAACATTTTGCGGCCGCTATATATTCAGCTTCCGTGGTGGAAATAGATACCGAATTTTGTTTCTTGGAAAACCAAGATACTAGGCATCCTCCCAGAAACTGACATGTACCACTTGTACTTTTTCTATCGACTAAATGCCCGGCATAGTCCGAGTCAGAAAAACATACTAAGTCGAATGGTACTCCTTTTGGATACCAAAGACCCACGTCAGTGGTTCCTTTTAGATATCTCAATATTCGCTTTACCGCGGTTAAGTGAGATTCTTTTGGTGCTACTTGGAATCTAGCACACTTACCAACACTATATTGAATATCGGGATGACTTGCGGTAATATATAGCAAGCTACCAATCATGCCTCGATATTTCTTAGTGTCAACGGGTATTCCGTTGGGATCTTCTGTTAATTTATCAGAAGTCGACATAGGAGTAGATATGGGTTTTGAATTTTCCATTTCAAAATTTCTTTAGCATTTCTTTACAATATTTCGATTGTGAAATATGAATGCCTATATCCGATTGCTTAATTTGCAATCCTAAAAAGAAATTTAATTCATCCATCATACTCATTTCGAATTCTTTGCTCATATTGTCAGAGAATTCTTTACATAGTACATCATTGGTTGAACCGAAAATGATGTCATCTACGTATATTTGTACAAGCAAGATATCGTCTTTTTCTTGTCTTGTGAATAAGGTTTTATCGGCCGTTCCCATTTTAAAATTGTTTTCTAATAGGAACTTGCTCAACCTTTCTTACCAAGCTCTTGGGGCTTGTTTTAAGCCGTATAAAGCTTTGTATAACTTGTATACATATTCCGGATGTGTGGCATCTTCAAAACCGGTAGGTTGTTTAACATAAACTTCTTCTTCTAATATCCCGTTTAAGAAAGCCGATTTGACATCCATTTGGTATACTCTGAAATATTTATGACACGCGTATGCTAATAGCATTCAAATTGATTCAATTCGTGCTACGGGTGCATAAGTTTCATCAAAGTCTATCCCTTCCATTTGGGTATAGCCTTGAGCGACTAATCTCGTTTTATTTCGAACAACCGTTCCATTTTCATCTAACTTGTTTCTAAATACCCATTTGGTTCCAATTATGGAAGTATCTTTGGGTTTTGGAACAAGTTCCCAAACTTATCTACGAGTGAATTATAATAATTCATCTTGCATAGCCGAGATCCAATCTTCGTCTAGCAAAGCTTCTTTAGCGGTCTTAGGTTCTATTTGAGATAGAAAACTAAGATGATTCACAATGCTTTGTACTTGTGACCGCGTTTGAACTCCTTTATTTAAGTCTCCAAGAACATTATCTAGTGGATGACTTCTAATAATAGGAATTTCTTTAGGAAGTTTTACTTCCGTTTCGGCTAATTCTAATGGATTTCTTGGAATCGGTGTTCCGAGATCCATATTTTCGAATTGTCGAATAATATTTTCTACATCATCTTGTTCAACATTCTCGTTTTCGACAAGATCTTTGTACTTTGATGGTGGTTTGCTTTCATCAAATGCAACATTCATTGATTCTTCCACCACAAGTGTTTTAAGATTGAATACTCGATAGGCTTTGCTATTTGTAGAGTATCCAAGAAATATACCTTCATTTGATTTAGGATCAAATTTGGTAAGATAGTCTTTCGAGTTTAATATGAAGCATTTGCAACCAAATACTCGAAAGTAACTAAGTTTCGGTGTTTTGCCAAAATAAAGCTCGTAAGGAGTCTTTTGTTTATTGGTCATAGCAAAACCCGATTAAGAATATGGCAAGAAGTAGACATCGCTTCGGCCCAAAAATATTTAGGTCGATGATATTCATTAAGCATAGTGCTTGCCATTTCTTATAATGTTATATTTTTCCTTTCTACAACTCTATTTGATTGTGGAGTGTATGGTGCGGAAAAATTATGTGTGATATCATTTTCATCACAAAAGTTCGTAAAACTAGAATTCTCAAATTCTTTACCATGATCCATCCGAATATAGACTATGGTACTATTTTGTTGATTTTGAATCCTTTTACATAGAGAAGAGAAAGATTCAAAAGCATCACTTTTTGATTTGAGAAATTCCGTCCACGTGAATCGTGAATAATCATCAACGATTACTAACGTGTATGAACAACCTCCGAGACTTTGTATTGGAACCGGACCAATAAGATCCATATGTAAAAGCTCGAGAGGTCTAGAGGTTGATACCATGAATTTAGCTTTGTGAGAGGCTCGAATTTGTTTTCCAATTTCGCAAGCTTCACAAGTATGATCTTTTTGATAATTCAATTTTGGTATACCTCGAACATGATCTTTAGTTGATATGTTTTTAATCAACTTCATGTTTACATGTTAGGATCTTCGATGCCATAACCAAGGGTCATCATTCGTTGTGATTAGGCATACAGTCTCATTCTTGCTCATGTCACATGTGTAGACATTTTTGTTTCGAGGGCAAGTGAGAATCAATTTCAAATCTTTGTCTAAAATACAACAATGAGTAGTATAGAAAATTACCTTGTAATCATTATCACAAAGTTGACTTATCGAGAGAAGATTGTATTTTAGACCCGTGACAAGTTGTACGTTTGAAATCTTGAAGCGACTATTCCCGATGTCTCCAATATCGACAATGATGCCTTTACTACTATCTCCAAATGTAACACTACCCGTAGTGACCTTTTTAATGTTGTTCAACAATGATTCATTACCGGTCATGTGTCGTGAACAACCACTATCAAGGTACCACATGTCTTGTTTCGCGGCAAGACAAACCTACAAAATAAATCAATTATATTTATAGGTACCCTTTTGTCTTGAGGGTCCTGGGGTTAGTCCATCATAAATAATATTCGATTTTGCATGATAAAATCTAGGCATAGAATAATCATTGTTAGGCATATTGATATTTCTAGGAGCATGATGTCTAACATGATGTTGTGAATATCTAGCATTATCATAGAATCTAGAGTTAACACGATGCACATTATTCTAGCATTTGCAAAGTAGGGAGCACGTTAAGGATAGAAATCATGAATGGGAGCATGTTGATTTCTAGATGCATGCCTACTAGCATTGTTAAATTGCATTGTGTTTCTATTTTGATACATACTAGGTTGTTGAAACCTTTGTGGCTTTTCTTCATTATAAGTAACTTTGTTTAATGGTGCTTGTTTTTCAACCTTCTTGTATGGTCTTGATCCTTTACGAATCCATACATGCTTCCCCTTAAATTCACCACTCTTGAATTTGCAATATAAGACAGAATGTCCATCTTTGTTGCAATAAGTACATTTTAAGGATTGTGGTTTAGGAGGAGCTATTATAGGTTGCACTCTAGGTTGAACATCTTCTCTAGGAGGAGCGTTCTTGTCATATCCTAGACCTTCATGGTTATAGGAGACTTCTGAGTGTACCATTCTATTTAACATCTCATTGCCTTTAGTAAATCTTTGAACAACAGTTTCAAGATTTTCTTTTTCTTCTTTTAAGGCATCAATCTTGTTGTTAAAGAATCTTGCTTGATCCATAACTTGAGATATGAGCTTGAAATTCTCTTCTTTTAATCTTTGAGTTTCTTGTTGTAATTCTTTTCCTTTTAACTCAAGAATTTGTGATAGCTCATTCTCTTTTTCAAGATTGTTTTCTTGAGATTAGATGTTGCACTATTTTGAACTATAGATTCATTTAGAATCTTTAGGTTCAATAGATCAACATGAAGTTTGTTCATGTTGTCGTTGAGTTGCAACTTCTCATTTTCTAACTCTTCTACTTGAAGCACCAAAGCTACATTTTCTACTTCAAGATTGAGAGCATTGTCCTTAAATTTGTTTACTTCAACTTTCAAGAGATGATTTTGATCATTTAAAAATGTCATTTCATTCTCGTTTTGAGTTTGCATCTCCATCATCCAAGTAAATTCTTTACTTTGAGTATGATACATTTCCTCAAGTTTCATTTTCTCGGACCATAATGAATGAAGTCTTTTATCAACATCTTTATATTTGTTGTTGATACCTACTACAAGCTCAATTAAATCATACTTACTCATATTAAAGTTAGATTCATCTAATTGCAATTTATTTGAGATGTAGTTGAGATTAGAACTTACCTCTTGATGAGAAGTGGAGGCTCCCGTTGAAGTAGCTTCATCTCCGATAGCCATTAAACACAAGTTGACAACTTCTTCACTAGCTTCCGGAACTTCTTCATCTTCACTCAAATCCTAACCGTTTTCCGCCACGAGAATTCTTCCTTTAGCAAGCTTTGGACATTCTTTTTTGAAGTGACCCGGTTGCTTACACTCGAAACACACTTCTTGTGTTTCCTCCGGATTTTGTTCCTTATATTTTGGAGGAGTGTAAGGAGGATTATTATTGTTGTTGGCATTATTATAGGCATTAGTATTTTAAGTGCCTTTGCCTTTATTATAGCTCGTTGTTGGAAAATTACTCTTATAGTTAGGACTATAATTTTGGGAGTAATTAGGTCTTCCTTTAGAGTTAAAAACTCTGTATTGATTATTTGATTTTAGGAAGCCTTTTCCGTATCTTTGAGCTTTGCTTTGTAGCACACGACAAAGTTGTCTCGTTAGTAAAGCAATTTCGCTTTCATCGAGATCTTGGAGTTCTTCGTTTAACTCCTCGTCGTTTTCATTTTCATCGATTAATATAGCTTTTAAAGCCATATTTTTCCTTTTGTCTTCTACTTTAATAATGACCTTATCCGGAATATTGTCTTCCTCGTATGCACGAAGATTTCCGAACAAACTATCAATGTCATAATCATTTAGATTATGCATTTCTTTTATAGTAGTAACCTTAACCTTCCAACTAGGAGGTAAAGATTTAAGAACTCTTCGGTTATTTTCATTTCGAGAATAACTTTTTCCGAGTTGAGATAATTCATCGATTATGCGAGTAAATCTTGTTTCCATATCGATGATATTTTCTCCTTCTTGGAGTTTAAATTTCTCGTATTCATGGATTACAGTTTCCATTTGAGAATCTTTTATATCAATGGTTCCTTCGTAGGTAACCACTAATTTGTTCCACATTTCTTGTGCGGACTTGCAATTGTTTACTCTTTTATATTCTTTTTCTGCAAGTGCACTTGTGAGAACCATTTCTGCTTTTTTGGCTATATACATCATATTTTCCTTGGCGAGAGTGTATTCACTAACCTTCTTTTCAACAATGATACCGTCAACTGTTTCGGTAGGAATAACAACTCCGTCTTCTATGGCCATCCAAACTTTGACTCCTTGAGATCTAGAATAGATGCGAAACCTCGTTTTCCATGTTGCAAAGTTGGTGCCATCAAATAGAGGAGGGCGAGAGCTAGATAGGCCTTCAACGCAATCGATGGTATTTAGATACGCCATGTAGGATCATTTTTTGTTGTGCCTGTAAATCTGCAAATTACTTAACAAACACGTTAAAAAGCACCGCTTTGATACCAATTGTTAGGTCCCGTAAGAGGGCTAATTTAAGCTAGAAGGGGGGTTGAATAGCTTAATATCCAATTTAAAAATTATTATGGCGTTTTAAAATAATTTTCCCTTTTTAAAACTTTTACCGAGTCGTTATGCAGTTTATAAGTGCATAAAATAAAAGACAAGGGAAGAAAATACCACACAGGAGATTTTATCCTGGTTCGCGATGGCGCAACCCCTAATGGATTTGCTCACCCCTACTCCAGTCCCCGAGCTCCTCTCCGAACTTGAGATTTTCTTTTAAAAATATCTCGCTCCTTTAGTAGGCGGAAAAGCCTTTACAACCCAATAAATATTGGTCTTGGTACGTATCTCCAAGATACTACCTCACAATAAATATAAAAACCTACAAGACTCGTCTTGGGTCGTAACTCCCCGTTACACCCTCAAAGTCGTTGTGAAAAACCTACACAGCTTATCTTAGACAGCAACTCCCCGCTACTTCTTCAAAGTTGATGTAGAACCCTTGGTGTAGTCTTTGAATTCCTCGCTTTTGCCGGTCTTGGATCTTAGATGAAAGGTCTCGGGTCTTTCCTCTTCTTCACGGTGCAAAGGCCATTAACTCCCCGCTAGTGCCTAAGACTTGGGTCTTAGAACGAGAATCACCTCACTTCAACTTCACCTCACTGCAAAACTTAGAAAACAATATCTACGAAACAAACAGTAATATAAAGAGAGGTTTGGACTAATATGTCCTAGGGTGATTATTATATTCTTATCTGAATATTAATTATAATATGTTCAATAAGCCTTGTTTGCTTATGACTTTATGTGTATTCTTTATTCGATATGACTTGTAGATCGAAGAATACTTTTAATACAATACTCCGTTTAAATGAGATTTAAATATATCTCGGAGTTTGTAAATATTGATTATGTCCTTCAATCTCGTAGGATTATAAGGTTTATAATAGTATACTTGGTTCGTCTTTCGTAAAGATCGATGTATACTTACAATTACTTCTTTATTGAAAATACGTCTATTTTTGAAGTAATGTATAAATCAAGTCCGTAAAAGCTTTATAGCTTAAGGATCTTTGATAAACAACTTTTCGTTTGATATAGTCTTTGATTAGACTATTGGTATATATTTATTTAAACGAGAGTGTTACAATTTTACTTTAACAATTTGCACTTTAATATAATTTGGCCAATTAAACACAACACACAAATAAACGCACATGTACAGAAAAGTTACTCGCTTATCTATAGGATAAAACGAGGGCCGCTATTATGCGTTAAATTAGTGCGGAAAGTAAAATCACTCACAAGTGTGAGGACGGGAAAAAAATGCGGAAAGTAAAATCACTCACAAGTGTGAGGACTAGAATAAAAAGTGCGGAAAGTAAAATCACTCACAAGTGTGAGGACGAGAATAAAAAGTACGAAAAATATATAAAAGGCTTTCGCCACGCTATTACGTGTTAAAGATAAACACACACGTACGTGTAATTAAACACACCACACAACAATAAAATATTAATGGCCAAAGTAATTGCGTTAAAGTTTTAATTAAGGCTTTTAGATTCTTTTCCCCCGGAACACTAGAGGTGATAGAAGGGAATCAAATCAAGCTCGATGTAATAATTTGATCGTCGTAAAATATAACCTCTTTTTGAGGTTTTGTAATATTTCAAATCTTTATTCGAAATTTAATCCTTGTACGGATTTTTATGGTCTCGATTTGAGATCCGATATAAGAGCTTAAAGATGAAGAGAAGATGAAGATAGAGAGCTCTTACATGTATAAAAAATATGGTCGGTTAAGACTCGGATATGAAGCTAATATATTACCACTTTTGAAGATCACCGGAAAAGTTCGCCGGAAAAATTCGTCGGAGGTTCAGCCAGATTTTGGCTTATGGTCGAACTTGGGCAGCCCTTCGGGAGACCGGAAAGTAGTGGTAGATGAGCTTGCTAGGTGGGAGAAAGCTTGGTTGAAGGAACTAAGCTTTTTGGAACAAAAACCTTGTATATATTTAAGTATATATAAGAAAGGGAAGGTTTTTGAGATGAAGTGGGTGTAGAGAGTGTTTGGATATATTGAGAGAGCTCACACTTCAAAAATCCCAGCAATTATTTGGCTGTTTAGCTTGTAGAAAATGGTTGGGGGAAGGGGTTTATTTATAGGAGGAGTTGGGTGGAAGGAAGGGTGAGGATTGAAGAAAAAAGGAGTTGTTGAGATGAAAAGCACTTGGATTGATGAGGTGGAAAGTGGTTTTGTGTTTTTTGGGAGTGGTATTGTGTTTCTTTTCAAGTGGGGGTGGTATTCTACATTAATATTCCAGCTGGTATTATCCCCTTAATATATTGTATCGGACTCGTATTAATTAACGAATAAATATGTAACATATTTCGTTAATTAAATACCCGATAAATATGAAAATTCCCAATAAATAATTCTAAAATTATGGAGCACTTAGGAATATCATAAAATGAAATTATGGAAGTTTTGGTCAAATAAAGTCAACATTGACTTAGTCAAATGTGGTCAACTATGGACCCACTGCCTCGATTTTCGTGCCCGGACCAAAACCATCTCTCTCTCTCTCTCTCTCTCTCTCTCTCTCTCTCTCTCTCCTTTTTGTAATATTTTAAATATGTAAAAGCTTATGATATTGGATTCTGTAAGAACCCTGATTTTTGTAATATTTTAAATATGTAAAAGCTTATGATATTGTGAATTAGGGACCTTTTGAGTCACCTATGTTATGTAATGGTTTTGATTATCTGAAAATTTATGTTGTTATATTCACTGTGTAAGAAAAAGGGAAGATTGTTGAAGGCAAGCGGCCTACTGATATTAAGATTCATAAAAAAAAACTTGGGATTTGAGAGTTATTAGAGTATTAGGAGATTTTAAGAGACTATGAAAAGGAGTTATGGATATTTAAGGAATTTACACAATTAAGTACTTAAGGAATTACAAGGAAAATCTCTACGCGACAAAATATTATGACGAGGAGTTAATTAAGATACGATATGAATTAAGGATTAAGTGACAACCATTGGTGGAGAAATAATAATAATAATAATAATAATAATAATAATAATAATAATAATAATAATAATAATAATAATAATAATAATAATAATAATAATACAAGGAAGGACATTACATGCAAGTATCATGTAACTAGGTAATTAGGAAAGTAAACTAGAAAGCAAAAAGCAACTAGATGAATAGTAGAAAAGTAGATGCACCTTACTTTAGGGGCAAGGAGGCATGGTTGGCACCTAGGAAGCTAGTACTAGGCTTGTAAACATGTGACTATATACATATAACAATACATATCACAATAATACACATCACATTATTCAAAACACCCAACCAAAACCATCTCTCTCTCTCTCTCCTTTGAAGCTCTCGGCCCAAGCTCTCCAAGGAAGAAGAAGAAGAAGAAGAAATTTCTTCAACCTCCACTCATCCATACACCCAATCAAAAATCCTAGGGCTCCCTTGTATCATAGTGAAGGTATGTTATCAATTTCAAAGCATTTCATCCACTAGATTTTGAGATATTAATTGTTGAAGTTTGGGATGAATAGTAACCATGCTTAGTTTTCTTTTAGATCTTGAATTATAAGGATTGTAGGGACTCATCCAAGGTGTTCTTGAGGCTTGTAAAGCTTACCCAAGGTTCCTAGATACTCAAGAAGGTATAAAACTCTAACCACTCTTAGTCATGGATTGTTTATGGTTTATAATGTTAGATCTAAGAGTTTTAGTGCATATCTTGGTTACATGAGTTATCAATGATGAAAATCTTGAGGTTATATGTTGTTGATGTGATTTTAAAGCTTGTACTTGGAGTATGTAACCCCATGTATGCTAAAGAGTCAAGTCTTGGTGGTTTTAATGATAGATGTGATGTATAAAGTGAGTTCTTGAATGTTTGAGAAAGAATGTGTGCTGTGTAAAAATTCTGGGAGCATGTACTGTCTTGTGAGAGGGTTTTGAACCCCTAAATCTTGTCACCAGAGGACCTAATTTATATGGTTGGAAATATAATTGAATGTAGTTTCTAGAAATATAAGGTTCATACCCAGGAGATGTGTAGGTCTTGAGTTATGGCCGGATTAGTGCAGTGTGGTTCTGGAATTCGGACTGCACTGTGTTGTCCACTTGTGAACTGAGATAGGACCCCTTAAAATTATGCTATTGATATGAAAATTTGAGGGTAGTCAGATTATACAGTTGTGAAGGCAGTCCAAAAAGAATTTGAGTAAAATTTGTATTTTTCAATTTTATAAAAATGTTAAAGCGAAGTGCGCGCGAGTGAAAAATCACCTAGGAGGTTAGTTTAACGTAGTTTTAAGAGTACTCACTTGTGTTTCAAGTTTGAGGAATGGATTCGAGTCGAATGGGTAATGAATGTGATAAAGTGATGACATTGTCATATAGGAGGGTTAGTTGTCACAAATTGGAGTCGTTAAGTTGGTCTAACATCCTTTAAAACCTTACGATTAAGTAGTGTTGTTAAGGTACTAACGTATGAATATTGATTATGTATAGATCTTCGTTCCACGTCGCAAGCTCGACCACCCCACCCTAACCAAGGCAAGTTTACTTTTCAAAACTTATATATAAGGATTTTCACTGTTGTGTTTGTAGCTTTCAAACGTATTATATGCTTATGCTTATGAGGTTATGTTGAAGTTTGAGATATATGCACATATGTGTTTGTACACCCTTGAACTTAGAATGAAAATGTTTTCTTCGGAGAACGACTCTAGCAATAGAGGTCGTAGCGGTCCAAATATACTATTGACCGGGGAGCGGTATATTATCGTATCGTGATTAAATTGCGAAAACCCGAAGGGTCATTCGGGAAGTATCGTATACTTAAGTATTTATTATTTTTACATTATTATAAATACGCAAAAATATGTATCTTGGATTAAAATCTTATTTTAATTAAATAATTATTTTATTAATTGTTATATTAAATCTCAAAATATCATTTATTAATTATTGTTCATTATTTTAAAGACAAAACTAATCCAAGATACCTTTAGCATTTTCAAACTCGAACTCTTTCAAACCCAAAACATTTTCGAAAACCCCCGGTCAGGTTTTGCTTCTTGTACACTTTTCAAGAATTATCGGTCGACTGAGGTCGAACTTCAACTACTCGAATTTTCTATCAAAATGATTTTTGAAAAGAAAAGAAAAAGGGGACTCTGGCAGGTGTGGGAATCGTTGACGAACAATTCCCGGGATGTGTAAGTGGCCGTGAGCCAGGCGGTCCATCAATTATTCCGGCCCAGGTGTTGCCGAAGGATGATTATGGATGTAGTTTTCATCGAGGGTGATTACGGATGTAGTTTTCACCCGAGGATAGTTACGGATGTAGTTTCTATCCTTCTACCGGTAGAGAAGACCCGCGGATTATTGGACTTGGATGTGGCGACTGATCATCATCACTCCCTGTCAGATTTTATGTTTTCTTTAAGTCCCATTCCTCCACTTTGGAAAAATACTCAAACACTGCTTCTTGGGCCTAAGTGCCAAGTTGCCGATAGTGTGGTTTTTTATAAGAACAATATTGACATCGTGCAGTATCTAGAACTGCAAGATTTTCCATAAAGATTGGCACGTGTTAGTGCACTCTTGCAATTATTTCAAAGAATGAAATGTTTTTGAATGAGAAACCTTCTAAGCTAATGGAAGGAAAGAGGTTTGCAATGATGTATTCCCTGTACAGTATGTTAACCGTAGAGTGTTTTACCGAAAGTGATATACTCATATGTATATATATTTTCAAACTTGAGATATATTGAAATGGGAACCTTATAAAGGGTTCATATGTTATTCTTAAAGCTCCTTAGTGAGTATAAATGTTTTATTCAAACTCGAACATATATATTGTCCAATTATGTTTTGAAATCTGAGATATATACCCATACAGTTGGGAATGTTCTCGAAATAAACCACATTATTATTTTTCAAAATGGTGAACTTGCTGAGCATTATGTAGCTCATTCTTGCTTTATAAAAACTTTTCAGAAAGAGAAGAATTTGATCGGTTAACTCCGCACCGGCAGAAGAGGAGTAGAAGATTTACCCCGGAGATGATTTAGTTCCTGATAAATACTACAGAGTAAGTCTGATAGGTTTTCAACTGTAATAGTAAGGCTTGTCTTCAAGTGTAGTTGTATAAGTGGAAGTGCGTAAGACTCTAGATTGTACAGATGAATTGTAATATTTAGTGTTACTTTTTATTATCGTTTCTGAGGCTCTAACTTGTTTGTGCGTAAGATTGAGGTCTGGATGGATGTATTGTTGAATTGTAAAGTTAATACAGGTATGATATGGTTGGATTGTGATGTGACGACCTGAATCTTTGACCTCGGATTTGGGGGCGTGACAGAAATGGTATCAGAGCGATAAGTTACAGTACTCAGAAACGAGAGTGTTGAGAGTTAAGTCTAAGTAGGAGAATGACATACGAGATCGTAGTAAACTTATTATTGGACTACCGGAAGAGGTACCGGTGAGTAGAATGGACTGGAGTGTTTACTGGAGGTATTATACTAGGGTCGATAGAATCCTTAGAGACCTTCAGAATGATGAATAGAGGTTTGAGAGTCGTACATGACCTATCATAGGTAATGATATAAGAAGCAGAGCGAAATCTCAAGAGCAGCTGAGGTAGAGGCGATATTGCCAATATGATCGGATGACTAGGCTGGCATAAATTTTGTGGCTCATAGTCCTCCACAGTTTAGGAGGCGGCATTTTAAGAATCAAGAAGTTTAGACTTCCCTACATAATTAAGGGTACTTAGTACTTGGAATAATGAAAGTCTTTTACTTTGGTTATAAGATCCGATTTTCGATAAGTAACGGGTTTACCTGAAAATTGGTCACTATGTCGTTGTGGATTTCATTACCCTTGATGGCGAATTTTACATGCTTTATACGAGAATGTTATCATAAGACGAGCGTGCTAGATAATTCCATGCGTGATTCGGACGCTAGAGCATGGTAGTTTAACTTAGAGAACAAACAAGTAGAATTAACAAAGGGACTCAAGAGAAGTTGAATATGGTTGCAACGAGCGATATAGTGATCTCAGAGTCTACCAAAAGAAAAGACCAATGGGTCTAGAGTGGGATCCTTTGATAGAGATGTTATCAGGGACTATGTATATATGTATTATAGACCTTAATATTTTTGGTATATGTTCACATACACAAACCCGCCATTGAACCTATGGACTGCACTGAGATCCCTGAGAGATCTCTTTGATCTGTTCCCAGGGGGAACTGGCCACTTATGATTCATGTCGGAAGGCATGAAGTAGGACCCCATGGACTTAGCAGGTGTCCCCGGAATGATGTGAAGCTTGGTTTTCAAGATAAAGCACGGAAATGACAGATATATTTGTGAAACCCCAACTCGATAAATGACTTTAAGATGATGATTGAGAGACGCACTAGTTAGTGTCTTGTATTACGAAGACGAAGAGATGGAGTTACCCTCATAATGGTGATAATGAGATGCACGAATGATTATTAGCTTATTTTGGTAACTACCGGCAGGTGCACTACTTCATCTTAAACTGTTCACTAACCCTGTCACCTCGATTAGTTTATATCAGGTAACCCTTCTAGCTTTCTACTTCAAATTTGTAGAATAACAACTAGTGAGATACTTTCCCTAAAGCAGGACTTATCCGAAGTAATTTTATTTGATCTATGAACATTCTTTTCAAAAATTTATGATGATCTTGTTCGGCTCAGGCCTATTTACACTTTCTTTCAATTATCCAAGGAATGTTCAACAAATATTTCCTTAATTAATCGACGAATATTACTTAACGAATATTGATATTTGATTGCTTCTTTCATACTTTCACTCTTCAGTTGAGCTCATAAATATTCAACAAAATTACTGAGGACTTGGATGATCTAATGTCCAGACATCCCTCATGAATTCTTTTCTTCTATTCAGGATGAGATTGTACATCGTACATTGAAATCATAGTAAGGATATCATTTTTTATATTGGTATTCTGAATTTAATTCTATTGTAGGATCTGATAAAGCATGTGTACGGAGGCACCCTTGGGTGGACCGTTTCACTGGTAAGTAATATTTGATGAGAGGTTATCGATTGTTCCGATACCTAGAACATTCTCTTCAGATTTTATAGTTTTCTTTTTCAAACTTAATAACTTCTTATTTCCATTCGTTGTCCGAGTAGCCTAAAGTTTCTTCAGTGGCTACGATGTTGAAATTCCGTTCTAGCCAATTGAAACTGGCTAGTCGATATGTCAATATGAATGACTAGTTGATTGTTCTAACTAGTCAAAATTGTAATGTTGTGAAGAACACCTAGCTAATTGTCCTAGCTAGTGGTGATGTCTCAAACAGGTGAACTAGCAAATTTTGTCTAGCTAGTTGCTAGTGTTTCTTGAAAAGGACTAGCTATTGTTTCACTGGTCCAACTCCCAATTGAATTCATTCAGCAATTCCGCAATGCATTTTGCATGTGGTAAAGTATGATGATGAAAGTTTTGACGAATAACTTGATTGAGACCTAGTGAGGTCGCCCACTCAACTTGAATTCTACCCATCTTCGTATCAGACTTTATGTCACTTGAATATTCTGTTCTTTCATTCATATAATGAAGATTCATTTGAAACCATAGATTACTTGAATGATAAACTACTTCATTTTTTTTTTATTGTCATAGAGTAGAATTGCTTTCGATCGGTTGACCTTTATCAATGGGACTTTTTAGATCCTCTATTCTTTTGAGGAAAAGTATTCACCAGATGTAAGAATGGTATAAAGATCGTCTTTATGACTTTTGTATCCAACAATCATTGCCCTCGTGCAACACTCTCTATGATATCACATTACAAAATTATCAGGACATGAAGGAATAAACCTTGTTGTATTCTTTCTGTCCATCCTTACATCTCCAAAAAATCGAGACTCCTAGTATTTGGAACCATCAACATTCTTGGAACATCCAATGTGGAATTCTTATTGAAATTATCTATTGGACCTTGTTATTTTGAAACCATTCCTTTCAAAAGTGATTACTTTAAGGTGAACAGGAGGTACAATTGTGAACCGTTGCACCAATATGAGATCAAAAAAAAAAACCAAATGTTGTAATTGTGCAGCCAGAGCGTTATGCCGAGTAATTATTTATAGTAGGAATAACATGTCGGGGCATACCACAAGGACCTTTAATATTAGTGTGAGGAAGGTTATAAAAAATGATGAGGTGGTTGGGAGTACGCTCCTACCAACCGTTCTCAGGATGTTATATTAATGAATTCTGGAGTTACCAAGCCTTTTCCTGATCCAAGAAATGCAAATCGATTGCGATGTAAGACATATCCTTAGAGGAAACTAACATGGAAGTGAGATGGACAAGAAAGGAAGAAATATCGTGGCAAGAATGTGAAGCTTTACTTAGCTTAAAGGGATTGATGCACATAGAGAGACATAAAGTTTAAAAGGCCCCTAAGAGCAAATGGATGCATGGATATATCCCAATGATCCTTCGAGATTACCACCTAATCAAGTTTATTGGGAATCGTAGCAGCATGTAGACCTCAGGCTGATTGGCGCCAGTTGTGAAGGAGGACGAGCGTATGACATCTTACATATACCATCGAGAACTGATACCCTTATCGAAATGGAGAAATTGTTGACTAGTTAAAATGCGTAGTTGTTTTTCAAAGATAAGGTTGAAGAGAAGGTTTCACCAACTCAAGATCGACCTCTGTACTGCACCAAAGACAGCATTTCACATTAATATAAACATTATAAATTTTGGTAGTATCATGTGGATTGACTAGTGAGTCAGAAGCCCTTGTGGGTTAATAAATAAAGTTTTAAGAATGATATGAGAGATTAGTAACAACCTCGTTACTTTGCTATACTTTATGATGAGAAGAGGACTTTTAGGGGCACGATGATACGTCTTTTAAGAGTTTAAGAGGTGTGCTGATGCAGTAGAAAGGGGATGATAGCCTATACTTCTAAACAACATAAAGGTTACGGGATAGGATATACTAACCGTGAGTCGGGGATTAGTCATGATAGCGTTCACGCATAAAACTGAGACGTTAACCTTATGAGAAAAGTGTGAAATTTTTCCACAAGTGCCATAAGTATATCTTCATATTAGAACTAAACATAAGAAAGAGAAGGTGACGAAAGGGAGCAGGGGGTATAATGGAGAAATTTGTTATTTCCCCAGGAAAGGCCAGTGTGGTGGTCGATACCTATAGAAGGGATTATTCGAAATTGGAATTCAGTTAGTATTGACCAAGAAAATAGAGTATATACAATAAAGAATAATGTTAGAGGAAAATGACTAAATTATGGGGAAGGACAAAGATGTATAGAGAATTAAGAGAATGTTTGGCAAACGGATATGAAGAATGGTATTGGCAAACTATTAAGTACAAACGCGACATGTCAAAAGCAGAATGATAGAGACCTAGTGGATTAATTCCGCCTGTATAAAATCTTGAACGTGGACAGAATTATAATGAATTTCATAAGTAGGTCGCCGAAGACCGAGCCAAGAGATGGCCCTAGTTGATTTATAATTGTTGGACCAAGTGATTTACCTACGAGAGACTTTCCATATAGAAGATTATCGAATTATATATGGAAGAGATGGTGGTGCAATATAAAAGTTCTGCAGCGATTACGTCAGATAAAGACTTAAGGTTAAACTTCGAATATTGAAGGTTCTTTCAAGTATAATTAACAAAGAGATTGAGCGTATGTACTAATTTGATCTGTGGCTGACGGACAGGGAAGAAGAATTGTCCAGACGATCGAATTTATATTTAGTGTCGTGCCTTCGGTTTCACGGGGCAGTCGAGAATAAAAACTTATCCATGAAATGAATGTTGTTATCACGATCGTCACCATGCGAACGTAAGGACGTCTCTTGTAAAGCGTACTGCGAAAGAAGAAGTTTCGCTTTTCTTGCGTTACGAAGAAGTCAATGAACGAGGGACATAGTAGCTGAACTGGTTTAACGTATACCGAAGACTATACAGTATCCATAGCAAGTGGTAACGGCTGACGGGAGGCAACACATTCGTGCTAATCAAGCCAAGGAATATGAGGAATACCATGCGTATTGACGTTGCCTCAAATTATAAAACATGACCACAAAGTATTCACGGGCCAACGATACAATGACTCAACACGGATACTATGAACAAGGTAGTAGAGGAATGTATAAGTATTGGGATAGAAATTTTCATTCATAGAACAACCGATAAGGAATACAGGTCGAGGATAGTATGCGTTGAGAAACAACATTAAAGTGTTGGTGATGATAGTGTTAGTGCCCTAGAGACAATGTAATTCTAGGATAGACTATTTTGTTATTCAGTGATTATGTTATATCGATTATTCAACAATAAATTTATTATGTCTTTATTTACTGCGATATAAATATTAGAACAATAAATGTTCTTGGAATATGTAACATGTATTCTATATCTTTAAGTATGTGACTTAAAAATGAGATTATAAGAATAGTGTTAATATTCCTAAATATCCCTAATCGAGCATTATTAATATGGGACAATTATAATGCATAAAGATTAGTATGTTTGTTGACTGATGACCACATCTCATTGGTCATAGGTATAGTGATACTAAAGTCAAGAACATAGGTGCATGTAATATTCTACATGGCACTGGATTGACCCACAGTGAGTTTCTACATGTTGATAATGTCATTAGAAAGACTCATAGTGATAATGGTGTAATGATCCTTAGACTTGAGATCATTATATTTCTATACGAGGATTAATATACTTTGACTACATTAAAAGTTACCTTTGACCGGGTTACGATAAAAATGTACATCGGGTATATTATGAGACGTATGAGAAATATGAATGATAGATAAAGGATTTAACCCTCCTATTCTTAGGAGAGATATTATTGGCCTCTTGATTGAGTGAGACTATGAAAATGCATGGCCATGCTCAAATATGATTTGTTTTTAATAGTCTACTCATTGATCAAGGAAACCCGGATTAAACATTGATGAGGATGACTAATTACATGCCTCGAGTTTAATCTATAATATATGGTTAAAGGGATTATATTACACGGAAACATTAATCACGAAAGGTTTAATTGGATCACCAATTATTATTACTTGGGTAGCAATGATGTATTACTAGATGCCGCTCATTGTTTATAATTTTATTATTGGATATTAAAATTATTGCCAACGTAATAATAATAACCTAAAGGGTTACACAATAAGAACGTTTAAAAGGAGTTTTAATTTAAATTTCGAATTTAAATTAATTGATGATAAAGTTCGAAATTGGTTATTTAATTAATTAAGTTGGACTTAGTTAATTAGATTTCGAATTTAAATCATTAAAACCCAAATCAGTTTGGTTTTAGTAGAAGCCCAAATCGATTAGGGTTAAGCCCGGCTCATTCTCTCTTATAAATACATAGAGATGTATTGGTTTACGGTTAGACTTTTGCCAAAATCGGTTTTAGCAAAAACCCTAGCAGCTCTACATCAAGAGAGGCTAGAGAGAGAGATCGAGATACAGGGCAGATTACGGCTAGTACCAACTCAGGAGATTGCGGAGACAATCGTGCGTTCGTGTGGACTGATTAGCGAAGCAGATCTCACGAAGAGGGCTGTGTGGTGATCATTCTTGGACCTCCATCTGTCAACCGAATCGGAAAGCTTTTATAAGGTACAGATTTTGTTCTCCATAATCAGCATGTCTTATACACGGATCCTAGGGTTAGGTTTCGGTTTTTATTGTTTATTATCGTTTTTCCGTTGTGCTTGTTGCCCCGAAACCTATCAGGTGAGACCCAGGTGAGAGAACAAAAGGGTTGAAGTGTCAACCTGAGAGTTGGAGAGGGTAAAGTTGGAATTGTATCCACAACTATTTTCCTTAGGTTCTTAAGATAGAATCCTTTTAAATATGTTATGTAAAAGCTTATGATATTGTGAATTAGGGACCTTTTGAGTCACCTATGTTATGTAATGGTTTTGATTATCTGAAAATTTATGTTGTTATATTCACTGTGTAAGAAAAAGGGAAGATTGTTGAAGGCAAGAGGCCTACTCATATTAAGACTCATAAAAAAAAACTTGGGATTTGAGAGTTATTAGAGTATTAGGAGATTTTAAGAGACTATGAAAAGGAGTTATGGATATTTAAGGAATTTACACAATTAAGTACTTAAGGAATTACAAGGAAAATCTCTACGCGACAAAATATTATGACGAGGAGTTAATTAAGATACGATATGAATTAAGGATTAAGTGACAACCATTGGTGGAGAAATAATAATAATAATACAAGGAAGGACATTACATGCAAGTATCATGTAACTAGGTAATTAGGAAAGTAAACTAGAAAGCAAAAAGCAACTAGATGAATAGTAGAAAAGTAGATGCACCTTACTTTAGGGGCAAGGAGGCATGGTTGGCACCTAGGAAGCTAGTACTAGGCTTGTAAACATGTGACTATATACATATAACAATACATATCACAATAATACACGTCACATTATTCAAAACACCCAACCAAAACCATCTCTCTCTCTCTCTCTCTCTCTCTCTCCTTTGAAGCTCTCGGCCCAAGCTCCCCAAGGAAGAAGAAGAAGAAATTTCTTCAACCTCCACTCATCCATACACCCAATCAAAAATCCTAGGGCTCCCTTGTATCATAGTGAAGGTATGTTATCAATTTCAAAGCATTTCATCCACTAGATTTTGAGATATTAATTTTTGAAGTTTGGGATGAATAGTAACCATGCTTAGTTTTCTTTTAGATCTTAAAATTATAAGGATTGTGGGGACTCATCCAAGGTGTTCTTGAGGCTTGTAAAGCTTACCCAAGGTTCCTAGATACTCAAGAAGGTATAAAACTCTAACCACTCTTAGTCATGGATTGTTTATGGTTTATAATGTTAGATCTAAGAGTTTTAGTGCATATCTTGGTTACATGAGTTATGGATGATGAAAATCTTGAGGTTATATGTTGTTGATGTGATTTTAAAGCTTGTACTTGGAGTATGTAACCCCATGTATGCTAGAGAGTCAAGTCTTGGTGGTTTTGATGATAGATGTGATGTATAAAGTGAGTTCTTGAATGTTTGAGGAAGAATGTGTGTTGTGTAAAACTTCTGGGAGCATGTACTGTCTTCTGAGAGGGTTTTGAACCCCTAAATCTTGTCACCCGAGGACCTAATTTATATGGTTGGAAAGATAATTGAATGTAGTTTCTAGAAATATAAGGTTCATACCCAGGAGATGTGTAGGTCTTGAGTTATGGCCGGATTAGTGCAGTGCGGTTCTGGAATTCGGACTGCAATGTGTTGTCCACTTGTGAACTGAGTTAGGACCCCTTAAAATTATGCTAGTGATATGAAAATTTGAGGGTAGTCAGATTATACAGTTGTGAAGGCTGTCCAAACAGAATTTGAGTAAAATTTGTATTTTTCAATTTTATAAAAATGTTAAAGCGAAGTGCGCGCGAGTGAAAAATCACCTAGGAGGTTAGTTTAACGTAGTTTTAAGAGTACTCACTTGTGTTTCAAGTTTGAGGAATGGATTCGAGTCGAATGGGTAATGAATGTGATAAAGTGATGACATGGTCATATAGGAGGGTTAGTTGTCCCAAATTGGAGTCGTTAAGTTGGTCTAACATCCTTTAAAACCTTACGATTAAGTAGTGTTGTTAAGGTACTAATGTACGAATATTGATTATGTATAGATCTTCGTTCCACGTCGCAAGCTCGACCACCCCACCCTAACCAAGGCAAGTTTACTTTTCAAAACTTATATATAAGGATTTTCACTGTTGTGTTTGTAGCTTTCAAACGTATTATATGCTTATGCTTATGAGGTTATGTTGAAGTTTGAGATATATGCACATATGTGTTTGTACACCCTTGAACTTAGAATGAAAATGTTTTCTTCGGACAACGACTCTAGCAATAGAGGTCGTAGCGGTCCAAATATACTATTGACCGGGGAGCGGTATATTATCGTATCGTGATTAAATTGCGAAAACCCGAAGGGTCATTCGGGAAGTATCGTATACTTAAGTATTTATTATTTTTACATTATTATAAATACGCAAAAATATCTATCTTCGATTAAAATCTTATTTTAATTAAATAATTATTTTATTAATTGTTATATTAAATCTCAAAATATCATTTATTAATTATTGTTCATTATTTTAAAGACAAAACTAATCCAAGATACCTTTAGCGTTTTCAAACTCGAACTCTTTCGAACCCAAAACATTTTCGAAAATCCCCGGTCAGGTTTTGCTTCTTGTACACTTTTCACAAATTATCGATCGACTGAGGTCGAACTTCAACTACTTGAATTTTCTATCAAAATGATTTTTGAAAAGAAAAGGGGGACTCTGGCAGGTGTGGGAATCGTTGACGAACGATTCCCGGGATGTGTAAGCGGCCATGAGCCAGGCGGTCCATCAATTATTCCGGCCCAGGTGTTGCCGAAGGATGATTACGGATGTAGTTTTCATCGAGGGTGATTACGGATGTAGTTTTCACCCAAGGATAGTTACGGATGTAGTTTCTATCCTTCTACCGGTAGAGAAGACCCGCGGATTATTGGACTTGGATGTGGCGACTGATCATCGTCACTCCCTGTCAGATTTTATGTTTTCTTTAAGTCCCTTTCCTCCACTTTGGAAAAATACTCAAACACTGCTTCTTGGGCCTAAGTGCCAAGTTGCCGATAGAGTGGTTTTTGATAAGAAAAATATTGACATCGTGCAGTATCTAGAACTACAAGATTTTCCATAAAGATTGGCACGTGTTAGTGCATTCTTGCAATTATTTCAAAGAATGAAATGTTTTTGAATGAGAAACCTTCTAAGCTAATGGAAGGAAAGAGGTTTGCAATGATGTATTCCCTGTACAGTATGTTAACCGTAGAGTGTTTTGCCAAAAATGATATACTCATATGTATATATATTTTCAAACTTGAGATATATTTAAATGGGAACCTTATAAAGGGTTCATATGTTATTCTTAAAGCTCCTTAGTGAGTATAAATGTTTTATTCAAACTCGGACATATATATTGTCCAATTATGTTTTGAAATTGGAGATATATACCCATACAGTTGGGAATGTTCTCGAAATAAACCACATTATTATTTTTCAAAATGGTGAACTTGCTGAGCATTATGTAGCTCATTCTTGCTTTATAAAAACTTTTCAGAAAGAGAAGAATTTGGTCGGTTAACTCCGCACCGGCAGAAGAGGAGTAGAAGATTTACCCCGGAGATGATTTAGTTCCTGATAAATACTACAGAGTAAGTCTGATAGGTTTTCAATTGTAATAGTAAGGCTTGTCTTCAAGTGTAGTTGTATAAGTGGAAGTGCGTAAGACTCTGGATTGTACAGATGAATTGTAATATTTAGTGTTACTTTTGATTATCATTTCTGAGGCTCTAACTTGTTTGTGCGTAAGATTGAGGTCTGGATGGATGTATTGTTGAGTTGTAAAGTTAATACAGGTATGATATGGTTGGATGGTGATATGACGACCTGAATCTTTGACCTCGGATTTGGGGGCGTCACACATGGGAATCGCATGCGACCTCACTGGGCTTAGTCATGCGAGGTGATCCCAGGTTTGGAGATAATCATACTCATGCGACCTCGCTGGGCTTTAGCTATGAGTCTTCATATTTACTCATGTGACCTCACCGGTCTTAGCGATGAGCCTTCATATCTACTAATGCGACCTCACTAGGCTTAATCATGAGATTTCATAATAAGAATACGCTAGGCCACACTGGACCTTGTAGAGGGATGAGGCAGGTGGGATCCCACACTAGGGACTGCTTATCGAACTTGACCCATGGCTCGTGGTTGCAGATTTTCATAAAGAATATTGTGTTGGTAGAATGTTGGACTAGCTCCTGGTGGTGGGCTTTGGTGACCCAATCTTCATCTTTAGGTCCATTATAAGTTGTGGACCACTATTTCAGCCCATTAGGTCTGCTTAGGGGTTATGCCAAGATTTGGGCATAACACACACCTTAGTTTTAGCTTAGTTACCCTAATTTTTAATTGTAGCCTCCTTTTTCTCTTTTCATGTCTCCTTTCATTTCTTATGCTAGTATTAGTAGCTTTAAATTTGTAAATACTCTTTTATAATTAATGATATTCAAGCCTTTAATTTTTGTTGCATCTCCATCTCTCTTTTAATTTTATGGCTATGACCCATTTCGATTTCGATAAGTGAATAAAGTAGCAAATATTCTAATCACTTGTGATTGAAATGAGCCCTTAATTTTACTTTTGGTTCTTAGTTTGTGTTTTAAAAATTTTCCAGCAACCTTTTACTATGTTCCGGCTCAAACTGCAATTTTTGTCCGGAATATGCTTTGCAGTCCTCTCATAATTTTAGAATAAGATACTCGTATGTTTATTTACAGTATCTCATTTCTATTTAGTAAATGGTAACTAATTAAGGGCCGCTATCTTCTCTTTATGTTATTTAATATTTTTTTCTGCAGATCTATTTCTAGATATAATTTCATGTGATTGTTTCTTCTCTGCATTTATTTTGTGTCGAGCTCCGTTTCTTTGTTTAATTTCATTTTTTGGGCCAAAATGGAAAATGGGCTAGAATAGGTAGGTCAACATAGATAGGTGTCGAGATTTTAGTTTCATTGATAAGTCCATATATCTCTTGTCTCCTATTTATGTTGACCCACCTATTTCTAGCCCATTTTCCATTTTGGCCCAACCTGATGCTTGTGTGTTTTTCTTTTTTAATTTGACCATGTGCTAGCTTCTGCACACATTCCTTTAGTAAAATTTAATTATTTTAGTTTTTTTGCGATATTTTGGTTTTTGATAGCTATAATCATGAATATTCTTCAGTTTGTTGTAATGTTGCCTAAATATAGATTAACTTACTCTCTTTTCAAGTGCTCTCACTTTATAACAAATTCTGTCCAAAAAATTCTAATATCCAATCAATTAGTCATCTAGTTCAATGATTTTATTCATAAATTTAAATTCATTAATTTAGAACTGAGATGTCACAAATTCGATTCTGGATAATATGAATATTAACTAACATTTTCATAGCATTTGACTTTAGGGAGTTTTAGAGTAAAATCATAGAAAATTGGAAGGCATCAATGTGAAAGATATTAAATAAAATGTGGAATATTACGATATTTTAGTTTTTAGTAGTTTAACTTTGTGACCGTGAACACCTTTTAATTTGTAGCGACGTTGCCTGTATATAGTTTAGAAAACTCTCTTCTCGAGGGCTTCATTTTTAACATGATCTGTCTAAGATTTATAATATCTACTAAGATAGTCATCTAATTCAATTCAATGTTTTCAGCTATGAATTTAAATTCACTTTATTCAGAACTGAGAATTTAAATCTGATTACTCGCTATGAACTTTTAAATTGTATATTTTATTACAAATAAGACTAATATATTAAATACCATTATAATACTAAAATATATACGTTTATTATTCTTGTTATTCCCACGCTTAATCCCTAATCGCGAACCCAATCGATTAGTTCTAATTCTCAAATTTTATGAGTATTTCTATATGGTTATTATTCATATATTGGCGTAATTATATGTTAATCTGCCCAAGGATTTTAATCTAAATATATGCACCAATATAAATTATTAATTCCAAAATTTAATGATAATTATTAGCTTGCAATAATTAAATACGTTATTTAAGTAGATATTAAATAAACACATATTGAATACAAGATTATTAAATGATGTATATTAAATATATGTAGGGCTAAAATATTAACTTTGTAAAGAATAAAATGTGACATGTTATTAATTTACCAAAGGATTTTAATTTAAATATATGCACCAATATAAATTATTAATTACAAAAATTAATGGCTATTATTAGCTTGCTATAATTAATTACGTTACTTAAGTAGATATTAAATAAACACATATTGAATACAAGATTATTAAATGATCTTTATTAAATATATATAGGACTAAACTAGTAAATTTGTAAGGAATTAAAGGTGACATGTTGTGATATCATATATATATATATATATATATATATATATATATATATATATATATATATATATTTAATAATAGATTGTTAAATTCTAGTCAGTACATGCTTCACCATCATGTTTTAAACTTTTATTAATTTACTTGTAATGTAATTTGCTTGGCTTGTAATTAAATCGTTAGTTTCATTTTATTTTTTTCATCATGCATGTATTTGTTTTTATTTATCTAATTTAATGACGTTGAATTTAGTTTGAAATTGTTTAAGTGATGAATACTAATTTTTTTAGATAAATCAAAACTCTCTCCAAAAACTAAATTGTCTAGTTCGCCTAAATTAAAAATTAAGGATCGTGAAAAATATATAGTCTTTGTTGATCAAATCATAAATATTAAAACGATGACCGTGCACTTGTGAATTTTAAATGTTTATTTTCAGTACATAAAGTTTTTGGCGCAGCTGCCGGGGATTATAATTATTTTTCGCGCCTTAATTTTAAAATTTTCGGATTAGTTTTACTTGTTTTGTTTTCATTTTATTTTGTAGGAATTTGGAGACTAGGGAAGCTTTGGCAAGACGTGGATAAAATTTGAGTAATTTTGGAAGTGTGCTTTGGTAACCCGCATCTCTCTTCTTTTTTTTCGTATTTTTCACTAGTTAAAAAATCACAAAGAAAGTAAATATGAAAAAATCAAAAAAAATGTTAGTTAGTTAAATACATAATTGTTTCATCATGCATTTAATCATGTAGGATCACATCATCTAGATTTTATTTTCTTGTTTTTAATTTTTCGTACCTTGTAAATTATGGTGATTGCTGGAGGACCGATGTACGTTAAATTCTCTTCCAATCTTTAGTGTAGGACACGTAGTGTAAGCATCCATAATTGTTTATCGTTTTATTATATCTCATTGTTTGTTGCATCACTTAAATATATTTTAAGGCCAAAACCTAATCAAAAGATAAGGGGATGGATTTCATCACTCTTTCGTTGGCCCACAACAATTAATCCTTCATTTTGCATACCCTAGCCTTTTCAATAAAATTAATTAGACTTTACCCCTAGGATTTCGCACTCAACTTGGAAGAGAAATTAGAACGAGCAATTGTCTAAATATTCATTCTTTTGGTGTCTAGGCAAAGGAAAGCTTACCTGGCCAATTAAGATTTGGTGACTAGGCTGGTATTTAGCCTCTTGGCAATGCTTGCACCTACCTGGCCAAAACAGTTTGAATACTTTTGGAATTGTGACTTTTAGAAGTATCTTACTGTTAGTAGTAAGTCTACATTTTTCTTAGGTTACCTTAGATTAAAAATTTTATTTTTTCTTTTCCATTTTCTTTTGTGTGTTTATTTTTTGTACTTATTTGCTACTTGCATGTTTATGCGTACTACTTGGGTTATGGATAAATCTGCTAGGTTAGTAAGACCAATTGAGTGTTCTTCTTCTTCGGAATCCAAATCCGTAGAAATACTTGACCCCGTAGTTACCATGGCAGTAGCGCTAAAGGATCGTTGTTATCCAGCCCGCTCGGCCCAACCTTCTTGTATCACTCTTCCACCGGTTAATGGTAATAACTTTGAGATTAAAGGTCATCACATTAGCTTGTTGCCTAAGTGTACCGGGAGTGAGGGTGAGGACCCGTATCTTTTTATTCATGAATTCGAGGAGGTTTGTGCCTTACCGAAACTTTAACAATTAACCACAGGCTTAATTAGGCTTATGCTCATTAATTTCGCTCTTAAAGAAAATGCTAAAAAAATGGTTGTATAGCCTATTGGTTAATTCTATTTCAATTTGGGAGGGATTCGTGATCATTTTTCTTAAAAAATATTTTTCAAACTATAAGACTACGAGAATTACAAATGAGATTAATCAATTTCATCAAAAGGAAAATGAGTCTTTTCAGAAATATTTTAACCATTTTAAAAATCTTTTGACCTGATGTCCCCACCACGGAATAGAGAAATGAAGACTTTATAAGATTGTCTACGAAGCCTTGGATAGTCCAACAACCGCATTGTAATCTTTGTGCCAAGAAAAATTCATGGAGAAAGATGAGGACCGAGGGTGGGAATTTTTTGAGGAATTAACGGAAAAAATGATGTTGTGGGAGACCACTAGGAAACCTAGTAAATTGAATGAGTCGTCTAATACATCTAGGGCATTGCATTCGATTGGAAATTTGATTGCAACCGATGCCAAATTAGCTACTCTAACTAGAATACACGAGGCCCTAGAAGCTAGTAAGGCCCCCTCACAAGTGTCTATGTGCTTGAATTATAATCAAGGTTTTTCGAACTTTCTCGAGTTTGAGCAAGTTAATACGGTGTTTCAACCAACCCTTCGGAATGACCCTTTTGCACCTACATATAATCCTGGTTGGAAGAATCACCCAAATTTCTCGTAGAACCAGGGACAAACCTACCAAGCTCCTTAAACTTCTTTTCAAAAGCCCAATACTAGCTCTTACCTTACTTAAAATCTTGGTCCTTGTCCAAACTCAATTCAAGCACCCTTAAATCCTCCCGGGTTCAATGATTCGGATAAGAGATTTAATTCGCTAGAGAAGAGTATTGAGGCTTTGTTAAAATCTCAAACTAATTTGACTCAATTTCAACAAAGTTTGCAAATCGTGACCCAAGATAGGCAATTGTTGAATTTTAATGCTCTATCCATATCTAAGCTAGAGGTCTAATTGAGTCAATTATCCACCACCATTTGTGAAAGAGAGAAAAAAACAAGTTTCCAAGTCAACCCGAGGTCAATCCTAGGTTCCTCCTCAATCAAAGACCTCATAAAAATGTAAATGCTATCATTTCTTTGAGATCGGGAAATCAAGTTGACAATCATGATAGTGTTAATTCTCAAGAAGAAGAGGAAGTGAATTCCGAGAATCCGGATAACTCTAAGTTTGTGGTTCCGCCTAGTTAACAACCATCATCTAGTGAACCTTATTTGTCTAGTAATTCATCATCCAAATCCATTGTCGAGTTACCTAGTGAGAGAGTCTTTAAGCCAAAAGCTCTTTATCCTCAAAGACTCATTTCCAACAAATAATCGGCTCAAGTAGACAAGATTTTGGAAGTCTTTAAGCAAGTCGAGGTCAACATTCCTTTTTTAGATGTCATTCAACAAATTCCCTCTTATGCTAAGTGTCTAAGAGATTTTGTACTCATAAGCGATCCACTAATGTTCCTAAAAAAGCCTTTTCTACCTCTCATGTTAGTTCAATTCTTTTGAATCAAATTCCCATAAAATATAAGGACCCTGGTTGTCCTACAATTTTATGTGTCATAGGCGATACCTTTGTGGATAAAGCTTTACTTGATTTAGGAGCGAATGTGAATCATCTTTCATTCTCGGTCTATCAAGCTCTAGGGCTAGGTGAACTTAAGAAGATGAACATGACACTTCAACTAGCCGATTGTTCTGTCAAAATGCCTAAGCGTATAGTTGAAGATGTCTTGCTTAAGGTTGGTGATTTTATCTTCCCGGTCGACTTTGTTGTTTTCGAAACTCAACCCGTCACGAATCCTAAGAACCAAAATTCGATCATTTTAGGAAGACCTTTTCTTGCCACATCTAATACCTTAATCAATTGTAGGAATGGTTCGATGAAACTCACTTTTGGTAACATGACCGTTAACCTTAACATTTTCAATGTAGGAAAATAATCCAATGAACTTTATGAACAACAAGTAGGGGTTAATCTAGTCAATAACATTATCACATGGTCAAATTTCAAGGATAGTGAGATCGAGGCTCTTCTTGAAGAAGATGTTAAAATGAATTACGAGTCTAATTGGGAACTTCATTAGTCCTTTAGGGAGTTGACTTCAGAAGAGATGTTAGAAGAGTTAAATGCCATTTGTTTAAAAATGTGAAGCCCATTTCGAGCCTAGTACCATTTTTAAGACTTCCGTTGGTGGGCCACCTACCTTTGACTTAACTTCACATGATTCCACTTTTGGTCAAATTCCTTCTTTTACTATCACTAGTGATTTAAACCATGACCGAGAATCTCAATTAATTAATTTGATTAAACAACACAAAGAAGCGTTAAGTTGGTCTATGGAGGACATTAGTGGTATAGATCCTTTTAATGTGGAAGATTGCCTTCGATTACTTGATAAAGTCAATGTAGTGGTAAATTTTCAAAGGTATCTTGATTCTTTCTCGAAGATTAACTCTTTCTTTCCATGTGGTATTGGTTAATTAGTTTTAAATTGGCGTCCCCCATAATAAAATCTAGGTATGGGGGAGCAAAGTATGTGTGAGGGTGTTATTTTAGTTTGTAGTTTTTAAGAAATTTTCAATCTTCGTCGTCCCTTGTCAGGTATTTTCTCACCATTCTCCTTTGTAATTTCTCTTGTACTTGCATACATTGAGGACAATGCATGATCTAGGTATGGGGGAGGATTTTTAATGTAATTTAAAAAAATTGAAAAATCCAAAAAAAATGAAAAATAAAAAAATCCAAATATAGAGATAATATAGCTTAGTTGTCCGTACTTGAACTTTAGAACTAGTTGGTGTTAGCTATTTTACAAAAATTATATGTATATTGCCTTTAGATAATTTGAACGTAGTCAAGTAAGGTTTTCCTCATGAAACTTGTGTCGAACAAATTTTTGCTTAAAAATCCAAGATGACACATTTGCACTAGACCTTTGGTGGAAAGATTGTATAGGAATGTTATTCGATACCTGAGAGAGGGCCACAAGTTAAAACAATGTCGAATCAAACCTTTCCGAAAATATTCATAATAATAATAATAATAATAATAACAACAACAATAACAACAACAATAATAATAGTAATAATAATAATAATAATAATAATAATAATAATAATAATAATAATAATAATAATAATAATAATAATAATAATAATAATAATAATAATAATAATAATAATACAAAAAAGAGAAAAAAAATATTCCTATAGTGTCTTAAAAGAAAAAAAGAAAAAAAATAGAGTCATTAAATATTTATTGTAACACCCCAGTCCCACATCGAGGAGATTTGGGACTTTAGTTCAGTTTATAAGGTAAAGTACTACTACTAATTACACCAACAAATCATGATCTTTTGGGGGCCTGTGGTGGGCTTGTGGATTACCCAAAGTTAGTTGCATTTGGGCCAGTTTACTTTGTCTTATTTCGGATTCGAAATCGGGACTTGACACGATTTTCGAAAAAGACTCGGGATTTGACCTGGGTTGTCACATATGGTATCAGAGCCGACTCTCGAAAGCTTGATTGTCAAGTTGCCGGAGGTGGGGACACGAAGGCTGGTGGTATTATCCCACAATGGATAGAGGTCCGGAGGTGGGGACAGGAAGCCAGGCGGTATTATCCCACAATGGCTAGAGATGAACGATCTTGGACCTATGGGCTATCCGTTTAGGCCTGACGAGGACGTCAGGAGTTTAAGTGGGGGAGTTTGTAACATCCCAGTCCCACATCGAGGAGATTTTGGACTTTAGTTCAGTTTATAAGGTAAAGTAATACTACTAAGTGCACCAACAAATCATGATCTTTTGGGGGCCTGTGGTGGGCTTGTGGATTACCCAAAGTTAGTTGCATTTAGGCCAGTTCATTATTGTTTATTTCGGATTCGGAATCGGGACTTGACCCGATTTTCGAAAAAGGCTCGGGATTTGACCCGGGTTATCACATATGGTATCAGAGCCGACTCTCGAAAGTTTGATTCGTCAAGTTACCGGAGGTGGGGACACGAAGGCTGGTGGTATTATCCCACAATGGACAGAGATCCAAAGGTGGGGACACGAAGCCAGCCGGTATTATCCCACAATGGCTAGGGGGACGATCTTGGACCTATGTGCTATCCGTTCAGGCCTGATGAGGACGTCAGGAGTTTAAGTGGGGGAGGTTATAACACCCCAGTCCCACATCGGGGATATTTGGGACTTTAGTTCAGTTTATAAGGCAAAGTACTACTACTAATTGCACCAACAAATCATGATCTTTTGGGGGCATGTGGTGGGCTTATGGATTACCCAAGTTGGTGCATTTGGGCCAGTTTGCTTTGGTTTATTTCGGATTCAGAATCGGGACTTGACCCGATTTTCGAAAAAGGATCGGGATTTGACCCGGGTTGTCACATATGGTATCAGAGCCGGCTCTAGAAAGCTTGATTCATCCAGTTACCGGAGGTGGCGACACGAAGGCTGGTGGTATTATCCCACAATGGACAGAGGTCCGGAGGTGGGGACACGAAGCCAGCCGGTATTATCCTACAATGGCTAGAGAGGAACGATATGGAACCTATGGGATATCCGTTTAAGCCTGACGAAGACGTCAAGAGTTTAAGTGGGGGAGTTTGTAACACCCCAGTCCCACATCGAGAAGATATGGGTCTTTAGTTCAGTATATAAGAAAAAGTAATACTACTAAGTGCACCAACAAATCATGATCTTTTGGGGGCCTGTGGTGGGCTTGTGGATTACCCAAAGTTAGTTGCATTTGGGCCAGTTTGCTTTGGTTTATTTCGGATTCGGAATCGGGACTTGACCCGATTTTCGAAAAAGGCTGGGGATTTGACCCGGGTTGTCACATTTATAGTCATAAAGTGCTAGTGGAAGGAGTGACTAGATTGCGCTCATTAGTACCTGAGCAATTAAGTCTAAAGGGTCATTGTGCCTAGTAACCTAAAGCCCTTAGAGGTTTGGGATTGCTGACCCAACGCTCGCTACATGGGTATTAGTGTATAAGTCTTTTGGGACCTCAATCATTGCACGGTCATTTTAACCATTAGTACTAATAAATTCTTAAGTACTAATATATTCTTAGTAGAGAAATCGGCTAGGTTAAGCTCATTGATAACCCGACTAAGTAAGTCTGAGGGGACTTTGTGCCTAGCAACCTAAGTTCCGTTGTGGTCTGGGATTGTTGATCTAAAACTCGCTAAATAGGTATTGATGCATAAGTCTTTTGGGACCTCAACCATTGCATGGTCAGTTTAACTACTAAGAGCGTGAACTTTGGCTAGAACCTTGTTTTGATAGAGATTGGGTCAGTTTGATATTGGTTGAAAAAGAGAAAATGTACTTATCCAATATTTCCATCATAGGCCTAACTTCACAACACACCTTGGGAGTTTTTGTAAACCTTTAAACTCGATACAAATAGATTGTGGGAACCTACATCTTGTCTATTATTAGAGTAATCTTTAAGCATGTATTATCCTATAAATTGTTAACACCAATGAACACAAGAGTAAGAGAGACTTGGGACACTTGCTAAGGTATCTTAAAGATTCTATGGGTGTATCTTCTGTAAACCCTTAGGAGACAACACTCCTTTTGTAGAGATCATCTATGAGTTAAATGGGTTAGTAAACCTAAAATTACTTGTGATTCCTACGACAGTGAGTATAGGTTTTTATTCAGCATTTTTTCTTTTTCATTTTACTCGAGGACGAGCAAAAGATAGGTATGTGGGCATTTGATTAGCGCATAATTTTGCATATTTTAAATACCTATTTATTTATTATTTTCGTATTTTTTACTTACTAATTTAGTGTGTTTTCAAAATTTTGCAGAAAAGTAAATAGAAAAGAAAAGGATGCAAAATGGGCAAGGAGTGGATTTAAAAGGAAGAAAAAAGATAATTGGCAATGAAGTCAAGCCATATTTAAAGCCAAACTTTATTTAGAGCCATCAACCAACTTGGAGCCAAAGCAAATGGAAAAAAGACAAAAGTTGAATATAAGATATTTTGTAGTGGAAGATGACCCAAAACCCTATTTTTATCCTATAAATATCCCCGTTCCCTTTGTATTCCACACCTTAGTTTTAGCTTAGTTACCCTAATTTTTAATTATAGCATCCTTTTTCTCTTTCATGTCTCCTTTCATTTCTTTATGCTAGCTTTGTTCTTGTATTAGTAGTTTTAAATTTGTAAACACTCTTTTATAATTAATGTTATTCAAGCCTTTAATTTTTGTTACATCTCCTTCTCTCTTTTAATTTTATGGCTATGACCCATTTCGATCGACAAGTGAATAAAGTAGCAAATATGCTAATCAATTGTGATTGAAAGAAGCCTTTAGATCTATTTTTGGTTCTTGTCTATGTTTTTAAATTTTTCCAGCAACCTTTTACTACGTTCTGGCTCAAACTGCAATTTGTGTCCAGGATTTGCTTTGCAGTCCTCTCATAATTTTAGATTAAAATACTCATATGTTTAGTTACAGTATCTCATTGCTGTTTGGTAAATGGTAACTAATTAAGGGCTGCTGTCTTCTCTTTATGTTATTTAATATTTCTCTGCAGATCTATTTCTAGATATAATTTCATGTGCTTGTTTCTTCTCTGCATTTATTTTATGTTGAGCTCTGTTTCTTTCTTTAGTGTTAGCTTGTTTGAACTTCTTTTATAAGTTGTAATTTCTTATCATGTTTTGTTGATGTTGGGCCAAGATATTAGGCTAGGAAAGTAGTCACATGGGTAGAATTTAATTAGGCCCTGTTCGCTAAAAACTACACAAGCGTACGCGGTCACAAGTAATAAACTGATAAGCTTAGTTCGATCCCACGAAGACCTGGTGTATCTATGTGAATATGCTCATGCAACAATGTATGGTCAATTTCAAATGCTCGGACAAGTATCACAAGTTGGCTGATTTTTATACTAACTTCCTCAAATACTGAATTTATCTAAAACGATTTAACTTTATGAGAGAAAACATGGGGTTCTAATTTCATAATCTACTTTGTCTAGCTCAATGCTGAAATTTAGTGATATGCGATCATCCTCAGAAACTAGTTGGAAACACAAAACTAGTGCGAATCACCTTTCAGTTAATCCACACCATGCCACACATAAATCCACAAAAAGATAGAAGTAGCATCGACATCAATTATGTCCAAATCCCTATATGTCTATGAGACTTCAAAACACAACCGATTTTAAATTAAGCTTCCATTAATTACCACATAAGGTAGTATGATTTTGTCAAACCAACACCACTAATATGACGGTGAATCCGTCATAAACCTATGCTAGCATGGCAAGTTCTCAATTCCTAAATCCACTTTTGCAATCATTAGGAATTAACAGATAGATGTTGATCATTCATCTATAATTAAGCACAACCACACAAGGAATCTGAAATTAATCGCACGCCCAATTTATCAAAGCACAATATTGCTAAACTCCATAAATTAATTCATTAAAACCCCATGACAGCGTTTAGTTCATGTCTAAACTGCGCACCATCATAGGTTCAGATAAAAACATAATTTAAAACAAATCTTGGAATAGATATATAAACTGAATTCTGAGAAAAAAATCTGTAACGAAGTAATTAAGTAAAACAATAATTGAAATCCAAACCAAGTACTAAGAACCAATTGTTCTAATGAAAATACAGATTAATTCTCCTTGTTTTGATTCTGATAGATGTGTTAATCTCCTTCTTTTTCTCTACGTTGAAAAACTAATCGCCCTAGTCTTGTTATTTGCCCTAACATATATCCCTCTGCAGCCCTCTGTGAGAAACGATTCAGAAAGCCCATGCAGAAACGGCCCATAAAAATACAGTCAACCCGCGCGGCCGCCCTTCTTCCGGTGCGGGCGCATATCTATCTGTGCGATCGCCCTGTTTTCTGCACGGGTGCTCAGCTGTCTGGCAGAATAAGAAAATTGCACTTGCTCTTGGCTTTTGCTCAGCATTTCCAGCAACTTCCTTGATCACTTGGCTTCTCAAATCATTCATATTTCACCAGTATGGCCAAACTAGCATTCCTGAAACAAACCAAGAATCTATTAACACCATGATAAATTTGCCATGATACCATCTACGGGAAAATATACAAAAACTAACAAAAAGTGTGTCAATGAACACGACAAACCTACAGAACTCATAACAACTTAAGCCAATTGGAATCTAAAAAGTGGACATAAAATCCACTTAACAGGCCCAATAATATGTAAACTCTTTTGATGGGCCTTGAAGCCCAAAGTTGTAAATAACCTTTACTTTCCCTCCATGTAAAGTTAGTTAGAATGGGGGTCCCACAAGGACTCCCCCATAAATACAAATTATCCACCTTACTTGAAAGAGGATGAAACTTTGTAAAAAGAGTGAATCTCTTTATTGATTGTAGAAAATTATTCTTAATAAAATTTTATATTAAATTTGAATCCCTTTATTATCATTCGATTATCGTTAATTATTTGGCCTACGAATATCTCACAATCATCATTTTGTGCTAGAAGGAGCTCCTTTGATATAGTTTCATTGAAAAATGATTATAGAAGAGGAAGAACCGGTCGTACAACGCCTCACGGAGGAAGAAATTCGAACTGTCCCCCGTGAAGACAACGACCCCTCAAGAGCGCCACTCCAGCCAAGGCGTTTATTTTTGGTCCAAAAGATGATGAGGTGGCCGAGGGATCCCAAAGACCCCCCGCCACAGAACCAAATAAGGACAAAAAGAGGCGTCGACCTGATACTTGTACGAGGGTCCTGACGGCCTCAGGAAAACAGGTGCTGACGAGCGATGCCCGTCTTCATCTTGAAAAAATACGGAGACAAAATGTTAAAATGGAGACTGAAGATGACATCGAGGAATTTTGCGGCTCGGACGACGAGCTGTTAGCCATTGAAATTTAGAGAAAAAAACTTGAAGAAAAATTGGAAAAGCAAAGAGAGATAAGGCGTCTCTAGTTAGAGTTACAACAGATGTCATTATCGACCTACTCCTCGGAGTATCAATCCAAAGATCACAACCCCGCCGAATATGATGACGATGCAAACTACGAGGACGAGACTGATTCAAACATGTCGTATCGCGTTCCTCATAAAAGGAGACAAACTAGATCACAAGAGGACACCTCGTGGCAAAGCGAGTTGAGCGAATCGTATAGATCAGAAGACATCTCGTAATTACAAATGATATTGAAATGTGTAAGAAGTTCATTTGAAGTCAAGCAGGCTCCGATGCTCCCATTGAGAGCCCCCTCGCTGTGAGGATCGAAAAAGCATGGATTAATAGAAATTTGAAAACTCCACCAATCGACCAGTTCGATGGATCTACAGACCCAAACGAGTTCCTAAACACTTATGACGAAAGAATGGCATTCTGTGGACACTTAGAAATTGCCCGGTGTCAATTCTTCTCCACTTGCCTCCGTGGAATAGCCCTTTGATGGTACAATAATCTACCCTCGAGGTCCATAGATTCGTGGGATCTGTTGAAGATAAAATTCAAAGGAAGGTTCTCCAGCAACTATAAAGGTGGCAAAATCACAACCTCGCTTATCAATGGAAGTATAGTCGATTAAACAAATGTTCAAGAAATTCATAATTATTCATAATCTCACTCTTGTCGGCTAAGCATTAATATACATAGCTGCCAAAACCGGCCTGACAATAATGAGTTGAATAAATAAGAAGATCTCAATTCATTTTCAATTTTTACTCGTCACTGCGCAACAAATGCTTCATCGATGATATAAATCGTGAATTCTTTTACAACAATTCAGAGCAAGAACAAGAATCAATTCAACTGCCCAAATGGGGAATCAATTAAGAATTCAACATAGATCAACGGCTAGTAGCGAGCAACTATGCCCACACTTCCAACTCATGCCAACAATCGCTTTCCACCTCTTATTTCTAGTCTTCTCGTATCCTCTCTATAACTTTCACTTCGTATCCAAAGTCGTGGAAACATTCTAGAAGGTACGCGAAATTCTCGAGATAATGTCCTCTACACGGGTAGCTTCATCTACTCGCTTAGCCCAGGCGGCTCTGGATTATCTGTCCCGCTCGATCATTAGTCTTCAAACGAATCGAACTCCTACTCGCGCGATATGTCGAAAGATCGTACAACGTCGCAATACTCGTCTGACTATCCTAAGGCGAACCTTATCCTAAATAGTTATATCTAACGTCCGTCTCACACACGTATACCAACCCATCCTAACTGTTTCAGTGACCATAACCTGTAGCTCTGATACCAACTGTGACATCCCATAATCCGGGGTACAGATTTGGGGACAATATCCACAAACAACATTAAACAACCCTGTATATAAGCATCAAATAATAACAAAAACCCCTTAACCAAGATCGCATACAGGTTATGGTATGAAACAACTATTGAGTTATATAATTACAAACCGTTCTTAGAATAAAAATAATATACAACTTTATGAATAAATAAAATCTTTGATTAGCTAGTCATCCAACCTTGACATATTTCCAATCCACTGCCCAGCGCAATCCATATCTTGAATGCCTCCTCTAGCTACCGAAGAAGCAATACCAACTGACCACTACACTAGGTCCACTAATCTTCTTTCTTAACTGGAGAAAACAACAAGCAAGAGTGAGCCAACAATGTTCAGCGAGTGCGAATAGTGATAACAATATCAATAGCAATTATAATTTCTGAAAAACAAGAAGAATTATCAGATGCTTCGAATAGACTCATCCAAGTCAAATATCTTTATTACCACGAGGAGTCAACAATTCATCGTTGGAATGGGCTGTATCAACAATAAGAACTTATAAAAGTTCTGATAGTAAGAACTAATCGAATAGGCTTGAATAGACTCGGGTATCAAAATAACCCAATCTCAATGAATATATTAGAATTGGATTTTTATTTATTTAAAAAAAAACATTAAGGTTAGGCTGCTGATCAGTCACGCACTAACCCCGGACAAACGCACACAGCAATGTCCTTTAATGGATCCACGGCACACATTGGCCTTAATAACTTCCGACCACGAATCTGGTCCGACCCTTTACGGTCCACATTTTAAAAACAATCCAATTCTATATTAATTGTACTAGGTGTCGGAACAATCGACAACCTCTGCCAACCAATGACTGGAAAACTCACGTTCCAGATTAACAATTCATAATTAAGAATCACTGATGAATAACAACATCAACTGGTGTCAACCAGACCAACCCAACATCAGAGGTAAATAAAGAATAATAATATCAATAGGTGACGACGAGTTTGACACGATACAGGGGTGATAAATAAATAATAACAATCTTAAAAGGTATCGACAAGTTCGATACAAATATCTAGGGTGATAACCGATTAATCAAGATCTTCGATAAACACCGACAAGTTCGATGATAATTGGGGTGGAGAGTATAAAGAACGATAATTCGAATAAGTATCGACAAGATATATATTAGTAATTGGGGTCATAACATCATTAGCTTGACTGAAGAGAAAATTCACTTGAGCAAGAATAATAGATGTAAATTGCGACAAGATTATCAACAACTGAATTTCAAGGTTAAATCAGGGACATAATCAGACATAGCACATCTAATAAAATTTTACAACACGTTGAAGGGTTTGAATCAATATAAGTGAATAAAGTAGTTTAGGAACAATTATTTGTAAAATATTTTCAGGGTAATTAGTAGTAATTCAGTTTAAAGAAAACATTTCCAAAAAGGGGGTCCTTTGGTGAAAATATGCTAAAAATCAGGAATTAGGCCAACAGCTTTTCATAAAGTTTAAATCCTCGGGTTTTTCTTTATTTGGAATATTCTTTAGACATTTTTAAAGAAACAAAATAAAAGTAATGGCCTTCCACTAAGGAAATCCGATAACATGCCATAATTTAGGTATTTTGCGGAAAAAGGTTATTGGTAAGGTCCTTTGAAAATTTGGTATTTGAACAAAGGATGGGGAACATAAACATTTTCACACTAACTGAAAAAGTATATCATCTTCTAAACATACTTGATCAATCCATACAACAAAGGAATTGAATTGCATCACTTGAATGATAAGTGAAGAGCAAGACACTTGACTCGAAATACGAAGTTCTCGATCCTAAAACCTCGATTCGTTGTTCACTTCACATCAGTCTCTACTTCTCTACACAAGGCCTCTTACTCGGCTCTACTTCCATCTTTTCTTCAGACTTGTTAATCTCTTGTTGACTACGCCCGTCAACTCTGATAATCATTTCCTACTCGAATTTCCATCTACGCGTGCACTGCTCCTGGCCGGGCCTCCTACTCGTACCTATACCAAATAAGTACTACTTCAGTATGCTAGCAATCGTAACCGTCTAATTTCTGTTCTACCCAAACGCGTTCTAATACGCTTTACAACACATACAAATCATATTCTCAAAGTAATAATGTATAACCACAAAATCATATAAGCACTTAGCACGTAATATCAACTTACATTTATACCTCTTTAACGTGCATATCACTTTGATTTACAAATAATTCTTCTCAATTTACTACAAGAATTACAAAGTAATTCTCATAAAATTTTAACAGCACCTCCTTAGTACCGATACACTACCAATCGGAACACAGTCGACACAACCAAGCAATACTTATCACATTTGGATATAATTACAACCAATTTCCATCAACAAATATAATCTCTTCGTTACATCCATTACATTGTCCTGTATCCACCTTTATAGTCCACATACTAATACCCAACATAAACTTGAATTCACACATTCAATTTATAACTAAAGAATTAAAAACTTCTAAATCCATTTATCATATATAATTTGAATAAAATCAACTATTTGTATAACAATAAAAACTCCACACACAATCAATTTATCGAACTAAAGTTGATTTACGAATTAGGGACCTCAGAAAACTGACTATACCGTAATACACAATCGGCAATAATATACCACATAATTGATACCCCAACAATAACCACTGAGCACAACCAGAAATTTCCACAACAATCAGGCAGCCCACACATAAACACACAAACATAAACACACAAGGCAGTGTTCGATCACACACCACTGCCATTCCATCCTCCCTTCGAACAACACAGCCCTACCCCTATACCCCTGAAAACAACCTGTCACCCACTCTTCTTCACCACCTCACCACTTCTTCCCTTCTTATTACCTGCCTCCTTCGAACAGCTCCACCAAACACACTCTAAATCTATTCCCCTGCACTCCCTTGATCACCACAGTCCAACACATACCAACCTACACAAAATAACTCCCAATTCCGGACACACACACCACAGCCGTGACACACATACGTTTCCCCACAACCCCTTGTACAGCCTCTCCAAATGTACTCCTTCAAGCTCCCCTGTTCCGAACTTCATCTCCTCTCGTCTGCACAACCTCAACATACATCCATCCAGGCACAAAACGCACCTACTTAACACCTTCCAATCGATCACCTCACCAATACATACACACCAACAGCAACCCAGTCGTGGACACAGCAGCAGAACATCAACGCACAAACTGTCAATTCGCGAACTCACTCCTGCTGTTCACGCATACACGCACACAGACTTGATGAAATACACACACATATAACACACACACGGGTTAAACACCCACACCACATCACAGGTGCTACAACATAGAGACACACACACACACCCACTTCTCTGTACACGCTCTACTAGTCACACCACATACATACGCGCGACTCACTCCCACCACAACTCGCAGTACAACGCCGCCACTACACGGCCGTACACGCACCGGAACAATAGAGAGGAAAAGGGAGAGGTTACGGAGAGAGCAGCGAGAGAGATAATCGAGGGAGTGAGAGATTCTGCGGGAGAGAAAGGTTGAGAGAGATTCAATCGGGAGAGAGAGAGAGAGGAGAGTGGGAGAGATTTGATAGATAAAAGAGAAAGAGGGTCGAGAGATAAATCTCGATGCTTCGAGAGAGACCCATAAAGGAAACCAAGCTGCTGTGTTTTCTAATTAGGGATTTAGGGATTTTAAGATATTTGGGGAAAAAGAGCATGGTATCATTTTACAATGCTAAAAACAAATTTTAAAAACAATTTAAATACCTTTTAAAAATCAAGGTGAAATGGAAAGATACTAAAAATGAAACTTTCTCATTTTTAAAATAAATAATATAAAATTATGAATACCCACATATTTTTAAGTTAATTTTAGGATAAAAAATGAATTAAATATGAATTTACAAGTTTTGATCTTTTAAATACAATAAAACTCTTAAAATCCTTTTAAAATACATAAACGCCCCAAATAATTTACCCCATAATTTTAAAACCTCAATAATATCATAAAGATAATATCACGAGAGATTTCATGATTTTTAACAACTCCAATTATTTTATAAAAAAATCCAGAAGATCAATAATGCATGATTTAATACATTTAAATCATCAAAAAAAAATATAAATAAAAGTACACAGACTTACACGGCTCACACAAATCATCATATACACACATGAACACAATACCACATATATTGACCTTCTCACAAATGATCACATCATATAATCCACATTTAATATTAAATAAGAAATTTTAAATACGCGAATTTTCTAAGTCGTTATATCCTTCCCCCCTTAAAAGGATTCTGTCCTCAGAATCAATCCTAATAACACAAGTAACAATACTTCTCAAACATCTCGCTCCAATTTCCTCAATTTGGATCCTCAACTTTAGGACTCTACCATATCAACTCATACTTCGACAGGTTCATCTCGTAAGCCCTCAAACTCCAAGGTAAACTTAAACCTTACCCATAAAAATTACGTTAATTCGAAACGTTTAATACTCTTCGACGAATGCTTGATCTACAGAAATTCGGGCATGACCTTTTTGTATAACGGAGAATTCCCTGCGTAATCATTTCAAATACCAACCCAATCATTCATAACCAATTCATCTATATACCCACTCATTCACAATTTCAATTAATCTTACCTTGACTTGCGGTAAAGATGTACATAAATAAATCTACCCTGACTTGCCGTAATCGTATACGTAAAGAAATCTGCCTTGACTTGCAGTAAATAGGTAAATAGATAAATCCATGATACCTTGATTCAATATGTCAACCAAACCTCATGTCATCCATTCGCGATCATGTCCTTGAAATCGAATACTACAATCAAACACATACGTCATTAGATATACGTCAAACATGATTCGATTAACAACTCAATTCTCACTTTTATAAAAACATTTTTATCCTCACTATTTATAGTTTTGAAAACTAATAAACTTCACAATCTTGACTTTATCATAATCCACTACAAGAACAAAATCTTGATTAACTGGTTTGTAATCTCAATTATTCCTGGGTCACAGCCCCCTCGTTACCAATCACAAAACGCTTCCACTCCAACAATTCCAACAAACTTTGACTTTAATTGATCATAAAATTTGACTTAAGATACGTCAACTCAATTACACGTTCTCAACATATAACTCACGATCTTAGAAAAACTATACTTATTTCGCGTCTTTTGGAATCAATTTCTGAAACATAACTCTACTCTCTCAACGAATTCTTGAACTTGACTCTACGCGTTATAACTCCAACGCATTACACTACACAACTTAACCACAGAAATTGTGGCATCTATTCATCGCTCATATTTCGAGATATTGCGAAATAAAGTACACATTCACCATTTATCATTCTGACTGTTCCATTCCTCTACTGTCAACTCATTCACATTCTGGTTCATCACCTCATCTTGGTACTTCTTTAATTCTCTAATAATTCAGGCTGAAATAACACAATATGAATCATCTTCGTTAAACACTAGGCAGTCAAACTTCCACATCTGACTTCTCAACTCTTAGAGACTTTCTTCACACTTCACTGTCCATTCAAAACCCCCTTTTTTTTCTCTCTATGGTAAAATTGGTTACTACTATAGCTATCTGGATAAAATCTTCGATAATCTTCGGTAGTCCCTAGTTATTCTCACAAAACTTCCGACCTCTGCTGGCCTTTTGGGTTCTTCCCACTTCATTACTACTTCATCTTCACAAAATTCATTTTAATCATTTTCATTTCTAACCACATGTCTTGAAATTAGATTCCTTTTCATCTAAAACTCATATTAACATTATTGTGCAAAATCTTCTTCCTCTTCACGAATTGTATAGGTGCATCCTTCTAAGATACATGGAGTGTTACTACTACTTTTCTTGCAAAGATTCTTTAATCAAATAACTAGCTTCAACATTTCCATTTATGTCATCCGATATTGAACTTCCTTGAAACTGGTTCTACTTTTGGAAAATAAATAACGAACAAACTCTTTATCCTCGCCTGGAAACAATCCGGGTAATTCGTTAATATTCATTCAAAGATTTAACCACTAAATCTGCTTTGACTTAACAGCTTCTTGTCAGACATCTTCCTCTGTTCAAGATGTCTTATCTGTCCGCATTTATGGCACACCACTTCGACTTTTGACTCTGTCACTCACTACTACACTATTCTTTTCAATTACATTTGTAACCCTCTAAATTTACCTCCGCACAACCTTAATATGCTTTCTCTTGAATTCTTATCTTCCAATCACGAGGTCTTGTCAATCTCTGTCAATTCTCATCCTATGGGCCACTACTGTGCCCTTACTCTTCTGGTTCTAGATCTTTTAAATCCTATATTCTCCCCTTATCTGAATTACATATCATCTGTTAAAATGCTTCTGAAAACTTCCTGGTTCACTGTCTTCCTTTTCTTATCATCTTGTTCTACTTTGGTCAACTCTCTTTTACTCTTAACATCATGACTCTTTAAACTGGGCCTACACAAGTTATTAACCCCACACAATCACCTTACTTCTTATTCAAGTTTAATTTCCTTCTGATAGTTCTCACAAACAAATCTGTCCTGCTTCATTCTGCTTTGCTCAAGTTATCCTTCCTTGGTTCTAAAATCTTAGCATCAACAATGGGTTTCAAAACATTCAAAATCTTATAATATCCCATTTACTACCTCCACAATTAAACAGATATCCAAAACAATCTTTTATCAACAATAAACATCACATACCAAACATCTTCATTATCATTCTCTTTTCAATCCTTAACAAATCCTTAATCTTTTGCCCTTGAAACATGCTCCTTTCTTGACTCAATTTTCATTAATCTCGAATCTTGTACCCGTGTTCTCAATCCAATAATTAATCCAATTTGATACTTAATCTCTGTTTGAACATCAACTTCTCAATCTTGCTTAATCAATTCTTCGTCGCGTATTCGCAGTTCCAACCACTAAGAATGTCACGCGCCTATCTTCGCGACTCTTCATCACTCGTAATCTAAAATCGTCAAGGTTTTTCCGACAAGGAAATTAATAGAATGAATAGGTATCAATATGAATGTACACTGGATTTTGTTTGATAAAACTTTTTGTAAAAGAATTTAACCGAGAAATCAATATGATCTTTGAACTGTTATCAGGTTGTATTTGTCACTTAGGTCAACCGCCCTTGTACAAAAAGATGGCCAGTCTTTAGTACTTTCATGACAAACACAATCAGTGGCGTCCCACCAGACTTCTATCTCAAAGATAAAATGTCCCTGAATCCCCTTTATACATAGGTTGTTCATCTCGGTTTGGATAAGGAGGATTAAGTATTCAGGGAGAAAATGAAAAGAGTTCAAGAGTCTCCAATTTTTCAAGTATAGAGTTGGATCAAGTGTCCTTTAAAAATAGGGATATTTCCTGAAAGAATAGGACTCAAGTGAATCTGATATACAAACTCATCATCAATGGAAGTATAGTTGATTAAACAAATGTTCAAGAAATTCATAATTATTCATAATCTCACTCTTGTCGGCTAAGCATTAATATACCTAGCTGCCAAAACCGGCCTGACAATAATGAGTTGAATAAATAAGAAGATCTCAATTCATTCTCGATTTTTACTCGTCACTGCGCAACAAATGCTTCATCGATGATATAAACCGTGAATTCTTTTACAACAATTCAGAGCAAGAACAAGAATCAATTCAACTGCCCAAATGGGGAATCAATTAAGAATTCAACATTGATCAACGGCTAGTAGCAAGCAACTATGCCCACACTTCCAACTCATGCCAACAATCGCTTTCCACCTCTTATTTCTAGTCTTCTCGTATCCTCTCTATAACTTTCACTTCGTATCCAAAGTCGTGGAAACATTCTAGAAGGTACGCGAAATTCTCGAGATAATGTCCTCTACACGGGTAGCTTCATCTGCTCACTTAGCCCGGGCGGCTCTGGATTATCTGTCCCGCTCGATCACTAGTCTTCAAACGAATCGAACTCCTACTCGCGCGATATGTCGAAAGATCGTACAACGTCGCAATACTCGTCTGACTATCCTAAGGCGAACCTTATCCTAAATCGTTATATCTAACGCCCGTCTCACACACGTATACCAACCCATCCTAACTGTTTCAGTGACCATAACCTGTAGCTCTGATACCAACTGTGACATCCCATAATCCGGGGTACAGATTTGGGGCCAATATCCACAAACAACAATAAACAACCCTGTATATAAGCATCAAATAATAACAAAAACCCCTTAACCAAGATCGCATACAGGTTATGGTATGAAACAACTATCGAGTTATATAATTACAAACCGTTCTTAGAATAAAAATAATATACAACTTTATGAATAAATAAAATCTTTGATTAGCTAGTCATCCAACCTTGACATATTTCCAATCCACTGCCCAGCGCAATCCATATCTTGAATGCCTCCTCTAGCTACCGAAGAAGCAATACCAACTGACCACTACACTAGGTCCACTAATCTTCTTTCTTAACTGGAGAAAACAACAAGCAAGAGTGAGCCAACAATGCTCAGCGAGTGCGAATAGTGATAACAATATCAATAGCAATTATAATTTCTGAAAAATAAGAAGAATTACCAGATGCCTCGAATAGACTCAACCAAGTCAAATATCTTTATTACCACGAGGAGTCAACAATTCATCATTGGAATGGGGTGTATCAACAATAATAACTGATAAAAGTTCTGATAGTAAGAACTAATCGAATAGGCTTGAATAGACTCGGGTATCAAAACAACCCAATCTCAATGAATATATTAGAATTGGATTTTTATTTATTTAAAAAAAACATTAAGGTTAGGCTGCTGATCAGTCACGCACTAACCCCGGACAAACGCACACAGCAATGTCCTTTAATGGATCCACGGCACACATTGGCCTTAATAACTTCCGACCACGAATCTGGTCCGACCCTTTACGGTCCACATTTTGAAAACAATCCAATTCTATATTAATTGTACTAGGTGTCGGAACAATCGACAACCTCTGCCAACCAATGACTGGAAAACTCACGTTCCAGATTAACAATTCATAATTAAGAATCACTGATGAATAACAACATCAACTGGTGTCAACCAGACCAACCCAACATCAGAGGTAAATAAAGAATAATAATATCAATAGGTGACGACGAGTTCGACACGATACAGGGGTGATAAATAAATAATAACAATCTTAAAAGGTATCGACAAGTTTGATACAAATATCTAGGGTGATAACCGATTAATCAAGATCTTCGATAAACACCGACAAGTTCGACGATAATTGAGGTGGAGAGTATAAAGAACGATAATTCGAATAAATATCGACAAGATATATATTAGTAATTGGGGTCATAACATCATTAGCTTGACTGAAGAGAAAATTCACTTGAGCAAGAATAATAGATGTAAATTGCGACAAGATTATCAACAACTGAATTTCAAGGTTAAAGTAGGGACATAAGCAGACATAGCACATCTAATAAAATTTTTACAACACGTTGAAGGGTTTGAATCAATATAAGAGAATAAAGTAGTTTAGGAACAATTATTTGTAAAATATTTTCAAGGTAATTAGTAGTAATTCAGTTTAAAGAAAACATTTCCAAAAAGGGGGTCCTTTGGTGAAAATATGCTAAAAATCAGGAATTAGGCAAATAGCTTTTCATAAAGTTTAAATCCTCGGGTTTTTCTTTATTTGGAATATTCTTTAGACATTTTTGAAGAAACAAAATAAAAGGAATGGCCTTCCACTAAGGAAATCCGATAACATGCCATAATTTAGGTATTTTGCGGAAAAAGGTTATTGGTAAGGTCCTTTGAAAATTTGGTATTTGAACAAAGGATGGGGAACATAAACATTTTCACACTAACTGAAAAAGTATATCATCTTCTAAACATACTTGATCAATCCATACAACAAAGGAATTGAATTGCATCACTTGAATGATAAGTGAAGAGCAAGACACTTGCCTCGAAACACGAAGTTCTCGATCCTAAAACCTCGATCCGTTGTTCACTTCACATCAGTCTCTACTTCTCTACACAAGGCCTCTTACTCGGCTCTACTTCCATCTTTTCTTCAGACTTGTTAATCTCTCGTTGACTACGCCCGTCAACTCTGATAATCATTTCCTACTCGAATTTCCATCTACGCGTGCACTGCTCCTGGCCGGGCCTCCTACTCGTACCTATACCAAATAAGTACTACTTCAGTATGCTAGCAATCGTAACCGTCTAATTTCTGTTCTACCCAAACGCGTTCTAATACGCTTTACAACACATACAAATCATATTCTCAAAGTAATAATGTATAACCACAAAATCATATAAGCACTTAGCACGTAATATCAACTTACATTTATACCTCTTTAACGTGCATATCACTTTGATTTACAAATAATTCTTCTCAATTTACGACAAGAATTACAAAGTAATTACAAGGTTACGGAGAGAGCAGTGAGAGAGATAATCGAGGGAGTGAGAGATTCTGCGGGAGAGAAAGGTTGAGAGAGATTCAATCGGGAGAGAGAGAGAGAGGAGAGTGAGAGAGATTTGATAGATAAAAGAGAAAGAGGGTCGAGAGATAAATCTCGATGCTTCGAGAGAGACCCATAAAGGAAACCAAGCTGCTGTGTTTTCTAATTAGGGATTTTAAGATATTTGGGGAAAAAGAGCATGGTATCATTTTACAATGCTAAAAACAAATTTTAAAAATAATTTAAATACCTTTTAAAAATCAAGGTGAAATGGAAAGATACTAAAAATGAAACTTTCTCATTTTTAAAATAAATAATATAAAATTATGAATACCCACTTATTTTTAAGATAATTTTAGGATCAAAAATGAATTAAATATGAATTTACAAGTTTTGATCTTTTAAATACAATAAAACTCTTAAAATCCTTTTAAAATACATAAACGCCCCAAATAATTTACCCCATAATTTTAAAACCTCAATAATATCATAAAGATAATATCACGAGAGATTTCGTGATTTTTAACAACTCCAATTATTTTATAAAAAAAATCCAGAAGATCAATAATGCATGATTTAATACATTTAAATCATCAAAAAAAATATAAATAAAAGTACACAGACTTACACGGCTCACACAAATCATCATATACACACATGAACACAATACCACATATATTGACCTTCTCACAAATGATCACATCATATAATCCACATTTAATATTAAATAAGAAATTTTAAATACGCGAATTTTCTAAGTCGTTATACCGTGGATATCATGTACCATAGTGCCTTCTCCAGAATGAACCTTGACGATAGGAAATTGGAAAATGTGAATATTCCCTGTATGGATTTACTGAAAATAAGGTAAAGCTCATAGGCACCATCGACCTCCCAGTCCTTTTCGGAACTCTCCCATGCCAGGCCTGGCAAATGGTCAAATTCCATGTTATTAACGCCATCTCCAGCTTTAACGCCATTCTAGGCAGAACAGCTTTGATAGCCTTAAAGGCCATTACCTCCATTCCACACTTGAAAATGAAATTTCCGACTGACTTCGATGTCGGAGAGGTCGTGGGCGACAAAGCCACAGCTAGGCAGTGTTACTTATCAATGGATATCCCCAAGAACAAGCAGTTGAATGACAACTCCATCAATCAGTTCATCGACATAGACCCTCGAGACCTCATCAAGGTCCCGGGCGAGTCGATCTGTATCCTAATAGAGGAAACCAAGGAGATCGAAGTAATAGTGGGTGACCCAGCAAAAGTTACCAAAATAGGAAAAGGCCTCGATGCCGACCTCCGATAAAAGACAAATGAGCTCATACGAGAATTCAAAGATATATTCACCTAGGATCTAAAGGACATGCCTGGAATCCCCGAAATCATATCTCGTCATTCTCTCCACATCGACCCAAAAATCAGGCCAATGTGCTAAAAGAAACAAGTTTTTTCAGAAGTAAAGCGCAAAGCTATTGATGACGAGATCGACCGCCTCCTCGAGGCAGGCTTCATTGAGCCCGTCCAATTTCCTAAATGGGTCGCAAATGCCATCTTGGTCGAGAAAAGTAATGGAAAGTGGAGGATGTGCGTCGATTACTCTGACTTGAATAGAGCTTGTCCCAAAGACCACTACCCACCCCCCAACATAGACCAGCTCATTGACACCACAACTGGTCACGAGCTCCTATCATTCATGGATGCCTTTTCTGGCTATAACCAAATTAAAATGGACATAAATGATTGGGAGAAAATGGATTTCATTACCCATCGAGGTGTTTTTGCCTATAAAAATATGCCATTCAGTCTCATAAGTGCCGGCACGACGTTCCAACAGATGATGGACAAGATATTTGCCTCGCAAACTGGGTGAAACCTACAGGTATACGTCGACGATATGATTGCGAAATCAAAAAAGGCAAAAGACCACATCGTAGATTTAAGGGAGACCTTTGAAAATGTGAGGTGACATCAAATAAGACTGAACCCGGCTAAATGCTCCTTTGGCTTAACTTCTGAAAAATTCCTAGGCTTTCTCCTCACATAGTGAGGCATCGAGGCCAATCCCAATAAAATCCAGGTGATCCTCGATATGAAGGATCCCAATTCACTGAAAGAAGTATAGTCATTCACGGGTGTATTACAGCACTAAGAAGATTCATCTCTCAATCATCAAAGAGATACATCCCAGTCTTTCAGGTCATTAAGGGGGCATCAAAACAATCGAAGCTGATTTGGAACGAAGATTGCAAGAAAAGCCTCTATGAGCTCAAAACTTTTCTCACCTCGGCTCCAATCTTAACAAGGGCATCTCCATGAGAACCCTTACGAGTATATCTCTCAGCCTGCAACCTCACGGTTGCCGCTATTCTTGTCAAGCAAGATGAAGGGAAAGAAACTCCAGTTTACTATATCAGTCACACACTATGGGACACGAAGACAAGATATCCTCAGGTAGAAAAGCTTGTTTATTCCCTTGTCATCGACAGTAGAAAATTGAGACATTACTTTTAAGGTTGTGAGATACAGGTAATGACGAACCAACCATTAAAAAAAATATTACACAAGCCCGACATGATAGGTTGGCTCGCAACATGGACCATTGAGCTAAGTCAGTTCCACATCGAGTACAAGCCTAGGACGGAAATGCCAGTTCTCTACATCTGACATGCCAAAGAGTGGAACATAAAACGAAGCCATGAGACCATGGACAATCTATGTCGACGGATCCTCAACGGCGGAGACTAGCGGAGCAGGAATAATCCTCCTGAGCCCTGATGGGTTTTGCGTCCAACAGGCAATCAGGTTTACTTTCCAAGAAACCAATAATGAGGCAGAGTATGAGGCACTTCTCGCGAGGATTAAGCTCGCAATAGAGCTTGAGGTAAAGACCATCGATATTTTCAGTGACTCACAGCTCATAGTCAAGCAAGTCATTGGCGAGTTCAAAACTCATAATGAAAAAATGCAACCTTACTTAGAAAAAATGAAATCTACGTTGGGGAACTTCACCTCGTGGTACTTAACGAACGTGAATAGAGCTGAATACCAATGGGCTGATGCCTTATCAAAACTTGCTTCGTCATCATCCACCACATGCAATGAGCCTATTTATGTTGTAGAATTACAGACACCTTTCATCAATAACCTCGTGGTCGGAGAGATGTCATCTCAACCAAACTGGAGGACCCCATTTCTTGAGTACATACTAGACAACAAGTTACTGGAGTCCAAGAATAAGGCAAGATCATTAATGTATAAGGCAAGGAACTATTGCGTAAAGGATGATAAGATATATAGACAGTCAATCATCGAGCCATTACTTCGTTGTCTCGGACCCGAGGAAGCTAAGATAGCCATTATCAAAGTCCACACGAGAATATGTGGAGGGCATATGGGAGGCAAGAACCTCGCCCTAAAGATCCTCAGACAAGGATTCTTTTGGCCAACACTCAGAAAAGATTATGAAGAATTCGTAAAGAAATGCACCCCGTGCTCGTGCCATGTCCATTTTTCCAATGGGGCATCGACATAGTCGATCCCTTTCCAAAATCAAAAAACCAAGTCCAACAGTTCGTAGTTCTTATCGATTACGTAACGAAGTGGGTAGAAGCCAAACCCTTGGCTAGAATTAGAGAGAAAGAGATGGTAGAGTTCCTTATGGAGTATATTGTATTCCATTTCAGAGTCCCACGAGTCATTGTCACCGACAATGGAACTAAGTTTATAAGGGACAAGTTTGAAATTGCACTGAGTGAGTTGAAAATCAAACACAACAAGTCATCGGTTGCATATCCCTAGGCCAATGGTCAGGTTGAAGTCACCAATAGAACCATTCTTCAAGGCATAAAGAAAAGAATTGATGAGATCCCCTGTTATTGGGTTGACGAACTCCCCAACGTCCTTTGGTCGTATAGAACAACTCCAAGAACTTTTACTGGTGAGACACCTTTTAGGATGGCCTACGGCATAGAAACCGTGTCACCCGTGGAAATAAGCATGGGGTCACCTCGTATTGAAGTTTTAGAAAGCTCAGTTGAAGGCCTCCACCTCGACAATGACTTGATAGAGGTAGTACGAGACAAAGCCAAAAAGGCATCAGTCTATTAGAACAAAACAGTAAAATATTTTGACAAAAAAGTAAAAGCCAAGAATTTCCAGGTAAATGACCTCGTGCTCCATGAGGCAGCTGCATCGCAACCGACCTTAGTTGGGAAGCTCAAAGCCGCATGGAAGGGCCCATATAAAATTAGGAAGGTTGTTAGCTTCGGGACCTACGAGCTAGAATGTCTTAACGGCGAGCCAGTAAAAAATGCTTGGAATGGAGTTCATCTCAAAATATTTATCGATAATAGTTAATTATTTCCTTGTAAATGGGGACAAGCTTCTACCTTCCGCCTAGAAAAATTGTCTAAGTGAAAAAGGATTGATATGAGACCCTCACTTAGACACCCACTAAATTATTAATAATATTGTCCCCGTGTTTGTTTCCTTTTTGTACTTAAAAATTTCAAGTATTATCCTTCACGACAAACTCCACTCCAACGGTTATACATATAATAGCAAAACCCATTACAAGGGCAGTAACACTCGAAAGAATGCTCGAATGTAATCACTATGGCCGAAAAATGAAAACTCACGATAATTCCCCAAACCTAGTAACAACGACTATATATTTCAAAAAGTCACGAAGGGAAGAGAAATACGTAATCATTTTAGTATCACCCCCTTACAAGTATTTCAAACTTTACTATGTTTATATTCTCCATTTTCCATAGTAAGACATTTACAATAAAACCTAGCGCACATAGCACGATGGCTTCGCCTTTACCATCGTAACCCGAAGACTAATTCAAAAAATACCAAGGCAACGAAGATATAGAGATGTAAAGCATAACAAGTATTCAGGAATAAAATCTAAAACTACATGTACACAGACAGATGAACCTAAAATGGGATGTAAAAATTCAGAAATAACATAATATAAACGAGTTAAAGCTTACAATTACTCAGGGCATTCCCTGGCAAAATAAGTTTAAAATAAATTCACCATTCAACATTAGAACGAGGCATACCTGACCTTCGAACAGGGCCTGGGTTTTCGACAACATCGGGCACGACCTTGGGCAAATCAGCACAATAATCCTCAAAAGAATGACCTGTAAGATATTGTTCATTCTCGAATCCGGGAGGTTGTTTAACATAGACTTCCTCTTCTAGCACACCATTTAGGAATGCACTCTTCACATCCATTTGATATAGCTTGATCTTCTTGTAACATGCATAGGCCAGAAGCATCCTTATTGATTCCAAACGAGCAATAGGAGCATAGGTTTGATCAAAGTCAATGCCTTCTTGTTGGTTGTAGCCTTGAGCTACAAGTCTTGCTTTATTTCGAGTAATGGTGCCAAATTCATCAACTTTGTTTTTGAACACCCATTTAGTTCCTATAAGTGAAGCATCTTCTGGTGGCTTGACAAGTTCCCAAACATCACACCTTTCAAATTGATTTAATTCTTTTTGCATGGCCGTGATCCAATTATCATCTTTTAATGCATCATCTATATTTTTAGGTTCTTCTTGAGCTAGGAAGGCTGCATGAGCACAATAATTTGCCTTCCCTCTTCTTGTAGTAATTCCATCAGTAATGTCACCAATGACTAACTCAGGTGGATGATTCTTGACCGTTCTTTTTGCCCTTGGTAAAGAATGTTGAGCTATTTCTTCATGAGTTGTCTTTCTCATCTTTGATGGTGGTGACTGTTCTTCTCCATCATATAGAGGCAATTTTGCAGTAGCCCTAGATCCTCTAGGACCTTCCAAAGTCATTTTTGCTATTTTTGAAATTGAATCTTCCACTTCAGCTTACTGTTTTGAACTTTCAGCTTGCTGATTGTCAGTGTCTACATCCTCTTTGGCTTGCTGACTTTCGGTATCACTTTCATCTTCAGCTTGCTGATTTGAACTGCCATTTTGCTGATTTACACTTCCGGCTTGCTGATTTGAACTTTCAGCTTGCTGATTGTCAGTGACTTGAGGTTGCACATTTTCTTCTTCACCTGCAAATCCTTCCTCAACTCTTGGTAGATCATTGTTAGGTTCTTGAAAAGTAACATCAATAGATTCTTCAACAATATGCTTATTAATATTATAAATTCTATAAGCTCTACTTGTTAAAGAATAACCAAGAAATATGGATTCATAGGATTTAGCATCAAATTTACCATCTTTACCAATTGTTTTGAGGACAAAACACTTTGAACCAAAAATCTTGAAATAACTGATATTTGGCTTCTTGTTTCTCAACAATTGATAAGGAGTTTTGTCCAACATTGGCCTGATTATGATTCGATTCAACAAATAGCATGCTGTATTCACAGCTTCGGCCCAAAAGCTTCTAGGTAGCTTGCTTTCTTGCAGTAGAGTCCTTGCTGTTTCTTGAAGTGACCTATTCTTTCTTTCCACCACTCCATTTTGTTGTGGAGTCCTTGGAGCAGAAAATTCATGAGAGATTCCCTTTTGTTCACAATATGTGATAAATTTGTCATTGACAAATTCACCTCCTCTATCACTTCTTATACCTACAAGTCTTGTATCTTGCTTGTTCTCAAGTAGTTTAATCAGTTTCTCAAATTCATCAAAAGCACAATTTTTAGTACTAAGAAACAATACCCAAGTAAATCTAGAATAATCATCTACAATTACAAAACCATATTGTTTACCTCCAATACTTTTATAAGATTCTGGACCAAATAAATCTAAGTGTAGAAGCTCTAAGGTTTTAGAAGTAGATACCATTTTCTTAGCTTTGTGAGTACTTCGAATTTGTTTACCCAATTGGCAAGCTGAACATACTTCAACCTTAGAATATTTCAGTTTTGGTAGTCCTCTGACCAGGTTCTTGCTTGATAGTTTATTAATCAAATCCATGTGTGCATGTCCCAACCTCTTATGCCATATATATGGATCATTGTCGATTGCAGCCAAACAGCATGCTGTTTCCTGCATTTCGAAGTCTAATACATATATATATTTCCTTCCCTTCTAGCAACTAGTGGGATTTTGTTAGCACCAATAGTAATAATAGTTTTATCTAGGCCAAACTGAACAAAATGTCCATCATCAAATAATTGAGTGGCACTAAGTAAATTATATGAAAGACCTTTGACATATTGAACTTTATCAATCGAAATATTACTATTACCAATAGAACCAATACAAAGGATTCGAAGAGTCTTACTATTACCAATTGTAACTCTTCCACCCTTCTTCATTTTGAGACTTATAAACTGAGATTTGTCTCCACACATATGTCTAGTGCAACCGCTATCCAAGATCCATTGTTTCGACTTTATTTTGGCGGCAAGACATATCTACAAAACAAACAAACACAAACTTATTGTTTTGGTACCCATATAGGTTTGGGTCCAAACTGGTTAGTAGCAAGAATATATAACACATTTAATTCAGCTTTCTTGATCCATTTTTGGATCACTTTTGGTGACTGTTGGCGTGCTGTTTGTCTTCTGTCAGGAGCATTCTAGTATGCTGTTTGTCGCCTGACTGGTCCATTCTTGTAAGTTGTTTTCCCTTTATCATTGATTTGAACCACACAATGAATTTCCAGATGGCCTTTTCCACCACATTTGTTGCATGTTTTCCAAGGCATGGCATAATCATAAGGTATGCCATTTTTACCATCATATTTGAGGACTCCAAGCTTCTTGTGTATGTCCATGCCAACTCCTTCTCTGACTACAGGGACTTTTGTCTTCTTCATCATTGTCTTTAAGGTGTCTTCTCCTTGCACAAAAGTTTCCATCCCTATCTGGAGATCCTTGACCTCTTTTTCCAGAAGAGAGATCAAATCAGCTTGCTGATTGATAAGTTCAGCTTGCTGTTTTCTCCTTTCCACAGATTTTGAGGATTCAGCTTGGCTTGACTCTTTGTTCTTGAATGATTGTATGCATTCATTTATTTCTTCAATCTCTAACTTCAATCTTCTAAGTTCTTTCATAAGAGCCTCATTTCTTTGTATAATCACTTTGTTGACTCCTTCGAATTGAACTAATTTCTCCTTTAAATCAGTAATAAGATCATTGTGATTTGTTTCTGGATTCTTCTCAGCCATTAAATCAGTAATCATTTTCTTTAACTGATTGTTGTTCTTTTCCAGCTTGCTATTCTTATGTTTTAGTTCCATAAACTCAATTATGGATACATGATTTGGTACCTGCACGGTTAGTTCTTCTAGCATATTATGAGAGGAATTTAAATCAGAATAGATTGAATTTACCTCACTTGCATCATCTTCTGAATTCGAATAATCACTATCCACACAATCTTCTTTTATGGATCCTAGTGAACTTTCTTCATCATTTAGACCTACAAGGGCCAAATTCACCATGTCTTCACTTGAGTCATCACTGGAGTCTGAATCATTATCACTCCAAGTCAGTAGAGCCTTTGCTTTTCTCTTGTCCTTGAAAGCAGCTTGCTGTTTAGACTTTAGCTTAAAACAGTCCTTCTAAAAATGGCCTGGCTTGCCACATTCGAAACAAGTTTGTTCCTTGGCTTTCCTTTTGGAGAATTCACCTCTTTCCCTTTTCATTCTATTTTTCTTTTCAATCAGCCTCTTGATCTTTTGTGAGATGAGTGCCATTTCTTCGTCAGATTCTTCATCAGATTCAAACAGCTTGCTGTTTGCAGACTCTGGCTTGCTGTTTGTAGAGTGAAGAGCCAAATTCCTCATTTTGGCTAGGGGAACCCGAACATCTTCAGCCTGACCTTTGCTTATCTTGCTTTCAAATTGTTCTAGCTCTGCAAACACAGCTAGGTGATCCATAGTGTCGATTGTTGAGGATGATTCCAAAGCCGTGACCTTGGCTTCATAAATAAATGGTACCGCACTTAACACTTTCATGTTAATTTTATCTTGTGGAATGTCTTTTCCAAGTCTCTTTAATGAGTTTATAGTAACTTGGAACCTTGCTTGACCTTCTTTGATAGTTTCATCATCCTTGAGTTTGAAGTTTCCAAAATCATTCATTAGTTTGCTAAGCTTCACCTTCCTCAAGGTTTTTGATCCTTCATGATAGGTTTCCAAAGCATCCCACATTTCTTTTGCTGTTTTTAGGGAGGAGACTTTGTCATACTCAGCTTGATCTAGAGCATTCATTATGGAGTTTCTAGCTTCTCCATTAAAACCACATTTGATAATTTCATCCATAGTGAGATCATCAACATCTTTCGGTTGATTCTTTTCATCCAAGAATTGATAATCTCCTTTCTGTACAACTCTTAACACCAGTGGCCTCTTGGATAAGAATGTTTCCATTCTACATTTCCACCAATTGTAATTTTCTGATCCAGTGAGGAGAGGAACCCTATAATCGGCTTTTGCTTCAAGATAATGTTCTGCCATGATCGATACTTTCCTGTTACAGAATCGTTAGTATACCTTGCTCTGATACCAATTGAAAAACAACACCTAGAGGGGTGGTGAATAGGTGTTTATGGTTATTAATGTGAATTTATGAACTGTTTTGAAAATAACTGAAAACAGCTTGCTGTTTGTAATAACACAGTTCACAAACAGCACGCTGTTTGTATCTAAAATGCAATGCAGAAAGAATATAAATAGTAAGTAAAAGAGACACACAATCTTTTAGCCAGGTTCGACCCCTAATCCCCTATGGTCTACGTCCTGGTCCCTTACCAAACTTCGTAAGAGAATATATTATTGATCAACTATAATCCAATTACAAGATACAACAATATATCTCCCTTAACCCTTGCTGCTTACAAATGGCTTGCTGTTTACCTGTGCTGAACCAACCCTCTAAGTACTACTTCCCAAGTATACTTCTCTAGTCTAGTTCGACTCACCCTAAAACCTGAAGCCAATCTTGTACAGCAACAAAACAATACAATTTGAACAATACAAATGTTTTGAAAGAATACAACTCAACCTATAAATCCTCAAAATAATGAATATGCGTGTATGAAGAGGTTTGAAGGTTTTGAAGGGTTTAGCAATGTAAGCTCTGAAGTTGTTTAAGTATTTCTTGTTTTATGCACGTTGTATTCAGTACCAAGAACTGATAATACTCAGTTCTTATATAGGTGAACAAGAAGGGTTTGAATTTCTTTGATAAAAATTCCAACGGTATGAATTTAAGCCGTTAGAGAAGAAGCAATGCTTTTGAGCAAGAAGATATACTTTGATAATATGCAAAGCTGAAATCTGGAGCGTGTATGGAGATAAGAGAGTGCAGGGAATAATGTTATGATGAGTCCCATGTGATGTATTTGAGTGGAGGTAAGGTGGTGTAATAAAATAAGGTAAAGTAACCTTATTTAACCAAAAGGAATATTGACTTGTCTCCAAAAGCTTGAGAGGTGGGAATGTTCATCATATATTCTGAGGACCTTTACATATAATCTATATATCATTTCCTCTTGATGCCCTTTGATTTTCCCGAATGGATCTTTAATTCCATCAGACACAATCAGCTTGCTGATTGTACAATTGGCACGCTGTTTGTGACAATTGGCTTGCTGTTTGAGGTATACTGATTATGAAATCAGTAAGCTGTTTTGTCCTGCAGAAACAAGTTAGAGCACACACAAATGGCATGCTGTTTTAACCTGCAAAACCAAGTTAGAGCTAACACAATGGCATGCTGTTTTATATCTGTAAGCGCCAAATAGCTTACTGTTTGTTATCATCAAAACCTAGGAGTTTCACACACTTTTCTCGACTTCATCCTTTAACTAAGCATTCACCTCCTTGAGTTCCGAAACTTCACCTCGTGCCCGACCAGCTTCAATCTCAAGCTAAGAGCACCTGTTCTTGTCAACCTCCTTTAACTTTTCAAACTCTGCATTCAGGGAACTCACTTGTTCTGTAAGCTTACGATTCTCATCCGCCAACTTTTTCTTCTCATCAATAGTATTCTTAGTGGCCTCGACCTCCTTCTTCTCCGATTCCGTAGCCCGCCTCTCTGCATCTAGCTTTCCTTCTTTGGCCTCGGCAAATTCTTGAAGGCTACGATCTCTCCACTGGCGGTCAATATCATCCTTGTAGTCGTTAACGATATGAATCAAATCTATCAAAAATTGTAAAACGAACAAGAATATAATAACATTAAAAAGTTACAACGGTCATAATGACAAAAGAAGAAAGGAATAAAGAATCACCCTGTTTGCACTAAATCACGCAAGCGTACGTGGTCACAAGTAATATATGAATAAGTCGAGTTCGTTCCCACAGAGATCTGGTTATGGTTTTAATTCAGTTATTGTACCTATGCAACAATGTATGGTTATTACTCACTGCTAAGACAAATAACAAATTGGGTTTAATTAACTAAATTAACTAGAAAGTAAATTAACAACTATGAATTAACTAACTAACAAGAATTGAAATTGAATTACGTCTGCAAGAGTAACATGGGATCCTAACTTCATTAAATACTTCGCTTAGATCTGACGCCTTTAATCACTATATGCAATGGTTATGATATCTGATCGGATAACACGAAACAAGTATACGCTACTTCTCAGTATACGAATACCAAACTAAACATACATCCACAAAAGAGATAGAAGATGAATAGACACCAATTATGCTTAGACCCTATATGTCTATAGAATTTGAAAGCATAACGGTTGAAGAACAAGTTATCCATAAAGACCACACAGGGCAATATAAGTATTTTCATCTCATACTACGAATCATGTTGATAAACAATCATGAACCTATGCTAGCATGGCAAGTTCTAAATCTCAAGATCCACTTTCACTTCACAAGAGATTAACAAATTAGATGTTAGCTACGCATCTAACAATTAAGCATAACCATACGAGGATATCAAATATACATCACACATAGATCTTTAAGCAATCAAGATACTAAGATTCATAAATAAATCCGTTAGAATCCCATGACAACGATTAGTTCATAATTGAACCTCTCGTCATCATGGGATCTGATGAAACCATGATAAAAACAAAGTATGAAAAGATACAAATAAAACTAAGTAATTGATATGTAATGGTGTGTGTTTTTCTGTCCCCCAAGATGTGTATTTATAGGCCTCTCCATCAAGCAATTGCCGTTTTAGAGTTGGAATAGGAGTATGGCAATTTCCGTTCTTGAATGAGAATAGAATTGTAAATTCCATGTGTAGATCTGATTCTGGAATGTTCTAGCCGCCCAGAGCAATTACCATACTTATTAGAAGTAGGAATTCTGGCAATTTCCTGTTTAGAATTGAATTCTGGCAATTTCTGTTGATTCTGTTTTGAAGGAAAATTATCTTCAATAATTCTGGACTCCGGACCACCTTAGAATGATAGAAAATTTCGTTATCTTCGCGTGGGCAGTTGAATCATCCAAAACGGACTTGTAGAACTCAAGATATGGCCAAAACAAAATCAGAAATTCTGGCTGATTTTTCACCCGCTGACTACTACTGTTCATGCGCGTCCGTTACTGTTCATGCGCATCCGTTACTGTTCATGGCAGCGGCGCCAAAAACTTGTTAACACAAAATCACGCAAGCGTACGTGGTCACAAGTAATATATGAATAAGTCGAGTTCGTTCCCACAGAGATCTTGTTATGGTTTTAATTCAGTTATTGTACCTATGCAACAATGTATGGTTATTACTCACTGCTAAGACAAATAACAAATTGGGTTTAATTAACTAAATTAACTAGAAAGTAAATTAACAACTAAGAATTAATTAACTAACAAGAATTGAAATTGAATTACGTCTGCAAGAGTAACATGGGATCCTAACTTCATTAAATACTTCGCTTAGATCTGACGCCTTTAATCACTATATGCAATGGTTATGATATCTGATCGGATAACACAAAACAAGTATACGCTACTTCTCAGTATACGAATACCAAAATAAACATACATCCACAAAAGAGATAGAAGATGAATAGACACCAATTATGCTTAGACCCTACATGTCTATAGAATTTGAAAGCATAACGGTTGAAGAACAAGTTATCCATAAAGATCACACAGGGCAATATAAGTATTTTCATCTCATACTACGAATCATGTTGATAAACAATCATGAACCTATGCTAACATGGCAAGTTCTAAATCTCAAGATCCACTTTCACTTCACAAGAGATTAACAAATTAGATGTTAGCTACGCATCTAACAATTAAGCATAACCATACGAGGATATCAAATATACATCACACATAGATCTTTAAGAAATCAAGATACTAAGCTCCATAAATAAATCCGTTAGAATCCCATGACAACAACGATTAGTTCATAATTGAACCTCTCGTCATCATGGGATCTGATGAAACCATGATAAAAACAAAGTATGAAAAGATACAAATAAAACTAAGTAATTGATATGTAATGGTGTATGTTTTTCTGTCCCCCAAGATGTGTATTTATAGCCCCAATTTGCCTCTCCATCAAGCAATTGCCGTTTTAGAGTTGGAATAGGAGTATGGCAATTGTAAATTCCATGTGTAGATCTGATTCTGGAATGTTCTAGCCGCCCAGAGCAATTACCATACTTATTAGAAGTAGGAATTCTGGCAATTTCCTGTTTAGAATTGAATTCTGGCAATTTCTGTTGATTCTGTTTTGAAGGAAAATTCTCTTCAATAATTCTGGACTCTGGACCACCTTAGAATGATAGAAAATTCCGTTATCTTCGCGTGGGTAGTTGAATCATCCAAAACGGACTTGTAGAACTCAAGACATGGCCAAAACAAAATCAGAAATTCTGGCTGATTTTTCACCCGCTGACTGCTACTGTTCATGCGCGTCCGTTACTGTTCATGCGCGTCCGTTACTGTTTATGCGCGTCAGTTACTATTCATTTCGCTGATTTTGCTGATTTTGCCCTATTTTCTTCGTTTTAACTCCGATTTTCATTCCGTTTCTTCCGGCTCTCTCGCAATTTGATGTACTGTTATTCTTTAAGCTCAAAACCCACCATTTAAGCATGGAAAACATCATCCCACATCCGACTCTTATTCCTGCACAAATTCACTAAAAACACATCAAAAACACCACATACTTGAGTTCAAGTCATCAATTCAAGCCGATACGAAGCATTCCAAGTGGATATAACATCCACTTATCACACCCGACCGCCACGGGTTAGGCAACATTCCGCAACTTCCATGTAAGACTTATCAACGTATGTAGTAAAGTCCTGAGGGAGATCGAAAACTTGGAAAACCAGAACAGGAGCATGAGACCCAGCGGTCCACTATTGATCAGGCAACACCTCAACGCGAACAGAAGAGGGAGGCTCGGGAGACCTTGGGATAGAAGGAGGTTCAGATACCTCGTTGATAACAAGACCCTTACCAGCTCCTTTACGAGCAGGGTCATCACATTTTGTTAGAACAATACGGCGAGACGCCATCCCATCCCGGTCCCTTCCTTACTTTCTGTTGCGAAGACCAAGGTCTCAAACGACCCCTGAACCAGCAATTTCAGTCTCGACACCAGCCCCATCAAAAGCTTCAACATTGACAGGATTTACCAACATCTACGTTACACCACCACCTCTCTCTACAGAACTGCTCGCAGCAACTCTAGCGGTACTAGATTGCTTCGCCAACAACTGTAGGGCTCGATCCATCTCTTCCCTCAACCCACTAGTGAAAATCGACTTCAACGACTCACCTGCGACTACCAAGGAAAACAAATACAAAATCAAATCGCCAAACAAGTAATAACAAAAAATAGGAAAGAAGGGAAGAAACGCCAAAAAGAAAATGAAAACATCCCAAGATATAAGAGTTGTTTTTCAATAAATTAAAATAAGCATACGATTATGCGTCTCTAAAAATCTAGAATCCTTAAGTTGATTATAATCATACAACGAGCTTCGACCTTGAAACCCGTCCAAAAACTCAGCATCATTTTTCCATGCTCGATAACTTATCTACGGCCTCATGAGATATTACACCACATTGTCTAACAAACTTTAAATCAGGCCCGTGGAAGTACAACCACTTCCCATGATAACTGGATTTCGACGACCTCATACTTACAATCCTAGATCGACCCTTTCTCTTGTTAAAATAAACTTGCCCCTAAGAATGCTTAATCCCATATATAGAAAAAAATAATCGCAAGGTAGGAATTCTATTCAGCTCAGCACAATGAGCAATAAACCCAATCATTTGCGCCACAGAGTTTGGGGTTAATTGAGCAATTCCACAACCTAGGGCCTTATAAACTACTAAGTGAAAGGGATGCATTGGAAGACGCAACCCATACTCAAAATATACACAAGGAATTCTATGCATCTCATATTCCTGCATCAACCAAATCGGATCCCTTGGTTTCAGTACTGTACACTTCCACCCATTGTCTAATTTCACCTAAGACTTCAAAGATTCGTAATTGATTGGACGAATTACAAAAATACTAGTGTAAGTTAAACTGGGTTTATCTGCAAACTCTCTTCTCCCTAACTCCATCGCCATACGAACAGACTCATCCTGTAAGGCAACTGTTCGGGGACTCAGAGGTGCAGGCTCTAGAAAAGCATCCTCTCCGATTTCGTCTAAGAACCCTAGAGATTGAATGGAAGCAGTATCCGGAATCTCCAAATGATCCAAATTAAAACTAGACTCTAAGGATTCTTCCTTAATGGGATACTTGTCAAGATCCCTAGTGTAAACTGTACGGGAAGAAGATGAGGAACAAGTAGTCCACATATTAACTAGAAAGCTAATCGGAAACACAAAACCTTAACCGGCAATTGAAAAGCAACCAAGAACTATGCTAACGTGTGCAACTTGTGAAAATAAGACAAGGAAAAATAAAATAAAAGACAAATGCCGAACTTTTAAAGGCTTACCTTCTGAAACGGGAGAGCTGCTAAAAACCTCTTGATTGCAAAATCTTGAATTCGAACCTTCACTCCCAATAACCGTACAAATACTGAAAAAATACTGATATTTATAGACACAACCCAGCACAATGGATTAATATACATCCATTAAAGACAAATCTAAAGATATTGACAAATACTTGGGGGAGGACAAATGTTGGGCCAAGATATTAGGCTAGAAAAGTAGTCACATGCGTAGAATGTAATTAGGCCTAATAATATGTAAACTCTTTTGATGGGCCTTGAAGCCCAAAATTGTAAATAATCTTTTCTTTCCCTTCAAGTAAAGTTAGTTAGAATGGGATCCACAAGGACTCCCCTATAAATATAAATGATCCACCTTACTTCAAAGGGGACGAAACTTTGTAAAAGGAGTAAATCTTTATATTGATTGTAGAGAATTATTTTTAATAAAATATTATATTATATTTGAATCCCTTTATTATCATTCGATTATCGTTAATTATTTGGCCTACAAATATCTCACAATCATCGGTTGCCTAAAGTTCATTTGTGAGTTCTTCTTTTATTTATTTTTACCAATTTCGTGTTATAATCTTGTCTCCGTTTTAATATTCATGTTTACATTTTGATTAGATAATTCTTTTACCTCATTTTTACGCAAATATGAATCCATGATCTAGTCTAGTTCTATTTATTTTAAAATTTAATTAGTAATTAATATATTGTTTGAATGCTTGCCTTTAATTAGCTTGTGATTGATTTTTAGGTGTCCAAATTTTAGTTTTAATGATCAAGTTCATCTATCTCTTGTCTACTATTTATGCTGACCCACTTATTTCTAGCCCATTTTCCATGATACTTGTGTGTTTTTCTTTTTTAATTTGACCATGTACTAGCTTCTGCTCACATTCCTTTAGTAACCAAACTCATATGCATTTATACTAATTGTTAAATTCTAGTCAATACATGCTTCACCATCATGTTTTAAACTTTGATTAATTTACTTGTAATGTAATTTGCTTGGCTTGTAATTAAATCGTTTATTTCATTTTATTTTTTTCATCACGCATATATTTTGTGTTTTATTTAGCTGATTTAATGACGTAGAATTTAGTTTGAAATTTTTAAGTGATGATAATACTTTTTTTAAAAAAAAATCAAAACTCTCTCCAAAAATTAAATTGTCTAGTTCGCCATTAGAAATTAAGGTTCGTGAAAAATATATAGTCTTAGTGGATCGAATCCTAAATATTAAAACGATGATCATGCACTTGCAAATTTTAAAAGTTAATTTTTAGCACATCAAGTTTTTAGCGTCGCTGCTAGGGATCATAATTATTTTTAGCGCCTTAATTTTTTGGATTGCTTTTACTTGTTTTGTTTTCGTTTTATTTTTTAGGAATTTGGAGACTCGGGAATCTTTGGCAAGATGTGGATAAATTTGAGTAATTTTGGAAGCGTTCTTTGGTAACCCGTATCTTTTTTTTTTCCCGTATTTTTCACTAGTTAAAATATCACAAAAAAATTAAATATGAAAAAATAAAAAAAATGTTAGTTAGTTAAATAAATAATTGTTGCATCAGGCATTTAATCACGTAGGATCACATCATTTAGATTTAATTTTCTTGTTTTTAATTTTTCATACCTTTTAAATTATGGTGATTGCTGGAGGATCGAGGTACGTTAAATTCTCTTCCAATCTTTAGTTTAGGACACATAGTGTAAGCATCCATAATTGTTTCTCATTTTATTATATCTCGTTGTTTGTTGCATCATTTAAATAAATTTTAAAGGCAAAACTTAATCAATAGATAAGGGGAGGTCTTTCCTTGGCCCACAACAATTAATCCTTCATTTTGCATACCCTAGTCTTTTTAATAAAATTAATTAGAATTTAGCCCTTAAGATTTCGCGCTCAATTAGGAAGAGAAACTAGAATGAACAATTTTCTAAATATTCATTCTTTTGATGTCTAGGCAAGCGAAAAGTTACTTGGCCAATTAAGATTTAATGTCTAGGCTGAAGCCTCTTGGCAATGCTTGCACCTACCTAACCAAATCAGTTTGAATACTTTTGGAATTGTCACTTTTAGAAGTATCTTATTGTTAGGAGCAAGTATAGATTTTTCTTAGGTAACCTTAAATTAAGATTTTTATTTTTTCTTTTCCATTTTCTTTTGTGTGTTTATTTTTCGCACTTATTTCCTACTTGCTTACTTTCGTGTTTATGCGTACTATTGTGTTAGGGATAATTCTGCTAGGTTAGTGAGACCAGCTGAGTGTTCTTCTTCTTCTGAACCCGAATCCGTAAAAATACTTGATCCCGTAGTTACCATGGCAATATCATTGAAGAATCGTTGTTATCCGGCCCACTCGGTCCAACCTTCTTGTATCGCTCTTCCACCGGTTAATGGTAAATATTTTGAGATTAAAGATCTTCACATTAGTATGTTGCCTAAGTTTACCGGGAGTGAGGGTGAGAACCCGTATCTATTTATTCATGAATTCGAGGAGATTTGTACCTTACAAAAACTCCAACAATTAACCGAGAACTCATTTAGGCTTAGGCTCATTAATTTCACTCTAAATTAGGAGTATATATTTAATCATTTGATAAAATTGCTCAACCTTGCTAGTTTAATAGCTTAGAAATAAAAAGTACATTATCACATCAATTTTGGCAATCTCTTAAATACCTAATTGAAAATGAGTAACGGCCCCCAATATCACAATTCTAGAGCAATTGGTCCAAAATGTCACAACTCAAATTATTGACCCTCAAATATCACTCTAAAACATACTAACGTCGTTTTGAATATATATGTTGTGCCCAAAAATTGGTAATGGGTTTGGCTTTGGGCCCATAGATGTTGGAGGCCTGGTGGGGTGTTTAAAAGGTAGGAACAAGGTTGCTGGAAGAAAAGAGGTGTACCTCTAGAGGGAAGCTCTGGAGGTGGAGGTTCATTTTTTAGGGAAGCTGTGTAGGTGCAGGTGGCCTCACAGGTTCCACCTCTGCAGGATCGAATGGATAAGGATTACCTCCTAGGTTTTAGGAGGCGTAAATTGAGTCCTTTTAACAGTTTATTTCATGGAGATACACGTTTCTAATATGATAAATATTGGATATATGTGATATATGTCAATATATACATGGAGTTCTCATATGAGTAGGATTTGGGAGTTTTACTTCGAACGGGACTCTACTAAGGGGCTAGCTGATTTAAGGAAAAGTCATATTTCTACACAAATACTTCGAGATAAACACTGGAGGGAGGATTAAACTCTATCAATTTCGTGGCTTAATGGACAAGGAAAGGATTCCTAACCTAAAAGAACTACATTAGGGCTTGATTCCTATAAATAGGATATGTAGGCAATTAGCAAGGGGTTCGATTTTTTACTTTCTGAATACACAAGGCACGTGTACCCTAAGTAATACATTCCTGGACATACTTGGCCGGATTTTTGCCATTATTGTCCGGTGAACTTGCTAACTCAGCCCAAAAAACACTAAATACCATTATTAGGTTCAGCTGCCCTGTCTTAGTACAGCTGTTTGGTTTGTTAATTATCCGAAAACCAAGGATAATTCCTGTTATTCCGGCGAGGCTTTCTCGGGGTGTTGTGTGAATTTTTTGCACAACAATATAGTTTTTCTCTCTTGAATCAATGTCGGAAAATTCTGAACCTGTGCGAACGCCGAGCGGCGAGGATGGTAGGCATAAGGCCAATCCTGATGGTGAAGTAACTGCTAAGGATATCCTTAACCATCTTCAAGCCATGGATGGTAGGATCGACCAGTTGGAAAGGAAATCGTCGCGGAAAAAGAAAGGACAAAGAAAGCATAGGTCCTCGGAAAGACGTTTTAGACGTCGTGAAGTGACACCAAGAAATTTGGACTTTGGGAGTGAAGAAGAGCCTGAACAAGAGGCTCGAAAAAATAATTTCTCCGATGTTGAAACGGATCGAGAAAATGTGGATCAGAAGGAAGGTCCTGTGGACTCCCCGGCTAGGAGTGTGAGCGTATTTGATCGAGTCGGGAGGAAGCTCAATAGTAAAGATTTACGGCATGTGTTGGATGGAACGAAGGAAAAGGTGGATGGAAATGACAACCTTGACAAGTCTCAGTCGAGGGGTTCTAAGAGCTATAGGAAGGAAAAATCTAGAGATGAGGAGCTAGCTCATGACAGGAGGTCTAGGTCCACCAAGCTCCAATCAGCTGTCGAAAGTGAAGGCAGCTCCAGCTTCCGAGACAGTTCAGCTCACAAACAGAATGGAGACTCGAATGAAGACACAGATGAGAGTGAGGAATACCTCTCAGACGGGGAGGATGCAAATTATAAGGTGGCTGATTTGAGGAAAGCTCTGGAAAAAATTAAAGCTGAAAAGAGGTCGACATCAGGGCTAGCTGTAGCTTCACCTTTCACTAAAAAGGTCCGGGATTCACCCCTTCCACCTAGATAAAGGGGGGGTAGGAGATTTGAAGTTTGATGGCACCACAGACCCAGTGGAATATCTCAGCCGTTTTAGTACTGAGATGGAGGTGTACCAAGTCAGGGATCGCACAAAATGCCGGCTGTTGGCAGCTACGCGCTCATCAGTGGTTCAAGAGGCTGCCATCTAATTCAATTCACTCCTGGAGACAAATGAGTGAACTTTTTGTGACTCAATTTCGGGCTACTATGGCATTCGCACCTCCTGCTAACACTTTGGCAAATATCAAGCAAAGGGAGAAGGAAACTCTCAGAGAGTATTTTAAGCGTTTTAACGCAGAGGTGCCCAAAATGAGGAAGGCTATCGATGAAACCTATAAGAATTTTCTGATAGCTGGGATATGGCCTGGGAGTGATTTCTGGAAGGAGCTTCAAAAGGAGGAACCTGTCACGCTAGCTGATTTTTATGCACGGGCTGAAGCTCATAAAGTAGTTGAGGAATCTATGGCTAAATTGAGGAAAGATAACAACCTAACTGGTTCGAATGGGAGAAAAAGGAGCAGGTCCTACAGTCCTAGGAGAAGAAATGTGGATAGGCGTGCTTCCTATCATGGAGCTTCAGCTTCCACTGAAAGGGAAGCTGGTCGCAAGGAAAGGACAGCACCTCTAACTGTGAATGCAACTGGTTCAAGGAGGTCTGTAGAATACAAGCCCCCACCCTTGAAGAATTATAATAGATATTCAGAGTATACCCCATTGGCGGCACCTCTTGAACATGTGTTTGAGGTTGGGGACAAAGCTGGAGTGTTCAGGAAGCCGACCCGTATCGGCCCACCTGGGAGGAGGGACCTAGGAAAATACTGTGCATTTCATGATGCAAACAGACACGAGACAGCTGACTGTCGTCACTTGAAGGATCATGTTGAGGATTTAATTAGGAAGGGATACCTTACAGAGTTTGTGGCGCAAGAGGTGAAAAAGTATAAAGATGAGAAAGAGAGAAAGGAGGCAGAAAAAATGGTACCTGATCGTACAGCAAGGGCGAATAGTATCCGTACCATAATAGGAGGTCCATACATTGGAGGCACAAGCAGGAACTCTATGAAAAATTTTGCTCGGGAGGCTAAAGGAGCTCCCCTTACCAATGTCTTCCATATGGCTGAAAGGCCCCCAAAGCTGTTTAAGGGGGAAGCTGCAGACATCACTTTTACCGAAGAAGATGCAAAGCATGTGCATCACCCATATAATGATGCTCTGGTGGTCATGTTCTCCATTGGGGGAATGAATGTGCATCGAATTTTCGTGGACAATGGAAGCTCCTGTAACATAATAGCTTACGACACCTACCAAAAAATGGGTCTCCTGGATAAAGAAATGTTCCCTTCTTACAACGATTTATATGGATTTACTGGAGGTCCGGTTCAGATTGTGGGACGTGTGAAACTCCCCATCAGGATGGGGAGTGAACCTTATGTGGCAACCCAGGTTGCAGAGTTTATGGTTGTGAATGAAGACATATCCTATAATGCTATCATGGGCAGGCCTTTCTTGAAGGAGATGCGTGTGGTGACTTCCATTTACCATCTCTCAATGAAATTTCCAACTCCTAATGGGATTGGGTGCCTACGAGGATGTCAGTCAGACTCACGGGAATGTTACGGTAAGGCCTTGCGTACTGCTGAGCAAGCTTCAAAACACTTGCTGTTGGTAGATGGCGGAACAACTGACAACTGTTACCGCTATCTTGGACTTCCAAATACTTCGGCTGAAGAGTCCTCTCAAAGGAAAGGAGGGGTATGTGAGAGAGAATCATGCAATACAATTATGATTGTGCAACATCCAGATGAAGACCCTTACGTGGATGTAGCTTCGTTTTTGGGGGAAGGTACTGGAAGGGAGGTGCTTATGCTGGAAGCACCTCAACTGAAAAATGGAAACGGTAATGATGATTTTGTTGAAGGCATCGTGGAAGAAGTCAATGACAGTGACTTCGATGAGGTGGAAATCTTAGAACAATCGCAGAAAGAGGTACCTGAATCTGCCCAGGTGGATGATAAAAGGAACCTGTTGGAAATTGATTTGGATCCTAGGATGCCCGAATCCAGAGAAAAAGCTGGTGCTGCAGGGGACATTATATCTCTTATGGTAGATACCACTGATGCTAACAAGGAGCTGAAAGTTGGAAAACAGTTGGATCCGAATATGAGGGAAGCTCTGGTGAGCTTCCTTAGAAAGAATGTGGACGTGTTTGCTTGGGATCATTCAGACATGATTGGGATAGACCCAAAGGTAATGTGTCATCGTCTTAATATTGATCCAGAAGCGAAAACGGTAAGGCAGAAAAGAAGGGCTATAGGTGGTGAAAGAGCTTCCGCTTTGAGAGAAGAGGTGGACAGATTATTGGCAGCTGGTTTGGTGAGGGAGTCTTTTTACCCCATGTGGTTGGCAAATCCAGTGCTGGTCAAAAAGCCCAATGGAAAATGGCGTACTTGTGTGGATTTTACAGACTTGAATAAAGCGTGCCCAAAGGATAGCTTCCCGCTTCCTCGTATTGACCAGCTGGTGGATGCGACTGTTGGGCATGCCCTGTTGAGCTTTATGGACGCATATTCGGGATATAATCAGATTCCTATGTATGGCCCAGACCAAGAGCATATTTCCTTTATAACAGATAGGGGGTTGTATTGCTACATTGGGATGCCTTTTGGTTTAATCAACGCGGGAGCTACGTATCAGCGTCTGGTAAACATGATGTTCAAGGATCAAATTGGGAAAACAATGGAAGTATATGTTGACGATATGTTGGTAAAGTCAAAAAAGGCGGCTGATCATGTTTCGCACTTGGCAGAAATGTTTGACATATTGAGGAAATATAGAATGAAGCCCAATCCTCAGAAATGTGTATTCGGGGTAGAATCTGGGAAGTTTCTCGGGTTCATGGTTAATTACCGGGGTATTGAAGCTAACCCTGCAAAGATTAAAGCTTTGTTGGAAATGAGGTCACCTAGGAGCGTGAAGGAGGTTCAGTCATTAACAGGGAGGGTTGCAGCTCTGAACAGGTTCGTCTAAAAATCTTCAGACAGGTGTAAGGAATTCTTTTCAGCAATTAAGAAAGGAAAGAACTTTGAGTGGACAGCTGAATGTGAAGCTGCTTTTGAGAAGCTAAAGGAACAGCTGGGTAGTCCCCCGCTCCTTTCTAAACCAGTTGATGGTGAGGTCCTGATACTCTACCTAGCAGTTTCTGAGTATTCTATTAGTGCGGTTTTGGTTCAAGAGGAAGGGAAGGTGCAGTTTCCGGTGTATTATGTAAGCAAAAGATTGCTAGATGCAGAAACCCGATACACTAACATGGAAAAGCTAGCTTATGCATTGATTCTTGCTTCAAGGAAGCTTCGACCTTACTTTCAGTCTCATAAGGTTGAGGTACGGACTTCTTTCCCGCTAAGGCAGGTGTTACATAAACCAAAAGCTTCTGGAAGGTTGATGAAGTGGGCTATTGAATTAGGACAGTTTAATGTTGAATACAAGCCGAGGTCTGCAATAAAAGGGCAAGCGTTGGCTGATTTTCTGTTGGAATTTCCTCCATCCTTCGAGGTAGGTGGAAACGAATGTATACCTGCTGGTGAGCTACCGACTGGTGTGCTACCTGCTGGTGAGCTACCTTCTGGTGAGCTAGCTGTTGGACAGCTACCTGTTGCCAAGGTACCTGTGGAAAATTGCGCTCCGTGGTGGACTTTGTATGTGGATGGGGCAGTTAACTCTAATGGAGCAGGAGCTGGCATAGTGCTAGTAAGCCCCGAAGGACACAAGTTGCAGAGTGCTATTCATTTTTCATTCTACGCAACTAACAATGACGCGGAGTACGAAGCTCTGATTGCTGGTTTGAAGCTAGCTTTAGAAATGAAGGTGGAAAATTTAACCGTCTTTAGTGATTCAATGTTGGTGGTTTGGCACATTAAAGGAGGGTTTCAGGCTCGAGGCCCTCGTACTGATTTGTACATTAGGTATGCACAGGAATTGGTGAAGAGATTCAAGGAGGTGAATCTAGAACAGATTCCTAGGTCGGAGAATGCGAATGCAGATGCGCTGGCTAAGCTAGGCTCTGAAAGGGAAGCTACATTGTTAGGAGTCATTCCCCTTGAGGTTCCGCGTCAACCGAGTATTTCAAAAATTGAGATTTTGAATATGGAAACTACAGTGGAGGATCACTGGATGGTTCCAATAGTGGAGTACATCACTAAGGGAGTTTTGCCAGAAGATAAGGATGAAGCTCGGAAATTAAAATATAAAGCGGCAAGGTATGTGATCTATGAGAGAATTTTGTATAAGAGGGGTTTTAATAAGCCTTTGCTAAGGTGTATTTCTGGAGACGAATGTGAGTATATCATGAGGGAGATCCATGAGGGGATTTGTGGTAACCACTCTGGGGAACCTCATTGGCACACAAAATACTTCGTCAAGGGTATTATTGGCCGACTTTGCAAAGAGATGCTCACAAGTACACTCGAGCATGTGATCGCTGTCAGAGGTTCGCGAAATTGGGTGTCAACCCAGCTGTACCCCTTAAACCCCTCACCAGTCCTTGGCCTTTTGCGGTTTGGGGTATAGATCTAATTGGGGAGCTTCCCAAGGGTAAAGGCGGAGTAAAATATGCAGTCATTGCAGTGGATTACTTTACAAAGTGGGCTGAAGCGGAACCTTTGGCTACAATAACTGCTGCAAAATTGAAGGAATTTGTGTTTCGAGCTATAGTTTGTAGGTATGGAGTACCTTATAAGCTCATCTCAGACAATGGGAAGCAATTTGACAGCAAGGAGATGCGAGGCTTGTGTGAGGACCTTGGAATTCAAAAGGGGTTTTCAGCTGTTTGTCACCCCCAAAGCAATGGTCAAACGGAGGCTGTGAACAAGATAATAAAACACACTCTAAAAGCCAAGTTGGAAGAGCGAAAGGGAAGCTAGCCGGAGGAGCTTCCAATGGTATTATGGTCTTATAATACCACTCCAAGAACTACAACAGGTGAATCTCCATTCACTTTGGCATATGGGTGTGAGGCAATGGTGCCTGTTGAGATAGGAGTCGGCTCATTCAGGAGGGAAAATTATAATCCGGAGGATAATGAGGTGAATCATCGCTTGTACCTGGATCTTGTTGAAGAGGTGCGCATGAATTCACAGCTAAAGCTGGCTGCATACCAGCAGCGTACACGGAAATATTTTGATAAGAAGGTACGAGCTCGCCCATTGAAGGTGGGTGATTTGGTTTTAAGGAGGGTGCTACCTAACATGAGGGTACCTGGTCATGGTGCGTTTGGTGCCAATTGGGAAGGACCTTACCTTATAAAGACGGTTCTTTGGGAAGGTACTTATCATTTGACTGATTTGGATGGGAAGCTGATCCCTAGGGCATGGAATGCCGAACATTTGAGGAAATATTACCAGTAGGTGCTTTTTTCAGGTAACGCTTTTAAGTAGACCTCTTTCAGGTATAGGATTAATAAAGGTAGTTTATTACTTATAGCTGCCATCTTTAGGACAAGTAGATGATATGATTTTGTCTTGCCATGCTCGGGGGGTAGTGCATGTACACCTCACCGATAGGAAATGCCGTGAATTTTTGCTTCCATGAGGCCAATAAATTTGTTGCTTTCTTTTATATATAACATGTTTTGCTTATGAATTATGTTTTGTTCCTTATATACTTTATGGAATTAGTATGGAAACATATGCGTAAATAGGTGGTTTTAAGTTCTCCATCATAGTTGGCAACATGATTAAAGAACTTGGGGGGTAGTAGGTTATACCACCTCCCCTTCGAAAAATTTCCTAAATATAGGAAGCCAAAAAATTGGAGTATAACAAAAATCGGAATAAAAAATATATATATATGGATTTTGGAATGGATTATGGTAATGGATTTTGGAATGGATTATGGTAATGGATTTTGGAATGGATTATGGTAATGGATTTTGGAATGGATTATGGTACATGAGGAACCTCATGGAAAGAGGTTCGCAAAACTGGTCCACCTATGAGGAGGTTCCAATATGGAAGCTGCTCTGGAAATATACTATCAGGTTCATGCGAATCCCAGGGAATCTGGGCGCATGAAGAGCCAAAGAAAAAAAAATGTATCATGTAGGAGCCAGAATTCAGGCTACATGAAATGGAATAACTTATATAAAAATTGGCAATAAGCTTCAGCTGGTTAAAAAAGCGAAGCTCACATATGAGGCGCATTGTGTTCATATTTCTGGAAAAAGGTTTTATGGATTCTTTTTATAAAAAAAAAAACAAAGTCATATGGGAACCGAGGCATTGGCCATATGATCACTCTTTACGCGGAAAGGCAAGGTGCGAGCAAATGGGAAGCTCTACCTTACTTTGGAATTTTACACATATATCTTGATAATCATTCATAAAGGGCCTTATGACGGATTAAACAGGATACTTCATACTTGGAAAAAGGATTGGCTGGATAATTAATATGACCCGCAAACGTATTAAATCATGTTAAGGGAAGCTTCATGATATACGTATTAGGTGGATTTCGGGAACAGGGATCACCTCGTATGGTTGTAAACAAATCAATACACCTGGGTTGTTCCTTTTTAACTCTAAATGGAAACAATTACTTAACAGGAAATGTTAAGATAGGTATTTATGTTGGCATACGTTTGTGATGAGTTTGACATTTTTACTTGATTACGAGTGAAAGGCTTGCATCCTGGTTTAGGTATGCGCCTTATCACTGGAATGTTTTTATTTGGCAACCTCATATGGATAACATGGTAATGTACGGAAAAATAAGATGCGTAATTAAGGGAAGCAAAAGTTATGGAATACAACTTGTGAGGCAATACGAGGAGCCCACGACCTCATAGAAATTCAAAGTTAATAGCCACCAAGGCCATGCAAAATAATTTAAAAGTTTAAACCCACGCAGGGGTAGGCAAGGTTCTTAATTTCAAGGAGTTAAGGAGTAGGGGTATCAGGAGATACCTCAGCCCTTGGAGTAGGAGGAACAGGGGCAGCTGCGTTAGAGGCGTCTGCTTTAGCTTCAGCTGGATCTTCCGAGGGAACCTCCACCTCTTTCTCCATATCAGCTGGGTCAACGGAGTCCACCTTAGCTGCAGCAGCTTCCCTCTTCTTGATGTCCTCCACAGATTTCACAGCATCTTCGCCAAGCTGAGACCAGTCTAAATCAGGGAACCGGAGGTAGGTGGATTCGATATAGTCATTGATGGCCGCATTATAGCCTATACCATAGGCTTCCTTTCTCTTCTCCTTTTGAACGGACCTTTCCTCAGCTAGCTTGACATTCATAGCTTCCATTTTTAGCTCTAGCTCATGCATTTGCTTGTCATGGGAAGAAACCAGCTTTTCTTTCTCTGCATCAAGAGCAGCAACTGAATTGGCCAGCTGGTCACGTTCCTTTATCAACTTGGTTTCAGCAGACTTGAGCTTCCTATTGGCATCCATATACTTCTTCTTCTCATCATCCTTGGCTTTCATAGATTGTTTAAGCTGTTTCACCTCCTCAGCAAGTCTTTGGTCACCTCGAGCTGTCTCCACAATCTTCTCCCCATGCTTAAGATAATGAAACAAACTCTGGGCATTGGCATGAAGAGCAGCTCATGCACCCTCAGCTAGTGACAATTTGTCCCAAGCAGCTATGGCCTCCTCAGGAATCTGGTTTCCTGCCATCTCAAAGAAATACTGCATATGGGGACCAGAATTTCCGGGGTCCAGGGAAGGAGATGTCTTAGCCTTTTTAGCAGAGCGAGAAGCAAAGGCAGAAGCTCGAGGTGCTTCAGGGGGAGGAGGTGGTAACTTTCTTTTTGAAGAGGTGGATGATTTTTCTAAATTAGGAGATGGAACTTTAATCTTCGAGATAGGAGTAGCTGCAATAGGGGTGACCTTGTCATCTTCGTCATCAGTAAACATCTCTTCATATTTGGTTGTTTTCTTGATAAAAGAGGGAATTCCTGAAGCCATTTCTGCAAAGATTAAACAATATGGAAACTGGTGAGCAAGTTATCAATCAAAAATACTTAAAATTATCGTAAGTATATGCCTATATTATTGATGAGCATGGTGTAAGGAAGGAAAATAATTTTAGCTGGTTGGAATAGGGGTACCTCTCCCAGGAATGAAATTACAACTCATAAGGTTGTCACGGGTTAGCAAACTAAGGCCGTTCCCTAGCCCAGCTGACAAACTTAGCGCCTCTACAGCATGCTCTAGGGTTCGACCTCTTAAAGAGGATTTTGTAGGTATTTTCACAGACAGGTTAAAATCAATTCTTAATTGAGGGCAGTCATAACAGTAAAGGAACTGTTTGAGCCAGCCACTCATCCCTCTCTTGCAACTTCTGAAAGATTGGCCCTCATGGACACTCCAGGCGGATAGATAAAAGAAACCTGAATCCTTGCCAGTTTGTTTTAGCTGGTAAAAATATCCTAGCTCTCGAGCAGAAAGAGTCTTGTTGAATCTGGTATGGTAAAGGATATACATACACATCGCCATGCGATATGAGTTGATGGTGAGTTGGATAGGAGCTAAATCAAAGAATTCGAGAACCTCTTGGATAAAGGGGTGTAAAGGCAGAGATAACCCCAATCTGAAAAATTGGGCTGATAAAACAGCTTTAGGTAGAAGCTGGCCCGGTTCAAACATATCGAATTTGTGACATCTCTCTTCAGGAGAGGGGATGACTAAAGAACAGCCTATGTGGTGTGATTGTGTCAGCTTCTTTAATAAGGGGGCAGTCATAGAGCTACTCAAATTTTCACAAGATAGGGTGGCAGGAGGTTTTTCAAAGGTATTGTTTTCTAATTCGCCTGTTACAGAGTCAGTTCTAGGAGGAGCTGTTGAGGTAGAATGTGAAGGGGTAGCTTTTACAGAGGAAGCTTTATCAGCAGTAAGAAGAAGGTTTGGCGTTGTTGATTCTAGTGACATGTGTTCGTCTGAGGAGGATACAAGGATAGCTGGTCGAGTGTCCCTGGTATTGTGAGTGAAAAGGTTGGTGTTTGATAAACGAGTTTTTGAATGATCTATTAGTTTGACCTTGGAACGAGTCCTGGCACTTACGGTGAAAGATGGGTTAGTTCTGGAAATTGGGTCAAGGGGAAGCTGGTCTGTGTTAGGAAGTTCTGGGGAGTGGGCCATCTCCTCAGAGGTAGAATGCTGGGAGCTAGCTGCATCTGATCTACCAGACATCTGCACAAAGTGAAGCAAGATGAGTAGGTGATCAGTGAGTTTCCCAAGTGAGGAGTTTTAACAGGTATGTGCGGATAAGCCCATACAAATGGCCGGGAGCGAATAAAAGGCCAGGTTCCCCTAAACAGCTAGCTAGGCACAGGTACGCCTATCAAGGAATCTTTAATATTCTTCTTAGATTGGGTATTCGTATATGATGCACACATTACTTATACACACTTAATTAAAACAACAAGGGTTGGTACATGCATTATAACAATAAATAATAACTGGTTTCTGGAAAAGGAGAATTACACATGGATTTTTACAAAAAACATATAACACTAATGGGTTTTCGAATGAAGATCAGTACGAATTGGATTCTAGGGTTTCGATTTCAAGAAAATATCGAGGTTATGGAAAGAGGATACTCGGTCTAAGATCAATTAGAAGGCAAATAATATAACAGGATGATTTGTGTAATATGGTGACAGTGTGTGTCTAAATATGCATGTACAAGTTTAGATCGGAACCAAATTAAGGCATGCAATTGACAACATAGTAAGTGAACCCATTCAGTGAAAGGCGTAAATGGAATCATACATTTGGGATAGTTGGATGATTTAGAGTTGCCGGAGTTTGAAGGTATCGCCGGATTGGTCCGCCTGAGTAGAGCTGCTCGTGAGAAGATGAACCGGTGGAAGAGGAAGAGAGTATGTGTTTGTGGTAAAAGAAAAAGGGAAAGAGGACGGATGGGTGTTGATATATATATAAAAAATATATAGAGTAAAGGAAGAGAGATTGTGGCGTGTGAAAATGAATTATGTTCGGGTAGGAGTAATGGTTGCATTGGAATATGTACCGATAGGAAGCTGAATTGGTATAGGACACGGTTTTTGAAGAAGGAAATGAGAGTCCCGGTGTAATTTTAATTGGAGAGGTTGTTTTTTCAAGATTAATTCTGGGATATTTATTTAACGTGTTAAAATATTTATCTTTTTAGAAAGAATTATTGAGAAGAAAGTATTTCCTGGAAGGAGTTAAATTAGAGGAACCTGTGTTTGGAAAAAATTTGTTTTGATTTTCTAAATTCTTTAATAATGGGAGTAGTTTAGGTTTTAATTTAAAAGGAAATCATGGAATCTTTGGAAAGGTTTTATTGGCTTAATTATGGCAAGGTTATTGCGAAATATATGGGATGTTAAGATGATATGCTGGAGCTGGACATAAAAAGTGAAGCTGAATCTGAGAAGAGGTAGCAAGGTTCCTTGTGTATTTTATAGCTACAAGGAACCGGGGGTAGTTGTTGTGCCCAAAAATTGGTAATGGGTTTGGCTTTGGGCCCATAGATGTTGGAGGCTTGGTGGGGTGTTTAAAAGGTAGGAACAAGGTTGCTGGAAGAAAAGAGGTGTACCTCTAGAGGGAAGCTCTGGAGGTGGAGGTTCATTTTTTAGGGAAGCTGTGTAGGTGCAGGTGGGCTCACAGGTTCCACCTCTGCAGGATCGAATGGATAAGGATTACCTCCTAGGTTTTAGGAGGCGTAAATTGAGTCCTTTTAACAGTTTATTTCATGGAGATACACGTTTCTAATATGATAAATATTGGATATATGTGATATATGTCAATATATACATGGAGTTCTCATATGAGTAGGATTTGGGAGTTCTACTTCGAACAGGACTCTACTAAGGGGCTAGCTGATTTAAGGAAAAGTCATATTTCTACACAAATACTTCGAGATAAACACTGGAGGGAGGATTAAACTCTATCAATTTCGTGGCTTAATGGACAAGGAAAGGATTCCTAACCTAAAAGAACTACATTAGGGCTTGATTCCTATAAATAGGATATGTAGGCAATTAGCAAGGGGTTCGGTTTTTTACTTTCTGAATACACAAGGCACGTGTACCCTAAGTAATACATTCCTGGACATACTTGGCCGGATTTTTGCCATTATTGTCCGGTGAACTTGCTAACTCAGCCCAAAAAACACTAAATACCATTATTAGGTTCAGCTGCCCTGTCTTAGTACAGCTGTTTGGTTTGTTAATTATCCGAAAACCAAGGATAATTCCCGTTATTCCGGCGAGGCTTTCTCGGGGTGTTGTGTGAATTTTTTGCACAACAATATAGTTTTTTAAACGCTAAAGCGTGTAGCGTGTTTGGGGGAGAGAGGGAGGAGGAACACCACTTCAAGTGGCATTTGGTGGAGAACGCGAGTAAAATTAGCGTTTGGGGGGGGGGGGGCGCCATTTAATGTGGCGTTTGGTGTGTTGTTTTTTTTTTGTTTTCTCATAAACATATATTTGCAAATAATATTAAAAATTTATAATCAAATGGTCAATTAAAATTGTATTTTTTAAATTAAAAAGAATACAATTTTAATTAAACTTAGGGTTCAATGATTAACTTTTTGGGGTTTAACGTTTCCATTTTGGGTTTTAGAAATATTCAGAACGACGAATAAACTGTACACGAACTTAGGGTTTAGGGTTGTAAACAATCGTGATTTTTAAAAAATCAAGATTTTTAAAAATCCTAAACCCTAACTTATCCTGATTTTTAAAAATTCGGGGCTGGCCACTGATTTTTTAAAAATCAGTCCGTCGGATTCAATTTTTTAAATTTTATCTGTATTCCCTTGGAGTTTCAACAGTTAACCTTTGGGGTTCAACAGTTTCATTTTGGGTTTAAAAATATTCAGAACGATGAATAAATCGTATACGAACTTAGGGTTAAAAATCAGGTGACCGGACTCAGTTAAAACTCAGTTAAAAAATACAATTTTAATTGATCATTTGTTTATAACTTTTTTTAATATTATTTACAAATATATATTTAGAAGAAAACAAAAAAATAGGTAAACCACCCCAACACGACACATGAAGTGGCGGTCCCCCAAACGCCATTTCATGTGGCGTTCCCCATACTTCCCCCCAACGCTACTTAAAGTAGCGTTCCTGTACCCTCTTCCCCAAAAACGTTACATGCTTTAAAGTTTATGAAAAAAAAAATTCAATAACGCTACACGCAACTATATATTAAAATGATACTTGGGATTATAACTGTGATATTTAAAAACCATATTCATTCAAACTAGTGCTGGCAATTTCGGGTTTCGGGTCGGGTTCGGGTCGGGTCAGCAGACTCGGGTCTTATTTTTGACCCAACCCGAACCCGACCCGAAAATTTAATGGGTACAGGTGCTCAACCCGAACCCGACACGAATGGGTTTCGGGTCAGTTTCGGGTAACCCGACCCGAAATTTAATTTTTGAAAATTTTAAAAATAATATATATATAATAATATTTATTAAAAATAATATATATTAAAAATAATATATATTAAAAATAATATATATTAATTAAAATATATATATATATTAATAATATATATATATTAAAAATAATATAATATAATATATATATATATATATATATATATATATATATATATATATATATTCGGGTCAGTTTCGGGTAACCCGACCCAAAATCAACCCGATTTTTTCGGGTCAAGTTAGGATCAACCCAAAACGTACCCGAACCCGAAAAATATAAACCCGATGCGGATCGAAAATTGCCAGCCCTAATTCAAACTGTGGTAGCCATTGAAAATGCTCTAAAATATCCTCGATGTGGTTTTATTCTAACCTTAAAAAGCCAAGACTTTTTGAGAAATGGATTTTTGGAGGTGTTTTTGGGATGGGACCGGATTTGCGTTTTAAACATCTCTGGTTGCGGCCCATTGCAAGTGTGGTTGAGGGAGGGGAGTAATAAAATGTTGTAAATTATAGTGTGAGCCTTGCAAATTCACTCCACTCCCCTTGATTTAAAATTTAAACCCCCAATTGTTCAACTATTCAGCTGAATTCTTGTTTCCATGGAGAATTCAGCTGTCCGCTCTCCGCCGTCGTCTGGAGCTCGCCGGCGACTTGTTCAGTCCACATTGTTCCCTAATACACATGATACCTGCACCACCGCCCAAGATTGCCACAAAGATAAACACGACCACAAGATCACACAGCCAAACCCCCCAAAACCAACGCCTACATCCAATCAGGTGTTTCTTTGTTGCTTAATTCTCTCTCTCTCTCTCTCTCTCTCTCTCTCTCTCTCTCTCTCTCTCTCTCTCTCTCTCTCTCTCTCTGTCTCTCTAATTTTATAGGTGTTGTCTTTTTATATGATTGTATTGTATGTATCCAAGTTTTCGAATTTTTGTTACTTGTACTAGTGATTGTGTGACCAATAGGTTAACTTGAAATTACAATTATATCGATAATTTTGTAAAACTCAATGCTATTGTATCCAGAAAGTGGTACCTAATTTGTTGGGAACAGCAGATACATGATCCACTACTCAACGCTCAAATGTTGTCTCCTTATAAAACAATACTACACCACAGAATAACACAGTTTGTGCCCTAAGTCCTCAAAAGATAATATATTAGTTTAATTAATATCTCTAACTAACCTAACTGTTTAGGCACTTTAGTTCGTTGCATTTTGCGGTATTTGTCTTTTGTTTCTTTGTGAATCAGTCAACTATATTTTGGTGACTCATGATTGGTAATTTTGGAATTAACTTGATGTTCATGTGTATTAGGTTGTAGTAACTAAGGAGGATACTCCAACCAAGGGAATGGACAAAAATGAAGATTCGCATTCACTTGACAGTAAGTGAAATTATGTTGGGTATTATGTACTAAACATGTTGCCCTCTTTGCTTTTGTTGATATGCCATTATAGTTTGCAAGTATGTAGCAATTGTGGTTCAGGACCTTGAAAGTTTTTGCTACTGGCTCAGGATTCCTCATCAATATCGGAGCAAATTGTGAATTTTATTCACTAATTAATGTTGACTTTGAAAAGAACTTTACAAACTACAGATTTTTGTATTCTTAAATCTATAGGTTTCTACTATTCACATACATCTTTACATCATTACGCAGCACTTCTTTTAATTTCTTTCTTTTTCCTTCTCTTTTTCTTTTCTTTTATGCATCCTAATTTCATCGTAAATGTGGTATTAAAGGTGGTCAAATTGTCCACATTTTAGTTAAAAGATCTGGCACAGAATATGCGTAGTGACTGACTATCTAAGGATCTGACATGGGTACAACAGCCTAAACTGAAGAGTCCAAATTATATAGCATGATTATAAAGGTTTCCCTAGATTTATGAATTCAGTTTGATGTTTGACACTGGAGCTGGTCTTTTGACTTCTACTTTTCTGGATCCAGATAAATAGTTTTAAGCCTTCGATCCTCCATTGAAGAATCACAAGGTCGAGATTTTCATATGAGGATGATTATCACAATTGGAAAGATTGAAAGATTCATGCATATTGGCAAACTGTGTGTATTTTCTACTATTATTTCTTAAAACTCGATCAATGAACACATTCAGTTTATGTTAAGAAAATATGTGAAATCAAGCCTAGGGCTGGTAGAAGTTCTTTAGCGACGTTGCAAGCTCTTGCCAGTATTTTTTAGCTGCTTGTTCTGCAGAGTCCGACAGTAATCCAAGGTGGTGTTTGCATTTTTTTATCCTATGGATTTGGTTGTGATGTGGTAATATTGGTCCACCTGTCCTGGGATAGAGGCAAAGGAATAAAAAATACTTTGAGTAGATGTATGCAAATTAACTTGGGTAACTGAAGAACTTATCACTAACCACATGTTAACTCCTGATAATTCAATGTAGAAAAGAAACATTAATCATTCTGTGTTAAAGCAGCTAGAAATGGACATTTTCCTAATTTAAATGGTTAAAACAAGTAATATCAGTGATGTTTTAATTTTTGTTTCGGAGTTACTTAAATTTGTTTGTCCGCTTCTAGGCCATCTGTCAGTTTTTGCTAAAATTAACATCCCAGACCCCAGCATGTACGAATATAAATAAGATACAGAAGGGTTATATCTCCATGACTATCTGATTGTTTTTTTTTACTATTATTTCGTTTCCTCTCACTGATATATCCACATTATATGTACATCTGAGTTGTTTCTCTTCTTTTATTTTATCAACTTTATTTTTAAGAATGGTCTTGTGTCAAAAGTAATAATTTGGAGATGAAAGAAAAATTAATTTTAAACTGAATACATAATCTAGATGATTTGAAGAGTCCTCAAAAACGAAAGCGTCTTTCTACTGCTACACCAGAGAAGTGTCGTACTAGTGCTACACCAAAGAAACGTGGTGCTAGTGCTACACCAGAGAAGCTGCGAAAGAATAGTACCCCGAGGAAAAAGCTTTTGGTTAGTGGCTTAAATGACGGATGCTCTGGGAAGATGAATAATCCAACACATGGTGAACATGCTTCACAATCAGTTCCTGATCTGCGTTTAGAAGCCAAATTGCAAGCTGAGGTTTGTCAAATTCTCCTATATCTTTTGACTTGTGAAAAGATTCGTTTCCCCTGTATTATTTTAGTTTTTAATGTAAAGAATATTTTTGTTGGTCGCCATATATTTTGTTCAGAAGATTTTACTGAAATATATCTATATCGCGAAGAAGTGTTCATTATTTCTTAGTTGTAGTAATATTCTTAATGTCTGATATTGATGCCTATATGTTTACCAGGAAAATTCACGATTATATGGAGGAAGACAAATACATCCATTTTTTTCGTCCAGGAAAACGGTTAAGAGAACCCAGGAAAGAACTGATGAGGAAAGTAATTGGTCCTTGGTTGATAAGAAGGGTAAAAGGTTCACTTTCAGCCCTATTCATGTGTTTGAACAAGTTAAGGTATGATGCGTTGAGTTTCCGATGCAAAAAGTGGTTCTTTGTTTAATTTTAATAGAAATTATCATATTTGGCCATTTTTTTATAGGATGTATTTAAAATTTGCCTTTCCAGGATGATGAACTCTCCCTGGACTGGGGAAACTGGATTTTTCTTGAAAGATCTGACAGTACTAACTTTGACTTAGAAAATGAATCATTAGCAAATTATGAAAGAACAGTCAAGGCTTTGCATTTTGACGACTTTATCAATGTCTCTGGTTGTCGGAATGATGGTTCATCATATGGATTCCCGATTCAAGTTGACAAGGTGCCTTTGCATCATTCTCCAATTCAACAAAATTATTTACATCATGCTTCGTCTGTGGTACCGACTGATGAGCAAGTGGCTGACCATGAAAGATCATTCGTAAGAGAAGAGGTATTTATTTATTGTTTGCTTGAGGTAGTCGTTAAAAGAAATAAATTCACTAAAAAACTCATAATGCTTCATAACTACTGGCAGAATCATAATACGAGCAAAATTGATCTGTACACGGTGGATGCTGGTTGTGGACAAAATTCAGATGTCAATTACGGAGTTAAATTTTCCGAAGAGAAGTGAGCAAAATTTGCATATTTATCTCTTGTTTTGAAGCTTCGGCTTCTGCATATTCATCAAGCATATATATTCATCGCTCTTTGTGACTGTCCATTTGAAGTCATTATTTTAATGTTTTTTTTTTTCATATGTTCCTAAAAATGCAGTCTTTTATTTGCAAACCACAGCACGTATTAATTATATCCATGTATGATAAAGGAAATATTGTGTTAATCAAGACTTGAGAGGAAGGCTACAACAAACTGGGTTAAGAAATCCACCCTTTACCAACTAAATGAAAATTATTATTACAGATGATCAGTTCTCTAATATCTACATGTAGCCAGTTAATTACCAATGAAATCCACCAAAATAATAAATACTTGGAGTTCACTTGATCAAATAAAGTAGAATCTGATACTGATCCGGATTAAAACCTTATCATTTATGTGAACCGTCATTGGACTAGCTTTAGATATGAATATAAGACAAACTTAGGTTTTGGATCAATATAAGCCCAAAAGATCATATGGAAGATAGCAGTTATGCATTATTATCTAATTGATGTTGTGCTTTGTATGCACTGTGCCGTTGTCAGGATGATGTCCTATGGTCTTAAATGTGTCAATCAGCTTGAGAACAGCTTGTGGACAACTAAGTACCAGCCTAAAAAGGCCAATGAGGTAGATATCTTGATTTCTATGTAAATTGGCTTCTAATTAATTAGTCCTGTTTCAAATAATTTGAGCTGTCTATTAGTCTTGTTGTAAAAAAAAATGACTCAGTTTAATTAAGATTAATTTATTGTTCATATCTTGAATGAGGTGCATCTTTATTGGTGTGTTTTTATAAAATAATAAATATAATGAACTTAAAAGAAAGGTTTTTTTTAATGTATGCACTCGGACCTATTTTAGAAGTTGTATTTTGTGTAGTTTCAAGCGGATTCCTCCTTTTGCTCCTCAGCCTACGGGGTATTAGCAGCCGTTTCCAGCTGTTGTTCCCCTTCTTCTTAAGAATATAATTCTGACTATGTTGTGCATTGGAATTATACAAAAATAAATTATTAAATAGGGGAAGTTATTAAATTGCATTGGTTCTACACAAAAACAACTATTATATCACAATTGTAAACATACAAAAGTACAGCTTGTAACATAAGCATGCTCACTTTCTTTTATTCTTTACCCGAGTTTGGGGTACAAAGTGCATTTTTCTAACAAAAACCGACCGCCCGCATTCCACGAGTAAATAGAAAGTTGGACTATGCACATATGTTAAGAAAAACTTGCAATAAAAAGTTATGTTGTTCTGTGCATATATTTTCTTAAAATTAAAAATAGAAACTTTTTTATGGTTTATTAATTATTATGTAACTTGGAATTCGAAAATTGGACAGCTAAATTAAACGTGTAGTACTTCATATATGCACTTTTAACTAAATTATTATCTGTTTATGGAACTATGTAATATGTAAAAGTTTACTGGTCTTTTCGTTTTTGTCTTATTTTTAATTAGGTTTAGAGTTGAACAAACTTTTCTAATGATGCTGTATCCAGATATGCGGCAGTGGCGAAAGTGTTAACTCTTTGAATGATTGGTTACGTCTTTGGAATGAAAAAGGTTTGGGAACCAACAAAATTGTTGGTAATATATACAGTAAACAAGATGCTGAATACTATCATACATGTGAATCTGATCCCGAGGATATGGATGAAGAAAACCGTTTGAAGAATGTTCTCTTAATTACTGGACCAGTAGGGGTATGCAACTAATAACTTGACCTGGCTTAAGTTTATATGTGGCCTTTGTTGATTTACCAACAGTGGCTGCTTCTTCTCTTCTTCTTTTTGCCCCCTCTCTCTTTATGTATTTTTTGGGAAAATACTAAAGCTGTACTTTTCCTTCATTGTTGTTAAATTAAAGAAAAAAATACTTAAAAAAAAATGCAATTTCTACTCATGAAATCATTTTCTGTACCTAATTCCTTCATTTTAATGTTATTATAAAAAAGAAGTTGCCTTCTTAATCTGCAGAGTGGGAAGTCTGCAGCCATCTATGCCTGTGCAAAGGAACAAGGATTTCAAGTTATTGAGGTAAGGTTAAATATCATGTAGCTTAACAATAGAGATTTTTTTTTACTTTTTAGGAAACAACATATATAAGTATTGTAAGAGTTGCAACTTACCAAAGGTAGTTCTCTTTATATGATAACCATAATGTTTGTGGCCATGCAACTGATTTTATTATTCTAGTGGAAAGATAAAATACAATCTGTTCCATATATTTGAGCTTCAATGTTTTGTGTTGTTTTTACTTGCTTCAAACTTTATCTAGCATGTCCCCTTGTAGACATGAAACATAAAGTCGGACTACTACTGAAGCATCTATTCTGTATAATCTTCTAGGTCAATGCATCAGACTGGCGAAATGGAGCTCTGGTCAAGCAAAGATTTGGGGAGGCTGTAGAATCACATTGGCTTCAATGGTTCGTCAATTTGACCATCATTATTGTAGCTTGAAAAGAATTGGTTTTCTAAATTAGAAACAGTAAATTGTTGATATGATACCTATTACTATACTTATATAGTTTTAAAGGGACAATTGACGGAAACCCGTCAAGAATGACTGGAGCCAACAACATAAAGGTCGGCAATATCATTCTACGATCTGATTAGATGACAAACTAGAACCTTGGTATATGACTTCAACCTGTTTATTGGAAAACAACGATCTCAGATTAGTTAGATGCTAGTGGTGATGGAAATTCTGTTTGATAGGTTGTTGGTAAACACCACAGAAAACGAAAACTCTGATCAGTTTGAATTATTCAAAGAACCAAGAGAATGTAATACTTTTCTTAATGAATAAATCAGATCTAAGACTGAAAACAAAACCAGACAAGAATAGTACGATTATACGAACAATTAACTCAAATCGAATGATTTAACTCACGGCTCAATTGTTTAATACAAGGATGGAATACAAGCTCGCATAGGCAATTCGAGAGGCCCAGCTTCTCTCCCAAGTCTAATGTTTAACTTACTCCCAGCATAACCCTAATTCGATCCCCAATTTCTCCTTATATTCCTTGACTACTTGACCCAGCCTCTGAATTGACCCTTTTGCCCTCTGATATTTTATTTATCTTTTTACGTCTCGTATACGACTTCAACACAATGGGCTGTTTAGTACACTGTAGTCTGTATGACATTACCCCTCCCCCAAAGCAACACCTTGTCCTCAAGGTGGAAGTCAGGAAAATGAACCTTAATGTTCTCCATATCCTCCCACGTAGCCTCATAGTCAGGGAGATCCTTCCACTTCAAATATACTTCCAGTACGGTTGATGTTTCATCCCCTTTTCGCCTTACTGACAGCAGTTTCTCCGGTTGGACAACCAATTCCAGGTCTGAATTTAATTGTGGAGGGATACATGGTGATGCTGGGATGCTTCCCACTGCTCGTTTAAGTTGAGAAACGTGGAACACTGGGTGTAGTTTACTTTCTGCAGGTAATTTCAATTTATATGCCACCGATCCCACCCTTGCCAGAATTTCAAATGGGCCATAGAATTTTGGAGCTAACTTATCGTACATACGCCTTGCCTGCTACCTGTACGGTTGTAATTTGAGATAGACTACCTCTCCCACCTCAAAATGCTCATCTCTCCTCTTTAAATCAGCCTGAACCTTCATTCGCTGCTGTGCTCGAACCAGATTAAACTGTAAGTCATCCAGAATGGCGTTCCTTTCCTGTAACATCTCCTCGATACTATGAACAGCTGTTTGACTAATCCCAGGCCTGCTGATTGATGGGGTGTCACGACCATACATTATCTTAAAAGGAGAGTACCCAGTAGACAAGTGAGGTGAGGTATTGTAGGAGTATTCTGCCCACGGAAGCCACTTGGCCCAAGCTTTTGGGTGCCCTCTAACAAAGCATCGTAGATACGTTTCCAGAGTTTTATTTACAATCTCTGTTTGCCCATCCGTCTGCGGATGATAGGCAGTGCTTCTCTTCAACTCAGTGCCCTGTAACCTGAATAGTTCTTGCCAGAATTTGCTGATAAATATCTTGTCCGCGAGATTGTACTCAGTTTCTATATGAGTCATTTTTATATCGCCTTTATTGACATGATCACGTAAGAAATGATGTCTCACATCTATATGCTTAGATCTTGAATGTAACACGGGATTTTTGCTAAGATCAATAGCACTCGTGTTATCGCATAAGATTGAGATCACATCAAATTTAGTATTATAGTCGGCTAATGTTTGCTTCATCCACAATATTTGAGCACAACATTTTGCGGCCGCTATATACTCAGCTTCCGTTGTGGAAATAGATACCGAATTTTGTTTCTTGGAAAACCCAGATACTAGGCATCCTCCCAGAAACTGACATGTACCACTTGTACTTTTTCTATCGACTAAATGCCCGGCATAGTCCGAATCAGAAAAACATACTAAGTCGAATGGTACTCCTTTTGGATACCAAAGACCTACGTCAGTGGTTCCTTTTAGATATCTCAATATTCGCTTTACCGCGAATAAGTGAGATTCCTTTGGTGCTACTTGGAATCTAGCACACTTGCACACACTATATTGAATATCGGGACGACTTGCGGTAATATATAGCAAGCTACCAATCATGCCTCGATATTTCTTAGTGTCAACGGGTATTCCGTTGGGATCTTCTGTTAATTTATCAGAAGTCGACATAGGAGTAGAAATGGGTTTTGAATTTTCCATTTCAAATTTCTTTAGTATTTCTTTACAATATTTCAATTGTGAAATATGTATGCCTTCATCAGATTGCTTTATTTGCAATCCTAAAAAGAAATTTAATTCACCATCATATTCATTTCGAATTGTTTGCTCATATTATCAGAGAATTCTTTACATAGTGCATCATTGGTTGAACCAAAAATGATGTCATTTACATATATTTGTACAAGCAAGATATCATATTTTTCTTGTCTTGTAAATAAGGTTTTATCGGCCGTTCCCATTTTAAAATTGTTTTCTAATAGGAACTTGCTCAACCTTTCATACCAAGCTCTTGGAGCTTGTTTTAAGCCGTATAGAGCTTTGTATAATTTGTATGCATACTCCGGATGCGTGGCATCTTCAAAACCGGGAGGTTGTTTGACATAAACTTTGAAATCTCCATTTGGTATACTTTGAAATCTGTAACAGCCCCAGATCCAGGGTTGGGGATCCGGTCGTCACGGTCTCAATTTCCATCCACAACATCAACATAAATTAACTTACAACCTTGTGACCCAAAACAACACCACAAAACACACCCGTTATAGTCCTAGAGATGAAATCAGAGTAATCAACAACTATTATTAATCACAAGTTTTGTGTTCTTATAACCCAAAAGAATTACAATTTAACTATTACATACTCTTTGCCAATTTTCATAGTGCATACATATAATAAGTCTGATGAATCAAAAGCTGGCAGTCTAGCCTACTGGTTGCTCCTACCTCAGCAATGCCGACCATGACATTAGTGGGCAACCCTATGACTGCTGTCCTTGCTTGCACCGAGTGTGACTTGTGCTGGCCATCAGATCTAGCTGCTGTTGTGATATAATAAATAAAGAAAGGGTGAGCAATAACCCACAAAAAATAATATGTAACTGAACAATAATATATAAAAGTTCTGAAACATCTTTGAAACCATATGCCATGCATTAACGAACATAGAGCCAGTATAATATAAAGGAGGAAGTTACAAGGTAACTCGAATTGTATCTTTCGTAAGAATATCTGCTATGCAAAGATAAGAGCCAGATATCATCACTTTTTCTTAAAAAGGAAATTGCAAGAAAAATATGCAATTCCAGTTTTGAACAATTTTCAGTCCTGCCAACGGCCCAACACTGATAATGTTGCAGAAAATAAATAGATTCTGGATAGTGAACCAATACTGGAGTATGTCGCGCCAGATGACACCGCCTTACGATGATCAGTCGCAGGTTGTGCATCTCAAGATTTGTTTTACTACCGGTAGAAGGAAGAACATATGGACATCACCATACGCCGGATCTCCCTAGCCATCTTTGGGCTTAAATGGGACCGGCGCCACTCGGACCCTGCTTCTAGGATGGACTGTCCCACAACCTCTTATACCAGTTTCAATGATGGACTGTCCCACAGCCTCTTACACAAATACTCCTAGTTCGAATAAATTCATGATTCTGAAACGTAAAGTTCGTCCCCCTTTCCCCAAATATAATACTTGTTGATAAGACTCCACGAGTAGTCGTATCTAGTTGGAAAGGAAAATTCACCAATATTTCCCAAGTTGATGCTAGTTAATGGATATTGACTTGTTCCAATAATATTACCCCTCGAATGAGGAGGGAGTAACGAACAGACTCAGTTTGATAGTTAGCGACCAAGTTGCGAGTGAAAAGAATAGTTTAACAAGTATATGACCGGGCAGTCAAAGAAATAACATCTCTCAAGCAAGGTTCCCTTATAATTTGAAAATTAGATTTGAATGAAGAATGGAATTTTGAGAACCTTTCTTGATACAAGTATTAATAATAAGACTCCGAAATAATTTACATAATATTCGAAGGTCGAAGATAATATTTGAATGAAGTAAATCATTTTTGAAACGAGTTAGAAGAATTAAATAAATATTCCAAAGAATATTTATTAAGTCAAAAAAAATATTGAAGGAATAATCTTAATATAAAATATCACTCGGAATAATCCTCGAATAAATATTCACAAATAATATTCATTAAATAATTAAAACCCTAAATGAATATCCAAGATAATATTCGTCAAGTAAATAAGCTCAAATGAATATTCGAAAATAAACAATTAAACTCAAATGAATATTCGAAATATTATTCATATAAATAAATAAAACTCGAATAAATATTAGAAATAATATTCACTCAATACATAACTTCGAATGAATATTCCAAAATAATATTCATCTAAATCAATAGCCTCAAATGAATATTCAAAATAATATTCATTGAATATATAATCTCGAATGAGTATTCAAATAACATTCCTCGAATAATTTCCAAGTACTTAATACTTATGGAAATATAAATAACGTTCATAAATAACATCCCTCAAATAATCTGTCACTGGAATTCCTTCGGGTTTCCATGACTATCTCTATATTAGAAAGTACAGACTCCCGGTCTTTATTAAAAGAATGAGATCATATGCCCTTCACTAAGGGTCTTAGCAATATCCGGCTTATAATTAGTATATCTTGTACCTAACTTATAAGCCAATATCAATACAGGGAACAAGTATCACAATATCAATTTTGAAAGTAGGCATGCATGCAATGGCTTATGTATAACAACATCAAATCATATATATTATCACAACAGCAGCTTCAAATTGATTGAAGACTTGCCTGGTACTCCGCTATGCTAGTGGTATGACTCGGGGTGGTCCGACAATCTATAAATAACCCAAAATTATCCCGGGTTAATCACCTATCACTTTGAAACGTCAAGTAAATACTTTACTTGAGCTAAAGCACGTTTTCAACTTATCGCTCATTATCACCGTTATGACCCGACACTTGCTTGCTATCAAGGTATGTCATTACACTTACACTTGGTAGGTACTTAAGCCATATAAGTTCTAAGGTCGAAAGATTTTACCTCGAGATTTATCGATCGTTATCTAAGTGATTTTCCAAAGTTATAACCACTCGTTCTTTTTATGGGTTCATTCGTACTTAACCCTGATTCGAATATTTTTATAAAATCGAAAAACGATCTTTTTAACATGAGGTCTTCTCTCACACTTTCCTTATGATCTCTAATATTTAATTACCAAGATTCGTCACTGAATTACTCGAGTTAAGGGGGTTCCATTTCAATTACGAATTTGCATTTACGGTTTCGAACCACTTTTAGTAAATCGGCCATAATTCCTAAACTGTAAGTCCGTTTGCTTCGATTCTTTCGCCAAAACGATCTATGACTCGAGATCTATAAGGACATGTCATAAACTCATTAAGGTCAGATGATTATACATACTGTTATGCTCGAGTTTTTAAGGTCTAACGAAAATCGAGCATTACGACGACTATAAATCGAACGTTTCAAATTTACAATCCTCCCAAAAACATGTTTTCCACTCCAAATCACCTATACATGTTATTTAACATTGAACTAAGGCCAAGCACTGCCTTTCCGTTCATCTAAACCATTTTAACATAGAACCAAGCCCAATCATAACTATCATGCTTACAACATCACCATAATCATACTAACCTAAAAATCCATCAAGAACACTCATAAACTCAAAGTAAGGGCTAGGGTTTCATGAGTTTCATACCTTCCTTGGTGTGTGTAAGACCTTACTAAGCCTTGAATAATCCTTGTACAACCTTAACCAAGCTTAGATCATCCAAGAAATCAAGAAAAACAATGTTAGTTTCTTGAAAGTTACTATTCACCCTCACCTTCTTGATTTTATATCTCAAGTTTGGCATGGAATTTGAAGATGAAATTCATAGGATATTTTAGTTATGAAATATAGGACTTACCTTAATTTTCTTGAGATTTAAGAATGGTGGAAACTTGGATTTCTCTTCTTGAAAAAGAGGGCAGGCCGAGAGCTCCATTTTGGGGTTCTTGGTGTTTGCCTTTTGTTTTCTTGGCTTATCCTTGCATTATTGATGTGTTGTAGATAATATCTTGGCATAAGGTCCCTTTAATAAAGGTAATAGGTCATTGCTTGCATCACTTAAATGGACGAGTGTCTTGATCTTATGGTAAGATGAGAGGATTATGCTAACTAGTTGGTTTGTTTGCTAAGTATACTAGTTACCTTTGTAACTACTTAGTTCCTTGGTCTTATCCCCTTGTACATGCATGTATCTTGATTCCCTGCTTGTTTCTTTGTCCGGTTATTGGTTAATTCGTTGATCGTTCGGAGGAATATCTCGAAGATTTCTAGTTAGGGTTTTACCGGAACCCGTCTTAATATTTATAGAGAAAAAGGCATTTTGGCTGACTATCTTTTTTGTTTTTGGCACTTGGATGGCTGAGAATAATTTTTGACATTTTGTCTGGCTGTAATAAATTTTTTAAGCACTTGAGGGGCTTCCGTCAAGTGCCGTTAGAATATAACCCCAAAACTTGAAAATGACAGGGGTATTTTCAGTAATTAATGTTCCAACAGTCAGTTTTGCAGCAGATAAATATACACTACCCCAATACTTTTGTTTTGCAACAGATATTTACTAGTAAATTTATAATCAAAATATTCACTAGCAAAATGAATTCACATGGACAAAAGATCCAATAAAATAGGTTCAAAAGATCCAACAAAATAGGTTCAAAATAGATTAAGTACATGATTCAAACTACAATTTGCTATTACATTAAGCTTTTCTAACTGACTTCCTAACAGTTTTTTTTGTTGGTTTCGTCACTTGTGCACTCCCACTTGAACCTTCGTTTCCACCACCTTCATTCCTAGTTTGGCCTTGATTCACATTATCATTCATGCCTTCATTCACATTCTCTGTCCTCACTTGACCACTGTTGGTCTCACTTGCATTTCCAGTGAATTTGCAAGTCCTCACATTATGGCCTTTCAATCCACATTTCTTGCATGTATTTTTACCTTTCACTGCAGCTTGACCTTTACCTTTCAAGTCATTTTTCTGCAATATGTTCCAATTATCACCAGTTAACACATGTATTTAATTCACAATACTAATTAATGATTCAAGTTAATGGAAATTAGGTACCTTTGTTTCGCAAGTTCTTTCATTATGACCTCTCTCCTTGCAGTATCCACAGTGAGCACCAAGACTCCTTGGCAATTTGGTTGGATCCCTAGGGATATCATTGGCAGCGAACCTCTTTTTTTTAGGCCTTCCAGTAGGTGTTTTCACATTAGGTGGGGAGAGGTGCAGGCTCTGGAGTTTCATTCCAAAATTCTGGACCTACAATTGGGTCCAAGATATGGCTATATGTCTGCACATAGTTGGTGGTCATGTACCAATGAGCAGTATGCATATCCCAATCTTCATTCCTCAATTGGATAACAGCAACAGCATGATAACAGGGCATTCCTGTCAACTCCCACTTTCTACAAGAACATGTTTTTTTGTCAATATCCACAAGCAATTCAGGTCCACTACTACTCACTTTGATGCTATATTTACTTCCACCAGACCAGGTCACCTCACAGTTCCCAGCTAGATTCATGGCTCTGCAATTAACAAAGTAAGCATGAATAAAAATAACAAAGTAAACAACCATAGAGAAAAAAAAAATTCCATGGAAAACCACTAACTTTCTCAATTTTTTATCAGCAATTGGACAAAGAATTTCTTCCCTTGCTCTCATCTTGTCTCTTCTTGTTTGGATCCTTTTCATAACAGCTATGTGAATTTGCCTAAACATGCTGTGAATTGGCAAGTCCCTGTATGGCCTTATGCTGGAGTTGAAGACTTCACAGTGATTATTAACAAACATATCTGTTGAAGGTGTTAGCCTAAAGCCACACCTTGACCACTGCTCTTTTGGCTTTTCAATAAGCCAATCATGGCATTTTTTTGAAAGCTGTTAATAAGTGAATGAGCATATTAGTATTGCAGTTAATAAGTTGTAATGACTGTTTTGACAATTAGTGATTTACCTTTTGCATTGCAACCATGTGTTTGTTAAATTCCCAAGTAGTTGTAGCTCTAGCTGCCTTCAATACCAAACTTCTTAGCTCAACTCCCTTATGATCTTTATACATATTCTTGTACAGGTGCATAACACAAAACCTCACTTCACTTCCACGCACAACAGCTTCAAGGGCATTAACTAGTCCCTAGCACAAAAGTGTCACATAATTAGTTGCAGTTGCTATCCTATATTTACTACAAAATAGAGTTATAGAGAAATACCTTTTGCTTATCTGACATAAAGGTCCAATCCTTGTTGTTGGTTATTTTGAGGTCCCTTGTTAACAGTTCCAAGAACCATGTCCAACATTCACCATTCTCTATCTCTACAACAGCCCATGCAATTGGGTACATCCCATCATTTGCATCAATGCCTACAGCAGCCAATAATTGTCCTCCATAGGGTCCCTTTAGATGGCAAGCATCCAACCCTATTATCTTCCTGCAGTTCTCCAAGTAAGCCCTTTTTAAAGGGCCCAAGCAAACGTACATTCTCTTAAATCTTCCTGCATCAGTCCCTGGTTCTGATGGTTCACACATGATCATTACTGTGCTATCAGGAATGGCTTCTTTTAGGGCATGTGCATACTTCCAAACCTCACCATACTGCTTCATATGTGTTCCATTTATTTTTCTGACAGCAACCCTTCTAGCCCTGTACACAGCCCACTTGGAGACATGGCATTTAAGATCATTGACAATTGTCTTGTGAAAGGCTTCAGGCTTCCAACTAGGGTTCAACCTCAACTGCTTCTCATAGTATTCTTCTAGCCACTTTGAATTAATTTGTTTCTGATGGTATGTTGGCAGGAAGGTGTGAATGTTTTTATATGTCCTAATTTGAAAGCTGCAGGAATTGTGCATTGGAGCAGCATATAATCTCCATTTGCAGGGCTTCTGACAAATATACTGGATCTTTCTCCCAAAGCTCCTACAATTAACTACTGGCCTTCTTTCCAGCACAACATATTTTCTTACAGCTTTCCTTAAGGCCTTGGATGATACAAAACACAATCCAACCTGAAATGTTGGAACTCCATCACCTTCTTGGAACACAGGGAAGTCTTCATTTTCATCATCAGTGGAATTACAAGCCATTCTTTCTTCATCACTACCCCCATAATCACTTGAATTTTCTTGTTCAAAATGGTCACCTTGCTCACCCATATCAAACTCTGTTTCACCTAGATTCTTTTCAAACTCTAGAGGATCTTCATCTTCATCCTCATTTGAGCTATCAGAATGAAAGGACTCACTATCACTATCATCTTCACTTCCTCCCTTGTACTCTTCATCTGATCCTTCACTAGTCTCATCATGATCACCATTAGTAGACCTGGAACCACTAATGTCATTTTGCTCTTCATGAACTGGAGTTCCATTTCCCTCTTCAAACTCCACATTTTCATATTGAGTGTTCATTGGATCAGGCTCTGCATTTCCCATAACTGGTGGAGCCTGTGAACTCAATGGCTCATGTGAGTAAGCAGCAAAAACCATAACATATTTCACTCCTGGAACAACACCTTCCATCATATCAACCATATATAGCACATCCTTATCTGTTTCCAAATCATAATATATACCATCTTGCTCATCATTTCTTGGGTATCTATACCACAACTGTAGAACTCCATCCTTGATCTCCCCTAATTCTCTAAGCATTGCAAAAATATCCAACCTACTGAATTCATCCTTATGACAATAATCAAAGTATGCATATGAACCTCCAACATACTTCTCAGGTTCTTCGTGCATCTCACCACCATAAAACAGTTTAATGGTGAAGAATTCAGGGTCTAAAAAAAAGAGAACATTATAATTCACATTTCTTCGTGCATCTCACCAACATGTAACAGAGAACATTACAAACTACATATATGAACTATTACCAGAAACTACACATATATAAACTATCACCAGAAACTACATATATATAAATTACATATATGAACTACACATACATAAACTACATATGAACTATCACCAGAAACTACAGGGTTTCGAACAGACCTTTATAATTAGCACATGACCGTGGAGAGTAAATGTGTTCATCCTCCTTCAGCCTCTGATACCAAGCCATTCAGATTAAGTTGCCAAACCGAGTCACCAATTGAGGGATCTAGGGATTTGGGGGGGGGGGAACTAGGGATTATTAGATATAATTTAGAGGAAAATAATATAAAGTAAAGCCAATGCTGAAAAGACAATTTTACCCCTGATGTTTAGACGGCGTTACTAGCGTTTTGACGGAAGCCCCTCAAGTGCTTAAAAAATTTATTACAGCCAGACAAAATGTCAAAAATTATTCTCAGCCATCCAAGTGCCAAAAACATAAAAGATAGCCAGCCAAAATGCCTTTTTCTCATATTTATATTATCATTCTCCATAATCTTTAATAATTCTTGAACCTATAATCCTTAAATCCTTTCAATAATTCCTTAAGTCTTTCAGTGTCCAGGGAAATCTCGGGGAAAATAAAAGTGCTGTTTTTCAGAATCCGATAACTTTTACATACACTCTTTTTCCCCTTGGATCATTAATACGAACTCAGAAATCCGTTCCGGGTACTTCTATATGGTGTCGTCTAATAATATTCCTATTTCCACCAAAAACACTATTCATCACTTATTCTCTCTTTATTCCTTATAATTAAAAAAATGTCCTTGCGCTTTTCTCGAGCGTTCCTTAACCCTTTTACGGAACCACTGCACTTATAGCAGATATCGATTTGGATGACATAAGAATAACCTTCTTCTTTGGAATTACCATAACTTAATTCCTTAGGAGATAGATAATTCTTATCTAAATTGTCAATCCATAGCATTCTTCATGACATATAAACATTCGAATCTGAATCCATTAAATATTCGTTCATTAAAACCTCTGTTACATTATAGTCGTAACCACTATTCATCATTACCTCAATACATAATAAAAAGTTTTAATTCTTACCAAAAATCTGGGTTCTTACAGTCTCCCCTCCTTAAAAGGATTCCGTCCCGGAATCAGGTAGAAAACACGGAGTCGCTTATCTCTCGTTTCACTTTCCGGTTTCTCGGTCAATTCTTAATCGTTCTACCCTTTCTCAGCACATCTACTAGTGCTACAACACATACTTTATCCTTCTTGCCAGAATTTGCTCATAAATATCTTGTCTCGGTCGGATACTATAGAGACAGAGAAACCGTGTAGGCGTACCACCTCACAAATGAAAACTTCAGCCACTTTTACTGCGGTGAAAGGATGCTTTAAGCCTAAGAAATGGGCATATTTTGACAATCGGTCGACGATAAACAGTATCGTGTCAATCCCTTTAGAACTGGGTAAGCTCTCGACGAAATCCATCGATATGTCGTCCCACACTTGATTGGGAATTGATAACGGTTGGAGGAGGCCAGAAAGGAGTTGTTGGGACAGCTTCTGTTGTTGACACACGTCACATAGTCGTACAAAGTTCACCACATCTTTTTGCATCCCAACCCAAGACCATTCTGAATGCATTCGTAGGTATGTTTTAACGTCCCCATTATGCCCACCTACTGAGAACTGTGATATGCTTGCAAGAGAATTACCTTAATTTTTGAAGTTTTGGGTACCACCCACCTGCCCTTGTAGAGAAGTCTCCCTTCCACCAATTGAAATCCTTTATAGTCTTTGTTGTTGGTTTGCAAGTCCTGGATTATTTGTTTCAGCAGAGGGTCGCTCTGCACTTCCTTCTGCAGTTCTCCCCAATCCACTACTGATGTTGATACCATAGTAATTAACTCCACCTCGCTTAACATCTTACGAGACAGCGCATCAGCAGCTTGGTTGACCCTGCCTGGTTTATACTGTATGTCAAAAGAGTATTCCATTAACTTACTTAGCCATTTCTGATACTCAATGCCAACCTCCCTCTGCTGAGTGATATACCGAAGAGACTGTTGATCAGTTCTCACCACAAAGTGGCGGCCCATCAGGTAGTACTTCCATTTCTGCACTGCTAAGCAAATCGCCATTAACTCCTTTTCATAAACCGACTTTTGTTGCGCTCGAACACCCAGTATTTTGCTATAGAAGGCAATAGGTCGATCTCGTTGCATTAACACAGCCCCCAACCCCCCTCCTGATGCATCTGTTTCTACCATGAAATGTTGTGAAAAGTCTGGCATTGCCAGGACAGGAGGATTGACCATTGCCCTCTTTAACTCATTAAAAGCCGTGGTGGCTGCCTCCGTCCACTTGAAGCCATCTTTTCGTAGCTGGTCAGTTAGAGGATTAGCATTTTTGCATAGCCAGCCACATATTTTCTGTAATACCCCGTAAGGCCCAAGAAGCCTCGCAACTGTTTCAATGTTTTAGGCACTTCCCGGTCCAAAATAGCTTGTATTTTGTCACGATCTGCCGCCACCCCTTGAGAGGAGATTACATGCCCCAAATAAGCCACCTTATCTCTACCAAATGCACACTTATTAAGGTTTGCCACCAACGGATTGGCTGCCAAAGTTTGCAGCGCTAACTGCAGGTGGGATTGATGTTCCTCCTCCATCTTGCTATATACTAAAATGTCGTCGAAGAACACCAAAATGAACTTCCTCAAGAATGGGCGGAACACATTGTTCATCAAAGATTGAAATGTGGCGGGTGCGTTCGTTAATCCGAACGGCATAACAAGGAACTCGTAGTGCCCATCATGGGTACGAAATGCCATCTTGTGAGTATCTTCGGGTCGTACACGAATTTGATGATACCCCGCCTTCAAGTCCAATTTCGAAAATACTTTGGCACCATAAAGCTCATCAAGTAGTTCGTCGATTACCGGGATTGGGTACTTGTTGGGTATAGTTTCTTTATTTAAAGCCCGGTAGTCGACACAAAATCGCCAAGAAATGTCTTTCTTGCGCACTAACAAGACGGGGCTGGAAAACGGACTAGTGGATGGTTTAATTATACCTGCCTCCAGCATTTCCTTAATCATCCTCTCAATTTCATCTTTTTGGCATTGTGGGTAGCGGTATGGACGTACTCCCACAGGATTGGCCCCTTCTTTGAGCCTTATCGCATGTTCATGTCCCCGCTCAGGTGGTAACCCACTAGGTGCTTCAAAAACTGTTTGAAACTGCTGAACCACCCCCTGTAAAAATTCTGGCACCTTTCCCTTGTCATTTTCTGAATTCCCTTCTTTTGTTTCGTCTAAACTGTTAATCTCCACCAGAAATCCTGTTTTCTCCTTGCCAATAGTCTTTATCATAGCCTTTAAGGATATTTTAGATCGCACTAAGGAGGGATCCCCCACCAAGGTTACCGTGTTATTTCCCACATTGAACTGCATTATTTGGGATTTCCAGTTTGTGACCACTGCACCCAATTTCTCCAACCACTGCACCCCAAGAATTACATCTGTCGTACCCAATTTAAGAGGCAAAAAATCCTCTTGAATTTTTACGCCTCCTTCAAGTTGCAACACCACATTCTCACAAACCCCACTCCCTTTTACTGCCTTTCCGTTGCCCAATGACACTCCAAAACCCCCAGATTCTGTTACAGGGATATTCAACTCCGCTACCTTCTCTAAAGACACGAAATTATGCGTGGCGCCAGGATCGATTAGCACAATCACTTCACTATCCCCGATTAATCCCCTCATCTTCATAGTCTTAGGACTGGACAACCCACACTCCGAATTTAAAGAAACTTCAGAATGGATTGGTACCTCAACTGGCCGTTCATCTGTGGGCGAAGCTGGTAGCTCACTTCCTGCCTCATCAGACACGTCATCCTCTTCCCCTTCCATTAATAATACACTGAGCTCTCTTTTTGCACCGGTGTCCAATGCTCCATTTGTCATCGCAGCGATAGCAAAGGCCTTTTGCTCTTTTTTCTTGTAACTCCTTATCTGTAAGTCGGCGCACTTCACCTCTGAGTGGACTTGAGTTTGAGTATTTTGACAAATTCACCGATGCTTGCGACTCCGCTCCTCTTGACACCCAACTACGAACCGAGGTTGGATTGGTTTGTGCCCCATACGAATAATTCTGGGATGGGACCTGGCTTCGTAGTTGAGATGAATATTGTCCTAGTCTAAGAGAATTTCCACCAGTTCTTTTAAACCCAGTAACCTGATTACGCTCCTCCACCCTCACAGCTAACTCCATGGCATGTTCAAGACTATGCGGGTTAAGAATACGCCCCTCAGTTTTAATTTCGTACTTAAGGCAATTTAAGAATTGCCCCAACAAAATTTCCTCCGGTAGTTTGTCCAAAGGAGCTGCTGCTTCAATGAACTTCCGTTGGTACTCCATTACCGTAGTAGTCTGAACCGTCGCCACTGATCGAAAACGTCGTAGTACAGACACCTTTAAGTCAGCCCACCGCCTAATGGGACGTCGACTGTTCTCCCATTGGTACCATTTTAGGGCATCCACCTCAAGAGCCACCACTACAGCCTCTGATCTCTCTTCTTCGGTTAGTTTATAAAAATTGAAGTATCTCTCCACCCTTAAAACCCACCCGTCTGGGTCTCCTCCGTCAAACAAAGGCATATCCAACTTACGGTAACGCCAATGGCCCGGTCCACCACCCGACCCAGTTCCCCCAAACCCACTACGCTCACCCATCGGACTTCCCATCACCACCCCCAAACCTCCACCAATAATTGGTGTGTGTCGATGATCCCTAACCCCTCTATCTCCATGGTTTACGCTTCCTTCACTTTTCTCCAAACTAGGATTAAAAGGGTTTTGAAAATTGGTGAGAGTAGATCTTACGTCTGAGAGGAATTGGTTCTGTTCGTTCTTCATCGAGTAGATTAGAGCCTCATGCTGTTCACGAGAGCGGTTAATCCGCCCCTCAAGTCGAGTCGTCATCGCCTTCGCCTCTTTCTTCTGTTGCTTCGTAGTCTCCACTTGATTTTGCTTCATCATTTCAACCAAGGACTGTCTCATAACGTTAACGGCCTTCTCAACTGTTCTCGAAACCACATCTTCCAATTCTTCCACTCGTTGCCCTACCGTCGGAGTATTCGCCGGAGCCATGGACCGATGCTCTGATACCGTTTGTAATACTTTTCTTAATGAATAAATCAGATCTAAGACTGAAAACAACACCAGACAAGAATAGTACGATCATACGAACAATTAACTCAAATCGAATGATTTAACTCACGGCTCAATTGTTTAATACAAGGATGGAATACAAGCTCGCATAGGCAATTCGAGAGGCCCAGCTTCTCTCCCAAGTCTAATGTTTAACTTACTCCCATCATAACCCTAATTCGATCCCCAATTTCTCCTTATGTTCCTTGACTACTTGACCCAGCCTCTGAATTGACCCTTTTGCCCTCTGATATTTTATTTATCTTTTTACATCTCGTACACTGTATGATAGAGAATACCCTCACTTCTGAATAAAGTTCTAAATTTTAGATGCTCTTTACACGCTGGTTGGTGCAAATAAACTTTCTTAGATCGAAAAGGAAAAAAATCAGCGACTTTATCATATAAAAACATGGTTCACAAGCCTAAATAGGAAATGAACGTTGGGATTTTTACGCTGTTCGTCCTATCCGCCATAACGCCCAATAAAGTTGTAAGGCCTAAACAAATAACTGTTTAAATATCCTAGTATGCAAACCTTGCAATAGAACTCAAAGAACATTTTAAAACATCCTTAGTTTGATTTGCTAAATTTATACCCGGCCCTGTCCGAATTCTTCTTGGACTTGTTCATGTTCCAACATATTTGTTGACCGAAGTCGCTTATGCTCAATAGGCTGTCACAAATTTGCTTGAGCCCAAACCTCTTAAATCAGCTTGGTCAGTAGATCTTTAAACTTCTTTGCTCATGCTCTAGTAAGCGATTAAATTGGAAGTTAAACCAAATCCCATGGAGTTGTGTCATGCTTTGGATCCACAATCCTGAAGAACTAGTTCATGGAGCTGCTTTTTGCATTCTGGTGTAATCTGTTGTCTTTCTATGTTATAATTTGTGACCCAATGGGCACTGTTTTTCTTTCACCTCTTTGTTGCAATTTCAGGGGAACATTATCAGTCTTGCTAGGCTTACTAAGTTCTTACTATATTATTTTGGCAATTACATGTATGAGGCACAAAGTGTTCCAGTCTTCAATTCTGAATACTTTGGTATCAACTTGTATATGACTAGATCAAATATGTGATGCATTTTTAATTTCTACTTCGTAATCTAGTGTTGTCGCAAATAGTCATCATCTTAACTTCTGTTTCCATATTATGCCATGTCGGTTTTTGTTTATAGTTCTATTTGTGCGTAGATGCTCTTGATGGCTAGCAAGTATTAACTTTAACAGTGAAACAAATATTGTGTTTTGGCTCTTTTAATCTTGGATGTCCTAATAAAAACAAGTTTTACCTTGTGGTGTAGTAATTATCTTTAGAAGCTGTTCCTTTACATTGTGTTGAATATAATATGATATAATTAAGGTCTCCACAAAAAAAAAAACATAGGGTTTTAGGAAAGCAGTGGGTTACTTATGGGTATCAGAGTTTAGATTTGGGGAGAACTCTCGGATGCTAACCCTCCCCCCACCCCGAATATTTGAATTTATTTGTGTGTTTGGTGCTATCTGTTTGTCCACTCGTTCAAGTGAGAGGAGGTTTTGGTTGAGTTGGTTTTTTGACAATTAACACATTGAGAGCTCATAACATAGTATCAGATTCACATTTTTATATGCAATGCACGAGTTCTAGTTTTGTAGGTAATATGATGGATTGTTTTCAGATCTAGTTTAGTCTTTGTTAAATATCCCCTATGACCATGTTTCGCTGCATTGTGTTCCTTTTTGACATTTTAACACTCTACGTCTGTGTTAAAGGATTTTTTGTTATATATTATCTGGAAGAGCTCTCAGAGATGCAAACTATAGTTATGTTGCATGCTCATTTTGGCTGTGTTCATCAATTTGACTATGGGAGATTGTCACATTGTGTCAGAGCTGTATACAGTCATGTACAAAAACCTCGTTAAATTAATACTCGATAAATTAATAATCTCTCTAAGTTAATAATTTCTTCCGGTCCCAACTCGGGCCAGTTTAAAAAATGATCAATTTCGATAAGATAATAAGATAATAATTTTTTTGAAAACCCTATATAAATATATGGTCCCAATAATATTATAAATTAATAATTTCTTTATAATCATAAAAATATATATATATTACCCTTTTGTAAAATATGATTCAAGGGTTCTTAAAATTTGAATCTATATGAAACTCATCTTTAACCGTCTTTGTTGCATCCAAAAGTTCGAATGTAATTTTTTCGTAAGCATTAAAAAGTTATTAATCAATATTTTTGATGTCTTGAGTGCTTCTTTACGTTAAAAAAGGTTCAAAAAATGTTGTTTTATCCTTGATTTCATCTAAATATACATGAATATATACTTTGAATCTCGAAAATACTCATTAAATTTGTAAACAATATATATTGAATTAATTGAATTACGTATAAAACATAAATTGTACAATTCATTCTGTTTAAATGTATATAATTGGAAATTAATTTTCTTTGATGTCAAAAATTTTCTATAAATTAATAATTATTAATTTATCGATTAATTAATACCTCTCTAAATTAATAGAATTCTCCGGTCCCAACTATATTAATTTATAGAGGTTTTACTGTATCCCAGTTTTCTTTGTTAACTGTTATATTCTGCTTTGCTAAACTTAAAATATACTTCCAGTTCTATAGAAACTCCATAAAGATCAGATGCCAAGCATTTCTCTAAATCCTTTCTTGTCTCATGCAGTGCCACAGCAGACCAAGGGATCAGCAATGAAGTTATTCAGATTATCCCCTTATCGGACAGTGAGAATTCTGATAGTACGAGGATGACACATGCAGATATAGTATCTAGGAGAAGTAAATCTTCTAGTGAACAAAATGATAAAAAAACATTGATCCTCTTTGAGGATGTGGATGCTGTTCTCGAAGAAGACCGTGGTTTCATTGGTATGATACAACAACTTGCAGAAACAGCAAAACGTCCCATGATATTGACCAGCAATAGTAAGATAGTTCCTCTATTTGTTTTCTTCATGAAAATTCAAATCCTACTTACCAGATTTGATTTATCACATTTAGGCAACAATCCTGTGCTTCCAAACAATTTAGACAGGCTAGAGTTATGTTTCAGTAAACCATCACTGGAGGAGCTTCTCTGCCTTGTATCTATGGTATGAGTTTTTGTTCCCCTTGTTTCTTCTCATCCTTTCTCCAGGAGATCTGTTCTCTAGTGTATCCAGTTACGTGATTGTTTTTTCTTTTGTAGGTTTGTTCTGCAGAAAAAGTTACTATTCCACCTTGCCTGGTGAAGCGATTTATTGAGTGTTGTCATGGGGATATCCGCAAAACCATTCTGCATCTCCAGTTCTGGTGTCAGGGTCAAACCTACATAAGAGGTGATTCACGGTAGCCTATGTTACTCGGACTCGGCTAGAAGTGTCCGACATGGATACGTGTCCATGTGTCGGACTCGGCAATATTTTGAAAAACGTGCATGTTTTTGGCCTAAAATAAGTGTCCAAGTCCAAGTGTCCGTGTCCGAGTGTCGAGTGTCCGACACGGGTACTCCTAGGGAAAATGAAGAGTCCGAGTAACATAGATGGTAGCTTGTATACAATTTTGAATAGGCTGTTTCTAAAATCTTGTTTAGGGTAGAATGTTCAATTAAAGAATTATTCTTTAAGATAGTATCCATATGCTAATACATGGTATCCCAATTGTTCAGATAGGAAAATACTTGGCGCATATGGTCTGATGGTTTTTGATTTAGATGCTGGGCACAATATATTACCAAAGATGATTTCTTGTGATTACCCTTCACAGCGCTCTGAGATTGTTGATAAGGCAATCACCAAGTCAATACTGGAGGTGGAAGAAGCCTCTCATTTAAATGGAATAGATGAGGAAGAACCAAATGTGCCTGATTTGGGAGCGCTTAAGTTTCAGCCAAACAGTATTGATGCCAGAAAGGAAGCAATGTTAATCTGGCATTGCTCTGATCAGGATTGTAATAAATTGCCATCTCAGCTTGGCACTGAGGAAGAACCAAATGTGCCTGATTTGGGAGCGCTTAAGTTTCAACCAAACAGTATTGATGCCAGAAAGGAAGCAATGTTAGTCTGGCATTGCTCTGATCAGGATTGTAATAAATTGCCATCTCAGCTTGGCACTGCATGCGAACTTTCCAATTCTTCAGGATCCCCAATAGCATTTAACCGGCGAGGTATCTCGAGAAGGAATGAAACATTGCTATCTTCTGAATCTGGAGAGGAATGCTCGAGGGGCAGTTGTCCTTTTGTCCCAGCGAAAGTGTCGAAGGAAGAGCATTTGGAAGAACACCTTGAAGTAGTTACCAATGGTCCATCTCATTGTTTTGCACTGGATATGTCCAACAACACATTGACTGAGCAGCTAATTCAAGTCACAAAAGATTTTGCTCCATTAAATGGCACATGCAGATCAGTTGATGTCTCCTGTGTTCCAGAGTCCTCATTTGTTCCTGAGACTGAATTTTGTGTTGACATGCTGTCTCGTGGAAGTGTTTATAATCCGTCAGAAACTGCTCACATAAAAAATGATCTTTCAGTTAATGGTATCGACTTGAATATGGCTCCATCTGGTTTACATGAAATTCCAACTTTCACTAAAACTCAAAGTGATGTAATGACCAAATCAGTAAGAGAGGTGGAGGAGATAATCGATTCCCGCATTAATTGTTCAGAAACTGCTTTGACAAACTTTGAGATTCCTGTTCATGGTATTGACTTGAATGTATCTCCATCTGGATGGTGTGAAATCCCAAATTTGCTGCAAGATAATAGTGACACAAATACAGTATCAGAACCAAGTCAAGAAGTAGCAGATTCACATGTTGAATGTGTTCGAGCGGTTCCAACAGAATATCACAGGATGGATGAGTTTAGTCGTATGAATTTCGGTATGAGATCCAAGTACAAGAAGTATCACAGTTCCTTGGAGGCCTCTGATACTGTAAGAGAAACTTGGAGGAGACTTTGTCACTGTCACAGGAATTTACAACAATATTCTATCCTTGAACCAGAAGATGCTTCTAAAGTCCTGAATCTTGCACATGGATTGTGTGATTTAATTTCAGAAGCTAATATGTTACTTGGTGACTGTCAACTACTAATTTGTGTGAGTATCTCCCCCAATAAGCTAGATGTTGGAGTACTATATTTCTCCTCCTGCTCTGAATGTTAATGTGTAATCTTTTCAGGATTATTTAGAACCTTCAATGGTTCCGTGTGAGAAATCACATTCTTTCAGTTGGCATGATGACCATTTGAAAATGGTGTCAACAATGTTGGAACATGGGATGTGCTTATATGCAAAGGATATAGATGCAGCAAGCACAGACATGTTTTCTGCTGGCAGAGTGGATTTGACGTGGGAAATGCTGGCATCCTCAACTAGTACAATGGCATTGGGAAAATTGGTCAATCGGGATAGTAAAAGAATCCAGAATTTAGAAGTGGGCCCACCAAATAGTGGTATTCCTTCACAAAGGTATACAGCTTATTGCCAAAGCTCTAGTCTAGTACTCATGCTCAAAAATTTTTATTTTACAAATAATTAGGATAAACTAGAACACCTTTACATGGATTAGTAATATAGTAGATTTTAATATCTGCTTTATGAGTCAGGATGATAATAAATTAGTTATTATTGCTCATTTCCCAAGTATTTAGGGCCCCCATCTTGGAAGTTTCGGAATTTGCAGTTGGTATGGCTATCTCCAAAAAATACGGGACCCTTTTGTCTAAAATATAGATAATTGATATTAAGAATTACGTTATTACTTACTTTAATTTTTTAAATGTTACTATTAAAAATTTTATTCATTTCATTTGTAAATCTCTCCTTCATATATGAAACTTTATACAAGGAGTGAAACAAATAGTCTACGAGTAAATAAGAACATTACATGACTGCAAAGTGACCAATTTTAAAAAAGGCAACTACTCTATTCTAAATTGTATAGGAACAAAATGATAATATGCTACTAGTTCGTACCTACTTTCACTTATCAATGTAACTGTATTTAAGTTTCTGGCTTCGATAATTAGAAGCACCAGAACTTTTTGCTAGTTTAATATATTTAATTTGTGTAAGACTACTGAAGCTAATTGTGTTTTCACCTGTTGTGTAGGCAATCAGCATCATCCCTTTGCTGCGTAGTTCAGTCCTTAATTCCTAAAAAATCATATTTATCAGTAAAAGGCAGTGCCCTTCATGAGTACCTCTCATCACTGAGCCAGATCTCGAGATTAGAAGACAATCGTCTATCAGAAAGCTTTAACAAGTCAACAAAACGACGGTGTGTTTTACAATCAAATTATTGTTATGCAAGACTTAAGTTTATGTTGTATGGTACCCGCACAGCTTTGCAGTTTTGTTTATATGGAGTTATATTGTGTGTTTTTTTTTTTTTTTTTTGCTTTTTTGCAGAGCACGTGTTGCTAGAAATTACTTGAGTAACGCTGCACCGTCTTTAACTCCTGAAGATATTTCATTACTGAGCCAATATTGTAATTTTCAGAAGGTATCATAACAATCCTTGGATGATATCTGAGATAGAAGCTTCTGGCAACAAAAGTTAACATTGTAGATAAAAGTCACTGTTATTTATACCATGAAGCTGTAAATAGTTCAATGCAACATCCATCAAGAAGCCGCATTGGAGAATGAGTCGCAGAAAGTTCTTGCTGTTAACCATGTAAAAAATGGCGGCATTGACTTCTCTTTTGTGCTGATTGTTAGGTTGCAGCATCAAATAAATGGCATGCTGAGATTAGTGAAGAGAGATTAAGTGTAGGCAGATTTTTTCCTGACATATAGTTTAAGCTTCTTTCTTCTTTTTTAAATGCAGAGCATCTTATAAATTGTTGTTAAAGAAATTATTAGAAGTCCTGTAACATTTGTATCGGTGTTGTGCGCGCACACACATTTTAGCAAAGATTTAATAAGGAGTCCTAGGAGTTTCTTAGGTGAGTACAAATTTTCCATCTCATATCTTTCCAGCAACTCCCTGACTTTGGATAGTAAATGTTTGTACTGTTATTCAGTTTGATTTTAGCAGCAGGAGTTGGACCATTTTCCTATGGGCTTTGGATTTTAAAGCCTGTACCGTATCGTGTCCCATCCATCTATGGGCTTTGAGATATTAAAGTCCCTAACGGTATCGAGTCCCATTCAACTTTGTTTTGTTAGCAGCATAAGTTGGACCATTGTCGACGGGCTTCACTTGACTTTAAAATGTCCGACATAACCTCAATATTAGTACTCAATGTTGTATGGTTATAACTAGGGTGTACATGGGTCGGTCAAATCGACCAACCCGATCCAAATCAATCTTGTTTTCGGTCAAATCGACCAACTTGATCCAAATCAATTTTGTTTTTGGTCAACCCAAACCGAATAATTATAAACCAAAATATATTTGGCTTAAAATATGTTCAACCTGATTTTAATGGGTTGGGTATGAATTTAAATTTTTTCATCCAATTTGATTAAAAGTAAAAAAATTTAATATGATATGCATACCACCAATCAGATTACCAATCAGTCCATTAGTAAATTAATAAGAGCCCATTTGTAATCCTAAAATCTAGCACTTGGGCCTAGGGTTGCACATGGGTTACAAAAACCGATTAAATCGAACCGTCCAAAACCATGGACTAAACGGGTTAATTTTAAAAAAACCTGAACTAATTGGGTCGAGTAAGGGTTTAACAAACTTTAACCCTTACCCAACCCAACCTAACCCGTTTACATAAAATGCAATTTTTTTTGCATATTTTTTACATATTCTGTATATTTTCTACAAATTTCAGCATTCTATAAATTTTCTGCAACACTTTCGGCAACATTCTGCAACACTTTTCTGGCTTCTGTAACAATTTTTGCAACATTTTCTGCAACATTTTCTGCGAACTGCAAAATTTTTTGCAATGTGCGGGATTTTCTGCAAAGTTCTTCCGATTAGCAAATTTAACCCAACCCAACCCGAACCTAACCGACCTAATTGGGTTGGGTCGGAGTTGGGTTACAGATTTTTTTTCAATTAATGGGTTGATTTTTTATAAAACCGAACTAATTGGGCTGAGTCGGGGTTTTACGAAAACCTGACCAACCCTACCCATGTGCAGCCCTACTTGGGCCCATCCAACATTTCTGTTATGCATATCTTTTCTATAGTTATTTCTTAACTTTTTGAAAGTAAGTTAATGCATTCAAGCAAAGTAGAGTCTCTCTGTCAAACGTAACTACATAAAACAGAGAATCTGAGAAGATAGTGATAAATCTAAACACACGATTGTGCTTGTCGGTAATAACATTTTGGATTGATATTTTTTTATATTCTTAAATTTTGGGTTGATTTTTTTTGCATATCGAACATGTTAATTTATTTTTTATATATAAGCAATCCGTCTAAATCGGCCTGAACTGACCCGGACTTACCGAAACTGATCAATAACAAATAGGGTTGGATTATAAATTTAATTTTCATGAATTGGGTTAAAAATTTCCAAACCAATTTAAAATGGGTTGGGTCGTTTAAATGCTTCAATCCGGCCAATCCGATCGTCTACATGATAAGAGTGTACCTTTAAAGTTGAAAGGTAAATTCTATAGAGTTGCAGTTAGGCCGTCATTATTATATGGGTCGGAATGTTGGCCATTGAGGCAGGTTCAGGAGCGTAGGATGAAGGCAACGGAAATGCGTATGTTGCGGTGGACTTGTGGTTGCACAATTTTTGATTGTATACCTAATGATACTTTTAGAAGAGTTTTAGGTGTTGAGTCTACTTCCAAGAAACTGAGGGAGGGGCGCTTACGTTGGTATGAGCATGTCCGGCGCAGATGTACTTCAGCTTTGGTTAGAAGGGTTGGAAGTATTTTGGTTAGGGGGAAGAGAAAGAGAGGTAGACCACGTAGGACGTTGCAAGATCAATTGAGTTTGGATATGGCAGCTTTGAATCTCACAAGTGATATGACATTTGATAAGGCTGATTGGAGATGTCGTATTAGAGTATTAGAGGTTGCCTCAAGTGGGTTCCGGCGGGGTCCATGAGTATATTATCATCTTTGGTCATGTAAAAACACTGAACTCGAGGTACGTCCCGTGTGTATAATGCCACGTGCTAAGGTATTGTCCCAAACATCACTCATTTTTATGCATTATGCACTAAGCCGGGGGTCTGCACGGAAACAACCTCCCTACTTTCAGGGTAGGGGCAGGGTCTGCGTACAATCTACCCTCCCCAGACCCCGTTCTAAACGGGATATACTGGGTATGTTTGGTTTGGTTTGTATCATGCATGCATATTTATTTTAAATATTTATTTATAACATTTAAAAATGGCGGAGGAGATGGTAATATGATATTAGGAGTAGTCGTAGTCGCTTTTAGGTGGTTTCATTTTCTAACTCAAGAAGACAAAAAAGGTGCAGTTTCCAAGAAGCTGAAACGAAATGTACTGCTGCATCATCTGCTCATCTTAGAAATGGATGACTCATACATAGACCCGTCAAATGAGTGTGTCGGATTTGGTACGGACCGATTTGATTGAAGCTGGGTTCGTGAACGGCACGCATGGTTTGCCTTGTCGTGATGTATAACTCTAACTATAAGACTCGTGCACGGCACAACCGGTTTGCGGGCGGTTGACGAATGAATTGGCGAGTTAGTTGGGGATGATTTGGGGCGAGTTGGGTGTTTTTTTTTGAATAAAAATATTATATTTTTGTTGTTTAAATTATTTGTTATAAACTCAAAAATTTAGACTTTAGTTGAGCTGAATTATATGATTTGTGTTAAATATAATTGATGTGTTTTGATCAGTGTTTAAGTGTTACAGGGAGTTATCAGAGTTTAGCTGGAAGCAGTCAGAGTTTGCGTAAACTCTGACAGTTGGAAGCTTGACAGAGTTTGTTAAACTCTGTCTGAAGGAAGCGCGTCTACTGTTCAACAGTGATTAAAGATTAATTATGGAAGCGATATCTTTGAAGATTGGATAGCTATCAAAGAGATCGAGTTGACATAGGAGACGTGTGACAATCTGTAATTGATATCATTGTATAGCTGATTATTAGGAATATCAATTAGAGATTGTATCGTAGCTGTATGTTATATAAATACAGATAGGTTAACCCTAGAAGGGAATCGATAACGAATTATCATTATTGTAACCTAGCAGCTCTTTGTGATATTTTACATCACGAAGAGGGTTTGAAATACAAGAAGTTTTTAAGTGCATAAACGCTTTTACTTATTAATCTCTCATACAAAGTTGATTATTAATTGTGTATTCGGCCTAACAAGTGGTATCAGAGCGAATCTGTTACTTTATTACAGGTTAAGATCCAAACACAACAATAATCATGTCAGAAATTCCTCCACCAACACCTACTGTTTCTGAAAAAGCTCCTACTACTGTGAGTCGTTATGAACCAATCAGGGTTCCTATTCTGAGGCCATTAGAGTATGCTATGTGGAAGGTCAAGATGACTATGTTTCTGGAGGCTACAGATCCAGAATATCTTGACAGGATTTATGAAGGCCCTCACAATCCTACAAAGCTATCTGTTGCAGTTGCTGGTGAAGCAGCAAAAATGGTTCCAGAGGAAAAGAAGGACATGACTCCTGAAGATCTATCATCAATTGCTAAGGATGCAAAAGTTAGGCATTTACTGCATAGTGCTTTAGACAATGTTATGTCTAACAAAGTCATTAACTGCACCACTGCAAAAGAGATATGGGATGCTCTTGAAGTCAGGTGTCAAGGAACTGCAGCTATTAAGAAGAATAGGAGAAACATACTCACACAAGAGTATGAGAATTTTGAGGCTAAACCTGAAGAGACCATGACAGAAACATTTGATAGATTCTGTAAACTGATTAATGATCTGTCATTGGTCAACAAAGAGTATGATCTAGAAGACTCGAATCTCAAGTTTCTTCTTTCTTTACCTGAAAAGTGGGATGTGAAAACAACCACTATTAGAGACAACTATGATCTTGCTGAAACAGAGATTGATGAAATCTATGGACTGCTCAAAACTCATGAATTGGAAATGGAGCAGAGAAACAGGAGATCAAGCAGAAAAGGAAAGTCTGTTGCTCTTAATGTTGAAGAGAAGCCTCAGAAGAAAGAGGCAACAAGAAGGAAAATGAAGGGAAAAGCTTTGGTCATACATTCAGAAAGTGATTCACCAAACTCTGATTATGATTCAAACTATTCTGAATCATTTGACTCTGAGGATGATGAAGAAGAAATGAGAAAAATGGCTGTGTTAATGGTGAAGACTTTCAAGAAAATGGGCTTCAAGAATTTCAAGAAAGGAAAAAGGTTTTCTAGGGATTCAAATGAAGACAGGAAAAGCTACAGGAAGTCTGATAAGAGAGATTCTAAAGGAAAGAAGGATAAGTCTGAAATTCAATGCTACAAGTGTAAGGAGATGGGCCACTATGCTCCTGAGTGCAAGAAGGGTAAAACTGGAAAGGTACTCTACACTAAGGGCAAAGATTGGGCAGATACTTCAGATTCTGATGAAGAAGTAAACTATGCTCTCATGGCTACTACTGAATCAGAATCCTCTGAAAATCAGGTACCTTTAACTACCTATGCTTATAATATTGATGACATTGCTCAATTAAGAATTTTTCTTAAGTCATTGCATATAAGTTATAGGGATCAGAATTTAGAAAATGAGAGGATAAAAGCTGAAAATTTTGAACTTAAAGAAAGAAATAAACTTGTTGAAGAGAAACTTGAAAACATGCAACAAGTTCAGAAAGAGAGAGATGATGCTGTTTCTATAGAACAGGATTTGCTTCAGAAATATAAACAACTAGAATCTGAGTTGGAGGAAGCAAATAAGAAAATTAGGACTTGGACTAATTCTGGAAAGGACACTCAACAGATTTTTCAAACAGACACTGTTGGTCTAGGTTATAATGAGGGAGATGAACTTAGATTTCAAAATCAAGTTAAAGTCAGAACTAAATTTGTTCATGGAACCAGTAAATTTTTGTCTGAGAATGAAAAAGAAGCTGTCAAAAGAAAACCAGTAAAAACTAGTGTTAAACAGGTTAATATTGGTTCAATGACAGATAAACAACTCAAACATAAACTGAAGGAGTTAAAATCTGTTGAGAAAAAGAAAGTGTCAAACAAGAACAGAAATGGAAAAGTAGGCATCACTTCAGGAAATAAACCAATGCTTGCTAGTTATGCTCCAAGAAAGACATGTCATAACTGTGGTAGTACTAAGCATCTTGCAAATTTCTGCAAGAAAAATAAAAATATAAATTCTTTACCTACAAAGTCTGAGGTAAAGAAGGATTTTGCTAGAACTAAGCCACAGACTCTATGCACACACTGTGGAAGCACTTGGCATTCCATCTATACTTGCAGAAAATATCATGCTATCTATCATAATTACTATGAACTGAAACCCAATCTAAAATGGGTTAAAGTTGATACTGCAAGTGTAAACACTGATACTGTTAGCTCAAACTCTGATAATGTTAATTCCGCTGCAAAAGCTAACAAAGTTAAGAATGCCAAAGGATCCAAGCAAGTCTGGATCCTTAAAACTAATCCTCAGTAATTGTTTTTGATTGCAGGGTAACAGGGAGGCAACCCTAGTCGTGGACAGTGGATGTTCAGGACACATGACTGGAAATAAAGCCCTGCTATCAGAATATGAGGAGAAGGCTGGCCCAAAAGTTTCCTATGATGATGGCAATAGAGGAAGAACATTGGGATATGGCAATATCAATCTTGGAAATGTCATCATCAACAATGTAGCTCATGTCCCAGGACTCAAGCATGACTTGCTATCTGTGAGTCAAATCTGTGACAAGGGATATCATGTAGATTTCCAACCTGAATATTGTGAAGTTATCAGCAAATCTACAGGAAAGGTTGTTCTAGTTGGTCACAGGCAAAACAACATTTATGAAATCAAGCTTTTGATAGACTCTGTTGGAAAAGCTGTTTGCCTGTCTACAAGAATGTCTAGTGAAGAGAGTTGGAAGTGGCACAAGAAACTCTCACATTTGAACTTGAACAACATCAATGAATTGATCAGAAAGGATCTTATAAGAGGACTCCCAAAGACCCTGTTAAATGTTGATGGCCTATGTGACTCATGTCAGAAGCCTAAACAAAGGAAGTCATCTTTCAAGAGCAAGACAGAATTTTCTATCATTGATCCCTATCATCTTCTGCATGTTGATCTCTTTGGTCCAGTAAATGTTATGTCTATTGCAAGGAAGAAATATGCTTTAGTCATTGTTGATGAATACACTAGATTCACCTGGGTGTATTTTCTAGCAAAGAAGGATGAAACTGCATCGACTCTGATGGAGCATGTGAAGCTTCTGGACAAAGGATCAAGCAACAAAGTCAGAATCATCAGAAGTGATAATGGAACTGAGTTCAGAAATGCAACAATGGAAGAATTCTGCAAGGACAATGGAGTGAAACAAGAATTTTCAGCACCTGGTACACCACAACAAAATGGTGTAGTTGAAAGGAAAAATAGAACCTTAATTGAAGCTGCCAGAACTATGCTTGATGAAGCAAAATTGCCAACTTATTTCTGGGCAGAAGCTGTTCAAACTGCTTGTTTTACTCAAAATGCAACACTGATCAATAAGCATGGAAAGACACCATATGAGATGGTGAAGAAAAAGAAGCCTAACCTGAAATACTTTCATATTTTCGGGTGCAAATGTTTTGTTTTGAAGACTCATCCAGAACAGTTGACCAAGTTTGAGCTAAAGGCAGATGAAGGAATTTTTGTTGGCTATCCACTGTCAACAAAGGCATTCAGAGTTTACAATCTGAGAACTAAAGTGATCATGGAATCTATACATGTTTCTTTTGATGATAAGAAGATAACTGGACTTGAAGACAAAGATGAATATGATCAACTGAACTTTGAAAATGAAGTTTTAAACTCTGATGAAGGAAACTCTGATGAAACAATTCTGACAGACTCTGTTGAAACAAACTCTGAACCTCTACTGGTAAATTCTGAAGAAACTTCTCAGTCACAACAAAGGGGAGAACCAGTTGAGGGGGAGGATGATCAAAATGAAGACTCAAACACTGATACTGAGTCAACTGAAAAATCTGGATCAAACTCTGATGCTTCAAACTCTGAAAATTCAAACGAAGATAGATCACAACAAAATCAGGAGAGCATGGATCAAGGGGGAGGATCACATGCTGACAGAAGTCATTTGCCTTCTGCTAGGAAATGGACTAAATCACATACACCTGATTTGATAATTGGTGATCCAGATGCAAAAGTAAAGACAAGAAGTGCTACTGCAAGTGAATGTCTGTTTCATGCATTCTTGTCTAAAAATGAACCAAAGAAAGTGGAAGAAGCTCTTCAAGATGCAGACTGGATAACAACAATGCAGGAAGAGTTAAATGAATTTGAAAGGAATAAAGTTTGGACCCTTGTACCAAGACCAAAGAACAGATCTATTGTGGGTACTAAATGGGTTTTCAGAAACAAGACTGACAGTGAAGGTGTTATCACAAGGAACAAGGCTAGACTGGTAGCAAAAGGCTATTCACAGCAGGAAGGAATAGACTATGATGAAACATTTGCTCCAGTTGCAAGATTGGAGGCAATCAGAATTTTTCTAGCATATGCCTCTCACAAGAAATTCAAAGTGTTCCAGATGGATGTGAAAAGTGCTTTTCTGAATGGAAAACTTGAAGAAGAAGTGTTTGTTGAACAACCACCAGGATTTGTGGACCCCAAATATCCAAACTATGTCTACAGGCTAGATAAGGCACTATATGGACTTAAGCAGGCACCAAGAGCATGGTATGAGACACTTGCTCAGTTTCTTCTAGAAAGTGGATTCAACAGAGGAACAATTGATAAAACTCTGTTTTATTTCAATCAAGGAAGTGATCTCCTTTTAGTTCAAATTTATGTTGATGACATCATCTTTGGGTCTACTAATGATAAACTCTGTAAGAAGTTTGCCAAGCTCATGCAGTCCAGATATCAAATGAGCATGATGGGAGAGCTTAGTTACTTTCTAGGCCTACAGGTGAAACAAACAGAAGATGGAATTTTCATTAATCAAGAAAAATACACCAGAAATCTTCTCAAGAAATTTGGTATGCTTGACTGTTCATCTGCATCAACTCCCATGGCAACAGCAACTAAATTGGACATAGACACAGGAGTTTCAGTGGATATGACAAACTACAGGGGCATGATAGGATCTCTTCTATACTTGACAGCTAGTAGGCCTGACATCATGTATGCAACCTGTCTTTGTGCAAGGTTTCAGGCAGATCCTAGAGAGCCACATCTGACAGCTGTGAAAAGAATCTTCAAGTATCTCAAGGGCACCATATCATTAGGTCTGTGGTACCCCAGAGAATCAGATTTTAAGCTACTTGGGTATTCAGATGCAGACTTTGCAGGCTGCAAGGTAGACAGAAAGAGCACTAGTGGAAGTTGTCAATTTCTTGGTGACAGACTTGTTTCCTGGTACAGCAAGAAACAGAAATCAATCTCCACATCTACAGCTGAAGCAGAGTATATTGCAGCTGGTAGCTGTTGTGCACAGATCTTATGGATGAAGAATCAATTGCTGGATTATGGATTGAGGTACAGTAATATACCTATTTACTGTGATAACCAAAGTGCTATTGCTATGACAGGTAATCCAGTACAGCATTCAATGACCAAGCACATCAGCATAAGGTACCACTTCATCAGAGAACACGTGGAAGAAGGAAATATTGAACTACATTTTGTATCTACAGAACAACAGCTTGCAGATATCTTCACTAAACCATTGAGTGAAGCTACATTTACAAGACTGGTCAATGAACTAGGAATGGTCTCTGGTTCTGACTAGAAATGTTGGTTAGTGATATGGGCTGAAAATAAGCCCTAAAGACATATTTAATGTGGCATTAACTAGGCCGAGAATAGTCCAAACGTGGGGCCCACCAGCTGGGCCCAAAACCCTAAATATAATATTAATTTCGTAATTAATATTAAGGGTAATAAAACAGCTCAGCAAATAAGAGTTGGATAAGGATAATATCCCTTTCAAACTTATCCAATAAGGCATCCAATTCAATATGGAAACTGATTCCTACAAGGAATAGATCTAGAACATTCCTCAAAGACTTGCCCACCAAGTCTCCAAATCCTACCATAATTCTAAGGCTTCTCAGCCTATATAAAGGGCCTGACCCCTCACCTCAGAACTACGTTTTATTGGCTTGATTCTCTAACTTACAGAGATACGTAGGCATTCTGTGAGGACCGTTTAAGTCTCGAACGCAGAAGCAGCCATTAAAGCACGAAGCTCACGAACCTTAGCATTGAATATATAAACCCTAGCCGCAATATTTTCAACCTAGTTTTTATTCCACAACATTTGGCGCCGTCTGTGGGAAGAAGACATCAACCATGGTTACCACTCGAAGAACAACACCGATCTCAACCGAGGCTACCTCCGGAACCATCGTTCCACCAATCACTGCTCCTCCTGTTGGTACAGGGCCAGGGTCTGTACCCTCATTGACGGAAACAAACCCTCGTAGTCAGGCCTCTCAACCACAAGGGACGGATCCCCACGCTGAAAGATCTCAACCTGTGATCGTCCCTCTAGGACAGGAGACTAACCCGCTCCAGATGGTGGTCTCTCCTCTTCCTCTGAGCAGCCGCCCGCCGCTTCACAGTCTCTCCACTTCTTCGCTCCCTGTCAACACCAACCCAATGTATGGGCTACCTAATTACCCCCTAGATCCAAGGGATCCAGGACCAAGCGGTCATGCTCGGTTGATCCATGGGCAACAACAATCCCCTTATCTTAGAGGCCCGGCTCCTCCTGAACCAGGATACTATGATTACTCTGGTCCTTATACCGGAGACTCTTCATCTGAAGACGATGATCGAGACGAAGCCCCAAGGAGGCGACGCGCTAGTAAGGAGCCTCTAGGGAGGAATCCATCGAACCGAGATGGTCCTTTAACAATCGCAGAGAAAATTAAGGCTTATGAAGCCGAGATTCAGAAGCTGAAGGACGACCAAGCAAGGGAACTAGAGAGACAGAACCCTAATCAGACTCGACCTCCTCCGACTTCAGGAGGGATTCCCTTCATAGATCTGGAAAGGTCTTCAAGAAGACACCGAAGGGCTGAAGCCCCAACCAGAGGAACTACCAGGGTGGAATTCCCCAAGAATAATCCTAGAGATTTGATGCTACAAGGAGATCTGGATGATCCGACCCCTCCATTCACTGAGGAGGTGATGAATGCACATATCTCCCGAAAGTTTAAGATGCCCACGATCAAAGCTTATGATGGAACGGGGGATCCCGCAACTCATGTGAGAACGTTTACAAGCGCCTTGTTACTGCAGCCTGCCAACGATGCCCTTAAGTGTAGGGCGTTTCCCCAAACCCTGTCGGGCATGGCGCAACGTTGGTATAGTCGTTTACCTCCAAACTCTATTAGCTCTTTCAAGGAGTTGAGTACCGCTTTTGTCAGTCAATTCATTAGCGGAAGAATTCATGAGAAAAGCTCTGCATCCCTTATGTATGTGACACAGGGAAAGAATGAGAACTTAAGAGATTACATCAAGCGATTCACTAAGGAAACTCTGAATATAACCGATTTGGAAAATAAGGTGGCCATGGTAGCCTTGCAGCATGGAACCACGGATCTCTTTTTTAAGAGGTCGTTGGCAAAACACCCCCCTGAAAGCATGGATGAACTTCAACGAAGGGCGGACAAGTATATAAAAGCTGAGGACAGCATCAAGAAAGAAGCCACGTTGGGCAATGGAGGGAACAAGCGGAAGCAAGAACAAGAGTACGATGCTAGGGACAAGTATCCCCGAGCTAGCAGAGACTCTGAATCTGCTCCAAAAAAGAACTCGGGTCCAAGGTTTTCAGAGTATGCCAGACTTAATGCTCCAAGAAGCCAGATCCTGTTGGACATTGAAAAGGAAAAGGATTTCCGATGGCCGAAACCACTTAGAGGAGACCCAGCTAAGCGAAATAAGGAGCAATACTGCAGGTTCCACAAAGATGTGGGACATGACACCGACGATTGTAGGCAACTCAAGGATGAGATTGAGTTCTTGATACGAAGAGGAAAACTAAGTCAGTTCACCAAGGGTGATGACCATGGGAACCAGAGAAGGGACAATGACAGAAGGGACAATGAAAGGAGAGATAATAATAGGAGGGATGACAACCATGATCGCAATCCCCAGCCCCGAAGGGCAGTTATCAATATGATCTGGGGAGGCCCGACAGCAGCTGGCACGACTAAGAATTCTCGAAAAGCTTATGCTAGAGAAGTAATGCACATTGTGGGAGAAGCCCCGAAGCGTGCTAAAACCGAGATGGTAATTGGTTTCGATGATTCAGACTTGGAAGGGGTGAAATTCCCCCATGACGACCCGCTGGTCATAACTCCCGTGATTGGAAACTCCGAAGTAAAACGATTCTTGATAGACAATGGGGCTTCTGTGGATATTTTATTTCATGATGCATTTGTAAAGATGGGTTACAACGACTCTCAATTGACCCCTACAAACATGCCTATATACGGGTTTAACGGAGTGGAGTCCAACGTTGAAGGGACTATTCAGCTACCCGTGACTATTGGGCAGGAGCCTAAAGAGGCGACTCAGATGTTGAATTTCTTGGTGATCAAGGCAGCATCAACATACAACGCAATCCTTGGAAGGACTGGACTTCATGCGTTTAAGGCTGTGGCCTCTTCCTATCATATGAAAATTAAGTTTCCGACACGGAATGGTGTCGGAGAACAAAAGGGTGATCAGAAGATGGCAAGAAGTTGCTATGTGGCCGCACTGAGGGCCGATGGAGTCGGGGGGCAGGTCCTTCCGATTGAAGACATGGATGTCCGTGATGATGAAGAGCATAGAGGGAAGCCAGCAGAGGATTTGATTCCCGTACCTCTAGAATCTAATGATCCTGAAAAAGTTACTTATGTTGGAGCATCTCTGAAAGAACCCCTGAAGGGCAAGTTAATAGAATTCTTACAGAAGAATAGCGACGTGTTCGCTTGGACAGCAGCTGATATGCCAGGGATTGACCCCCAACTCATAACTCATAGGTTAAATGTTGACCCCAAAAGGAAGACAATAAAGCAGAAGAAGAGAAACTTTGCTCCGGAGAGGCAAGAGGCCATTAGGCAAGAAGTGAATAAGCTCTTGGAAGCTGGTTTTATTGAAGAGATCCAGTTTCCTGAATGGTTAGCGAACCCAGTCATGGTCAAGAAAGCAAATGGAAAATGGAGAATGTGTATAGACTTCACTGACCTGAATGATGCATGCCCAAAAGATTGTTTTCCCCTGCCGAGGATTGATATGTTGATAGATGCTACAGCTGGACATGAGATGTTAAGCTTCATCGATGGATTCAGCGGCTATAATCAGATTAAGATGCACAAGGATGACATACCTAAGGTATCTTTCATAACTGACTTTGGTGTCTTCTGTTATCTTGTCATGGCTTTTGGTCTAAAGAATGCAGGAGCTACTTACCAACGATTGGTGAATAAGATATTCGCCCATCTGATTGGAAGAACCATGGAGGTATATGTTGATGACATGTTAGTCAAGAGCCTACATAAGGCTGATCATATCAAGCACCTCGGAGAGGCAATTGAAGTGCTGAGGCACCACAAGATGATGTTAAATCCCGCCAAGTGTGCTTTTGGCGTTGGATCGGGGAAGTTTTTAGGGCTGATGGTTTCGAAAAGAGGCATTGAGGCCAATCCTGACAAGATCAAGGCGATTTTAGACATGGAGCCACCACGCTCTATAAGAGATGTGCAGAGGTTGACAGGTCGAGTTGCAGCCTTAGGAAGATTCATCTCCAAGTCTGGAGACAAATGCTTGCCTTTCTTCCAAGCGTTAAAAAAGGTGAAAAATTTTGAGTGGACACCTGAAAGCCAAGAGGCCTTTGAGCAACTGAAGAAGTACATGGTTGAAGCCCCGTTGTTGACTAAACCAAGTCCTGGGGAGATTCTTAGTTTATACCTGGCGGTATCCGAACAAGCCCTGAGTGCCGTCCTTATTCGGGAAGAGGAGAAGGTCCAGAAACCTATCTACTATGTGAGCAAAGTGTTGCATGGGGCTGAGTTGAATTACTCACCCATAGAAAAGTTTGCTTTGGCATTAGTAACTGCCTCAAGAAAGCTGCGGCCTTACTTTCAGGCACATAAGATTCAAGTTCTGACAAACCAGCAATTGAGGAACATATTGCATAGCCCTAAGGCCAGTGGAAGGCTAATCAAATGGGCGATTGAATTAGGAGAGTTTGACATCACATACAAGCCTCGGACAGCTATCAAAGCTCAGGCATTAGCTGACTTCGTGGTTGAATGTACTATTAACAACCAAGAAGTCGGGGGGCAAGAGATAATGACTACCCCTGGGCAAGAGGAAAAAGAAGAGAAACTCACACCTGATCTGAAGGAATATTGGGTGCTCTATTTTGATGGAGCATCAAAAACAAAATCTAGTGGTGCAGGTTTGGTTTTGCAAAGCCCCGATGGGTTCACAGTTGAGTACGCTTTAAAATTGGATTTCCCTACTACCAACAACGAGGCAGAGTATGAGGCATTGATAGCTGGTTTGGGCTTGGCCAGAATCATGAGGGTCAAGAATCTCAAAGTTTGTGGAGATTCAAGGCTTGTGGTAGCACAAGTAAATGGTGAATTCGAGGCTAAAGATGAGACTATGGCAAAATACTTGAGAGTAGTAAAGGCTGTTATGTCCCAGTTTGAGGAGTGCTATGTTGAGCACATTCCAAGAGAGGAAAACATTAAGGCCGATGCCCTATCTAAGTTTGCTTCTTCTGAAATAGAAAATTATGCCGGGAGTGTCTACTTTCAGGTCTTGAAGGCCCCGACCGTTAATGCAAAGTTAGTGGCACCAATTGATATAGGAGGCTCTTGGATAGATCCTATTAAGGCACACCTGGAGACCGGTTGGCTCCCAGACAATGCCATGGAGGCACGAAAACTCTCAGTAAGAGCGTTGAGATATACTTTGATTGAGGGTATTCTGTACAAAAGGTCGTTTGTAATCCCGTACTTGAAGTGCCTAAGGCCTATAGAGGCAAGGGAAGCATTGGAGGAAGTTCATGAAGGAATCTGTGGGCAACACTTGGGGGGCAGAGCCCTAGCTCACAAGATAATTCGTTTAGGGTTTTATTGGCCGGAGATGTTGGCTGATGCACAAAACTATGTCAAGAGATGTGAGAGATGCCAGAAGCATGCCCCAATTGTGAGGCAACCGCCTGAGGTGTTGACCTCGATTAACTCTCCCATTCCATTTGCAATGTGGGGGATGGATATACTTGGACCCTTTCCCATGGCTTCAGCACAGAGGAAATTCCTAATAGTAGCAATTGATTATTTCACTAAGTGGATTGAGGCTAAACCCCTGGCCAAGATAACCACCAAGCAAGTTTCCCAGTTCTTTTGGGAGAACATCATCTGCAGATACGGAATCCCACGAATCCTTGTGACAGACAATGGGACACAATTTAACAATGAGGAGTTTAAGAAGTATTGTGAAGAGAATGCGATTGAGCTCCGTTTTACCTCGGTGGCACACCCTCAGGCCAATGGGCAAGCTGAGGTAGCTAATCGAATTATCCTTGATGGACTGAAAAAGAGGGTCGAACGCTCTAGGAATACTTGGGTAGATGAGTTGTTGCCCATACTTTGGGCATATCGTACCACTTGTAAGGTAACGACTGGAGCAACCCCATTTTTGCTGGCTTATGGAGCCGAGGCAGTTGTGCCTTTAGAGATCATGCAAGCATCACCTCGAGTTGAGGCATATGAGCCAGAAACTAATGACGAAGGAATGAGACTTGCCCTTGACTTAATTGATGAGGTTAGAGATGGAGCTAATGCGAAGAATGCTGAATATCAGAAGAGAGCATCTTTTCACTACAACCAGAGAGTTAAAGAAAGATTCTTTCGACAAGGTGACATGGTTTTAAGGAAGATTGAAGCCTCAGGAGTTGGCCAGAAAGGAAAGTTAGCACCAAACTGGGAAGGACCATATCTAGTCAGAAAGGTGTTAGGGCAAGGATCCTACAAGTTAGAAACCTTGGATGGGGTTGAGGTGCCCCGAACTTGGCATGCTGTGAACCTCAAAGTTTATTATATCTAAGTTCTTTTGACAAAGGCTTGGACTTTTATCTATTTATTAGGAATAAGGTTCGAATGAAACCATTTTAGAGCATGTTGCTCCCAGTAGAAGATAGAATATTTATGTAAGGGTTGAACCCATTCTATTGATATCCATTGACAGCATAATGGAATTTATATTGTTTTCTTTACGAGTTACTTCTCTTTGTTAAGATAAACACGAAAGGCAAACGTTGAACTAACTTGTGAGTTTAGTACCAGCCAGGAGGCCAAGTACTTGAGAAATTCTAAAGTTTAACGAACAATAAGCAAAAAATAAGAACATGGAAACAAAAGGAACTACTGCATAAATAAAGTTAAGTCATAAGCCCCGAAGGGCAAAAGTTCAGAATAAATAAAGATAAACAGAAATAAGCCACGCAGGGCCATCTACTCATCTAAGTCCTCAATAACTACATCTCCCTGAGTGGAAGAAGGATCTGCCGTCTCTACCCCAGGAGAAGAAGGTGGATCCTGAGTGGGCTGAGAGTCCCCATCCACTGCTGTCTCTGTAGCGATCTCCAAGGTATCTGTCAATCCAGGGATAGCAGGTACCGGGAACTTCTCCAAGGATACCCCCTCGATCTTCCCACTCAGCTCCTCGATGATACCCTCCCAACACTCCTTGAAGGTGCCAGGAAAGTTTGCATCATACTCGGCATTCAGGACATCTTGAAAGTCCTTAGAAGCCTTGTAATCAGCAATGATGTGTTCCCTGTTCTGCTGCACCTCCAGCTGAAGCTTCCTGTTCTTCTCCTTCTCAGCAGCCAGCTCCTTCTCCACCTCCCTAAAACGAGCAAAGTTTGCCTCGGAGGCATCAAAGTATCTGTCTCTATCCCTCTCAGCAATGGTCTTTTCAGCACGCACCTCCTTCAGGTTATGAACAGCGGCCTGAAGGTAGGCGTTCATCTGCAAAGGAAACAAGTAAATAAGGGAAAAGTAAATGCAATTAAATTAAAGAAGTTGAATAAGAAATTACCGAAGCAACAGCTTGAGCCCCGAGAAGCTCAATCTGCAAGTCATCAGAGGACTCCACAATGTGGACCCTGTCCCGTGGAGTAACCACGCTCCTGGACCACTCAGCTGCAGCCCTGGAGTCACCTACAGCTGTGTCCCTATTGCATAAACCCCATCCCACTGTAAAGGGAGTGAGGTCTTCCTCAATAGGAACTGGCTTTTCCTGAAGAAAAGCAGGAACACGCTCCACCGCGGCAGAGGCCTCATCTGTCCTGGCCCTTTTGGCCCTAGGGTTCTCTGTTACCACCCTAGCAGTGGCAGCAGTCTCCCTCTGTTTAAAAATTGCTCCCAGGGCAGTTTTGGCTGCAAAATGATTACAAGAAAGTTAGATAATTATATCTAGCATGAAATATAAACAAAGCAAGAGGTGAGAATTACCCTCAGGGCCCAAATCGCTTAGCCCATGGGCCTGCAACGAATCTTCAGAAATCAAATTTGCACATTGATGCAAATTATCCGATGTTAACAAATTTATGGCGGCCTCTTCTTCCACGCCCAATTTTAAACTCCTAACAGGCCCATCAACGGCTCTGCAGAAGTTGGGCCGAAAATAGTTGTCCCAGTCATCCCCATCCAAAAAGATATAAAACCATTCCCTTTTCCAATTAGGAAGGGAATCAGGAGCGGAATCCGAAACAAAACAAGAACGGGCCAAGGAACGGTGTTGGATTTTAACCCAGCCCGAATTATCAGAAGAATTGACAAATTTGAATAGATATCGAAAAACAGAGATGCTGGGCTCAAGCCCATGTTTCTTACATTGGACCAAGAAACAATAGATAAAACGCCATGCATTTGGCATAAGTTGGGTTGGACAAACCCGGGCTTCGGCCAAAAGACGGTAAACGAAAGGAGGAGGAGGTAGGCGAAAACCAGCATAAAAAGTTTCTTTATAAATCCTAATGGCCCCAGGCTTTGGGTGACAAGCCCTTTCGTTTGAGGCCGGAGCAACGGCCCTATAAGGCCCATTAATATGAAAAAGTTGGGCTAGAATGTCTACCCTATGTTGTTTATATTTCGATTTATATTCATAAGCATCTAAATGAAGCATGTTTGGAAAAGCTTGACCAAACTCATTTAAAAGGTCTCTAAGGGAAAAAACACTGGCATGGACAAGAGATGTTTTAGGGTTCTTACCCCTTGAAAGCCGTGGAGCGGTGGTGGAAGTGTTAGCGAGTTGTGACTAGCCTGAAGAGCTAGAATCCTCCATTGATATGCTTCCCTTGAAAGCTTGAAACCCAGAAAAGTTGAAAAAGGAGGTTGAAGAAGATGAAGATTCAACGATCTTCAAACAGAAACTGGAAAATAGGGCGGAGTAAAGACGCCGGGAATCGCCTCACGACAGAACCCTAGCAGAGCTTTTTTGAAAAATATTTGTGATAAGGGAATGATAATTTTTGCTGAATAGTGAAATGAGAAATGAGGGATGCACACTACTTTTTTATAGAGTTCATGGTTGGTCATTCAACCGGTTATATCCAGTAAATGGGATGCCAACAGGTGACTGGGCCTTTGAATAGGCGGGAAGCCCATGAAATTCAAATTTTGAAATAATTCTAGAATGTTCTACGACATTTTTAGAAAATAGGATAAAATCCCGTTAGAATTTAAAGGCAGGAAGCCCAATTAAAAGGCTATACCCACGCCCAGGAGACCAAACCTCCTAGGCGTGCCTAAGGAAGGTGTTTCCTTGGCGGGGGTACCCACGCCTAGCTCGATTTTCTCTAAAGAAGGGTATACCCACGCCCAGGAGACCAAACCTCCTAGGCGTGCCTAAGGAAGGTGTCTCCTTGGCGGGGGTACCCACGCCTAGCTCGATTTTCTCTAAAGAAGGGTATACCCACGCCCAGGAGACCAAACCTCCTAGGCGTGCCTAAGGAGGGTGTCTCCTTGGCGGGGGTACCCACGCCCAGGAAGCATTTCCAGGGACAAAGGTCACCCACGCCCAGGAGACCAAACCCCCTAGGCATGCCTAAGGAGGGTGTCTCCTTGGCGGGGGTACCCACGCCCAGGAAGCATTTCCAGGGACAAAAATTACCCACGCCCAGGAGACCAAACCCCCTAGGCGTGCCTAAGGAGGGTGTCTCCTTGGCGGGGGTACCCACGCCCAGGAGGCATTTCTTGCCAAGATGACTTTTTTAAAAAAAGTTAATCCTTTAAAAATTTTTTAAAATAATGTTGGGAAATTAAAAAAATAAATTCCTAAATTATTAGGAAAAATTACAAAAAATACCTGTTGGTACATAAAAATTCCTAAAATATTAGGAAAAGTACAGAAAAATACGAGGAAAATTATAGAAATATTTTCTTGACAAGTTGAGCAATAATATATGCTAATAATGCATAAAAACTCTACGAAAGTGTCGAAATTGCTAAAAGCAAGCACAAGTTAAAGCCTCGAATAAGGCAAATCGTCGTAAATGTGTAGGTCGCTCCACACTTTACAAGCAAGACGATACTCGTGAAACACTAGTGTAAACCAAAACTCCCATATAAGGGTAGGAAAATTAAGAAGTCCCAGGTAAGGGATAAAAACGACCCCGAGTCTCGATTAAGGCAAATATAACTTCTACGAAAACCTGATCAGTTTTCCTAAGAAGTTGGGGGGCAAATGATATGGGCTGAAAATAAGCCCTAAAGACATATTTAATGTGGCATTAACTAGGCCGAGAATAGTCCAAACGTGGGGCCCACCAGCTGGGCCCAAAACCCTAAATATAATATTAATTTCGTAATTAATATTAAGGGTAATAAAACAGCTCAGCAAATAAGAGTTGGATAAGGATAATATCCCTTTCAAACTTATCCAATAAGGCATCCAATTCAATATGGAAACTGATTCCTACAAGGAATAGATCTAGAACATTCCTCAAAGACTTACCCACCAAGTCTCCAAATCCTACCATAATTCTAAGGCTTCTCAGCCTATATAAAGGGCCTGACCCCTCACCTCAGAACTACGTTTTATTGGCTTGATTCTCTAACTTACAGAGATACGTAGGCATTCTGTGAGGACCGTTTAAGTCTCGAACGCAGAAGCAGCCATTAAAGCACGAAGCTCACGAACCTTAGCATTGAATATATAAACCCTAGCCGCAATATTTTCAACCTAGTTTTTATTCCACAACAGTTAGATTCAAACTTTACTTATGTGATGTATTAATCATATTTCCTGATTGGTTAAATGCTAAGTGAACTCTGTTGATTAAACTCTGTTATGCATACTCTGTTAAACTCTGTCAGTATGTCTGCATGTCATACACTGTTAATAAGTTTGATAAACTCTGTGAACTCTGAGTTGATTTTTGTCTGAATGAAAACACCAATGAAGAAATATGTATGAAGCATGATTCTCAGTAATTAATCATGAATCTTTCTGAGTTATTGTGATCTAATCTTAGATTGTGCAGAAAGTTAACACAGCATGATACTGGCTCATATTTATAGCATCTCTTAGTTTATTTTGTCCTAAACTCTGAGTCTATAAATACTGTGTGCATTACCTTTCATGAAAAACTACTGATGTTGATGAACTCTAATCTCTGTTAGTTATACTCTGATAAAATAAAATGCTTACTGCAATACCCCAAAGAAAATGTATATAGGTTATTATACTCCTTTGAGATTATGTTGGATACTAGGATGACCCAGGAACCTATTGGTATATAATATGTGCTAAAATTCTCTGATTTTTGGTGACTAGTCAAATACTAGGATGACCCAGGAACTTATCAAAATGATAAGGGCTAAAATTTTTGGATTTTTGGTGACTGGTTCCAACCTCTGATTACTGGAATGAAAAAAAAAAAAATAAAAAAAAAATGATGATGTAAATAAAAAAAAAATGTGTATATAAAGGGGGTATAAAATAAAAATTACTGTATAAAGTTCGATTACTTCAGAGTTTAGCTTTCATCATACAGTCAGTGTTTACTATGACAGTTTGTGCATTCAGTGTTTATTGATTTACTTTATGGATTTTATGAAAAATTTGATGCTCTAAAAATTGATTTAGTAAACTCTGCTTCACACACACAAATATTCACAACTGTGCAATTTATGAAAGGGTTTCGATGATAAAGTTGGAGAATTGACAAACGCTGTTGATTCGTGATTTGTACTCTAAGGTAAATTTTCACTTGGACAATTTGAAAGTCTTGGAGTAAGTAGGGTTTGTGACAACTGTTAATCAGTGGATAGTTGATGAATGTGTTCTTTATATGATTACTTAAATTAGTCTTCATATTCTCTTCTTGATTAATTCTCTTGAAGAACAGTTCATATAACATAAATAACAGTTGCAGAAAACAATGAATATGATTAGAGAAACAAAATTTTCATTGATAATACGAAAGAGATTACAAGCAAATATTACATCTTTTTGTTTTCTCTATTTGCTAATCTATTCAACAGGAATGTAAAAGGTCCGTCCACACCACTCCATTGTTAGCAAAAATTCCCAGATCCCATCTTTGCCACTTTATTTGGGTGGAAGTTGAAGGGATAAGGTTATTTTTGCTGACATATTCATTAACAATGGTTGATGGTGGTGGATGAGGATGCCTTCGAGGAGAGCCATGCCAATGTTGCTTGGAGGGCAGCATCGATGTCGATCACCCTTGCAGGTTTCTCTCTCTCGAGCTCTTCCAGACCAGCATCCATTTGCAGCCACAGCGTCTCAAGCTGCCTTTCCCACTCAAACGCTTCAAATTCTTCACGCGTATAGCTGAAGATGTCCCTATTCTCGACAAGATGAAGGTTTTTCTCTTTGATGGTAAGGTTGGCCATTGTTTTTCAAGGGTATTTGGTTTGAAGGGTTTGTGATTTTACAGGGGCGACTGAAAGGTTAAAGATTTAATGAAATAATCTAAGCAAGTCTCTAGGCCTTAAATAGAGATGGGTAAGAACGAAGTTCTTAATCGCTTCGTATTCTGGTTATTAAAGGCAACAGGTAAACGGTTCAAATTCTAGTCTTACTTGGGTCAAGATATTTTTAAAAGAGTATTATTTGATTTTTGTTTAAATCAAATATTTTAATGTTTTAATTCTTTAATATACTCTTCTTAAAAATAGGCGCACGTGTCCCACTCGCCCTTTAATGTGTCCCACTTACCTATTATCGTGTCCCACTACACATTAATCAAGGAACTGATTGCGTGTTTGTTACATAAGAGATTGAGTTTTTCATTACTTTAATCACTTTTGTGTCCAAACGATTTTGCCTTATTCTTACATCTCACAGTTTTCTTATTTTCTCTTGGGCACTCACACAAACACCTTTCTACATACATATCTCTTGGAAATTCTTAACTCAATGGCATCTAAAGCATTCACTGATCTTGGCTTACGGTTTGTTCCTAATAACTATGAAGCTCCACTCTATCATCAACGCGTTCCAGAATCGTTTCATCTCATGCAGAACTTCTTGAGGGATTCAGAGATTGGACAGGCTCTGATTGGACCTGCTACTCTTTCTGCGTCTCAAATTGTTTCATTCTGGCAGAATTCAGTTTATGAGGATGGAGGAGAAAGTGGAACTCCTACCATTATCTTCACTTACGAAGACCAAGATTATGTGATTACTCCACAGACTGTACGAGATACAATGGGGTTTGATACACATACTTCTTATACTCTGGTTAATGAAACTTATCTGAGAGAGATGCTACGAGAGATTGGTTACATGGAATCTCTTGACAAGATTGGTGGCATAAAGAGACCAAATCTCAGAAAGGAATGGAACTTCTTCTTTGATTGCATAACAAGGACGATCCAGAAGAAAGTCACAAACTGGGATGCCATTCCTATAGACAGTCTCCAAATCGGGTATTCTCTGCTCTATGGTACTAATTTTGATTTTGGACGACATGTTCTGATGAGCTTAGGTGATAAATTGTCAGAATCTACTACTGTGTATTATGCTCGTTTCTGTCAAATGTTGTTCAATGCATGTGTACCTGGTCTTGAAATTGATGAAACTGATGAAATTGATCCTTTTAGAGTCAATAAACGAATATTCTCTGATATGACTAACAAGGATGTAGGTAAAGCAAATCTCCCTGCTTTTGTCATGCCTCTTGCTCTACGAAATTTTCTCAATCAACCACAAGAACCACAACAACCTGAACCACAACAAGATCAACAAGAACCACAACAAAATGAACCTGAACAACAACAACAACAACAACCTGAACCACACCCTGAACCTCAACCAGAACCAAACACTGAATCACCTGCAAAGCAACCTTCACCCACTTCAAACACAAACTCTGATTCGTCACAATCTCCACCAGCATCACAGTCTAGAATGCAAAGAGTTAAGAAGGCAATTACTAAACGACGTGCAAGTCTAAAGCAGGCAGAAGAGACACAAAGCAAATCAAAACGGAAATCTCCTGAAGCTGTTTACACTAGAAGGGGGAAAAGAATGAAAGCTCGGGCAAACATACCTAAGTCACTCTCAGTGGTAGAACAAACTCCACCAACTAGTGAAGAGGATTCAGACAATATACCTCTAGCAAAACGAAGAAAAGTGATATTCTCTATTTCTGTAGATGAAGATATTGAAGCTCCAGAGGTTGTTTCACAGCAAACACCTCCTGTTGAGGTTGAGAAAGTTGCAATACCTGCAGAGGATGTAATGCCTGCAGAGGATAAAATGCCTGCAGAAGAGGATGCAAGAGATGGTGTTTCTCCGATAAATGATATTCCTGATTCATTTATGCCATTCTCTGATCCTATCTCTGATATTGGTGTAGCTGATCAACCTACGGCTGTTCTTTCTGAAGCTGTGGCATCTCATACTGAGTTAATATCTGATGCTCACCAAACTGTTGAAGAAGGTGAAGAAATTGATCAGGGAACCAAAGTAACTTCTCAGTCAATGCCTGTTGCTGAGCCTGAGCAACATGGAGAAAATCTTGAAAAACCTACAGAAGAAATTGCTAAATCTATGGCTGAAGATGAACCAGTTAAAGCTACAAGTGTTGAAGCTGAAGGTGACAGTAGTGCAAACTCTGATGCTTCTCTGAGTGCACCAGTACAAACTGATAATAAAAATACACCTTTTCCTCAACCTTGTACTTCTCATGAAATTGAGAGAGCACAATTTGCCAAGAATGCTGCTGAATGGTACAAAGAAGATTGTATTTTTCCACCAGGAAGAGCAGCTAAGTTTGTTAAGCAAAGTGCTGATACTATCTCTAATCCAGAGATTCTTTCTTGCTTGAAAGCAACTATAGTTCAAGTTAAAACTCTGGATAGACGATTTGATGATACTAATTTGGCAATCACTGCTTTGCGAAATGAGGTTGTAGCTAGAGAAATGAAAATGGAAACACATTCAAAACTAGTGACTACAAAATTCTCTAAAGCTCAAGACAATATCTTTGCCAGGCTGAGTAAAGTTGAAGAGAACCAGTCTGACTTATCTGCTAAAATTGATTCTATTGCTACCTCCCTGGAGTTAATTACTTCTATCCTTATGCCTGATGATGTCAAAAAGGGGGAGAGAGTTGTCAGAAGGGATAGTGCTGGAGATGGAGGGGCAAGTAACAAAGGAAAGAAAAAGGCTGAAGAGGTTCAAACTCTGAGAACTAGTAAGTCATCAAAATCACAGTCTGTTGGGAGAAATACTGATACTCAAGGAACTTCAAGGACCAAGAGTTTACTGTTATCTTCAAATCCACAAACTGATGAAGAATTGGCTGCTAAGCTGTTCATTGAAGAGAATGAGGAAGGAGTAACGATTGAGGACATTGAAGCTGAGGAAAAGAGTTTACAAGAAGAACATCTTAAAGCTTTAAAGTCTGATAAGGTACAAAGAGGAAAAGCTCCTAGACCTGTTGTTAAAGGTGTTGTGATAAGAGAGAGGACTGATGTTAGTCAAAGTTCTCGGTTCTCAAAGGAAGCAATTGCAGCAGAGGCTAAACTCAAGCTAAAAGGCATTGAAGGTGAAAGTTCACAGAAGAAAGTTACAACTTCTGTTGCATCTCAAGCAATGATCACACCTTTACACTCTTCACAGTTGAAATCTGTTTTTGGAAAAGGAACAATTTCTGATCCAAATGTGTTATCTGGAGTCTCAATCAATGTTTCTGATGGAAAAGCTTTATCTGGCAAGGTTGGTAATAATAAGGGTGGACTAGGTTCGCATAGAGACAAAAGGCAATATACTGGTCCTAGAGATCCTTCTTCACTGGCTGTTCCAGGTCGTGGTGTTCCTCAAGAGAGTTTGGACAGACTGGAATCAGTGCAGTTAGTTCATCAGAAGAGTTTAGACAAGGATTTTCTTTTATACTTCATGGCTGATGGAACTGTATTCAAAGTTGGTGAGGATGATATTGGCTTGAAATGTTGGGAAGAACTAGAGTATGTTCTATATCTTCTCAAGGTGAATAGTCGAAGGACTCAATCAGTTGCTAATGTACTCAGACAGAAAATGACTCAGAATCTGGCAATTAGAGGACAGAAATACAATAGCAGATATATTCCTAAGTACAGGGATTACCAAGGCAATCTCATTGAAATGAAGAAAGGTACTGCAAAGTTAAAAACTGATTTGGGAATCACAGTACTTGACTTCAATACACAGGCAGAAAAAGTCAGATTTATCAGACTGGGTAATGAAATGAGAAGGAACAAGATTTATGATCTTAGGGCTGCTATCTACCAGACAGATGAAAGTGATCCTCATCTCAGAGAAATCAAAGAAGCAATGAAGATTGAGCTTGAAAATGCAGAAAGAAGATTGCTGATCGATTATCTCAGAACCATGCCAGATCTTGAAATGATTAGAGATTAAGTTCTGTAAGAATTTTCTTATTCTCTATAGTTTTTATTAAGTAGAAGCTTAAACTCTGCATCTGTATAAACACTGTATTTGTCTATTTGTTTTGACATCATCAATTATTGTCATGAACTTGTACATTTTTGCTAATGAACAAGTTGGGGGAGATTGTTAAATATAATTGATGTGTTTTGATCAGTGTTTAAGTGTTACAGGGAGTTATCAGAGTTTAGCTGGAAGCAGTCAGAGTTTGCGTAAACTCTGACAGTTGGAAGCTTGACAGAGTTTGTTAAACTCTGTCTGAAGGAAGCGCGTCTACTGTTCAACAGTGATTAAAGATTAATTATGGAAGCGATATCTTTGAAGATTGGATAGCTATCAAAGAGATCGAGTTGACATAGGAGACGTGTGACAATCTGTAATTGATATCATTGTATAGCTGATTATTAGGAATATCAATTAGAGATTGTATCGTAGCTGTATGTTATATAAATACAGATAGGTTAACCCTAGAAGGGAATCGATAACGAATTATCATTATTGTAACCTAGCAGCTCTTTGTGATATTTTACATCACGAAGAGGGTTTGAAATACAAGAAGTTTTTAAGTGCATAAACGCTTTTACTTATTAATCTCTCATACAAAGTTGATTATTAATTGTGTATTCGGCCTAACAATTTGTTTAATTGTGAATGGGATTTTGATTTTTTGGGGGTTATAAAAAACTAAAAATTTGTGTATATTTTTTTTTACTTTTTCTTTGAAATTACAATATTTTAATATGTAAATAACAGTAAAATTTTAGTTTTAAAGCTTTGTGGAAGTTTATTTTTGTTTCATAAATTTCTTTTGTGCACTTCTTGTGGCCGTTCGCATTGGAGTTGTACAGTTGCAAAGTTTAGTTGAATTTCATAGTGTGTTGAATAAACCATGCACACGAACACACATGAGTTGACTGTTCTAGGCAAGCCGGGCGGGTTGGTGGTAAGGCAGGGTGGGGTGAGCCTGGTTAGGCGGGACGGGGCGAGCCATTTACGGTTCATACTATACTAACTCGTGAACGGACCGTTACTATTAGCGGTTTGTGCGGGTTTCGAACCGGTCCGGTTCGTGCCGAGTTTGTGGCGGTTTTTTGGCGAGCTGGGCATGATCGAACTGTGCAAAATCGTACGTTTGGCCACCTCTAGCCATAGAGACCCAGAGTCACTGCTTGTGCATTGTAATCAACATTGAACCCTATATAAATCGGGTTAAGTCTCAAAGTAGTCACTGAAGTGCAGGCCAAATATCAAAACGTTCATTATAGTTATCGGGGTCTCTAATGCATCATTATAGTAACGAGTAAATGACAATTCCTTTAGTTTGACTTGTTGATTGGACGGAAAAAGTTAAGGAATTGACGTGGCTCTTACTTGGCGCTGATATGTTGTTAGTCACAGAGGCACGCCTGTATTCATCTAATAACAAGCCTAATTGTTTGTAATACTTTGCATTACTTACATGACCCCTTAATTGGGGAACGCTCTAGTTATAGAGTTGTTACTTGTATTCAGTATTGTAATAGGCATCAAAATTTTAGCTGTGTAACTGTATAAACTAGTCATGAAATAATGCTTGAAAGAAGATCCAGAGATCATGCCTCAAGCTTGAAGAAAAAGGTTGTAGAAATAAACACAATTGGATTTTGAAGATTGAAGATTTGCCTAAGTACTAATTCGAGAAGTATTTTGGTCTGTTCGAGAAGTCAAGATTTCGAGAAGTCAGGGATTCGATATCTCAAAAGACACTGTTTGATATCTCAAGGAGTCAATAGGTCAAAGCCTCATTCGAGAGCTCAATGATTCGATATGTCTAAATATTCTATTCGAGAACTCAAAAAGTCAACAAGTCAAAGCAGCATTCGAGTTCTCAAATAGTCAACAAGTCAAAGTTACATTCGATATCTCAAGGACTCAGGAAGCTATTCGACATCTCAAGGATTCCATAAGTTAAAGCTCTATTCGATAAGTCTAAGATTCCTAAAGAAAAGACTAATTCGAGAAGTGATTCGATATGTCTAAGATACAGTATTCGAGAACTCAGGGTTATCACTTCTCGAATCAATCTTTGTACAAGTCAGATATCTGCAACAAGCTAGTACACTTACAGGACCACTACAACTGTAATGTGTACATAGAAATCCTACAAGAAGCTTAGAGAGTTGTTACAGGAGACAAGCTGCTAAAGAAGTGGATCTGAGCAAGTTAAAGAAGAGCCAAACTAAATGTTGCTTGGACGTTTACTCAAAAAGGGATATACAGATTAGAAAGTAATTTTTGTATGCCATTACATTTGAAGTAAGTAGGATGTACACATGTTCTATAAGTGTACAACCCTTACTTCTCTAGCAGTAAGCACAAAAATAGAGAAATAACTTGTAAGAACAACCCTATGAGAAAAAAAGAGAAGTTGAGAATACTTATATTTGTATTCACAGATTGTAGCAAACTCTTTTATCTAATACAAAATTAGATTAAAATGAGTGATTGTGTTCTTGTGTTTTTATTCCGCACTTATATATTTTGTTAAACACAAACACACACTTAGCTACACAAACATCAAACAGATCAAACTGTCAAACAAACGTTCTTGAGAGTTAAATCAAGAGAAAAGTTGGAAAATACATTCACCCCCCTCTGTATTTTCCTTGTGTGTGTATTCCATACTCAACAAGTGGTATCAGAGCAGGTTGTTGATCAAAACAGGAAAAGATCATAAATTCACCAAAGACAACAGGAATGGTGAAGGTCCCTAACATTGATATAAAGACAACTACAACCTCTGAAAGATCAAGATGATGTTGTTCATCAAAGCGGCTAACCCTCTATATCCTGAGATTCTCAAGAATGGTCCATTTGTTCCACAACAAGAGATTGCTGAGAAGACTGTTGGAACAGTGACCATTCCAAGATCATATTTTGCCAAGGAGGCATCTAAATGGACAGACACAGAGAAAGAAAAGGTTGCCCTTGACAGCCATCTCATGATTCTGATCATAGATTCGATGGAGCTATCAATGTTTGCCAACATAGCTTCATGTACAACAGCAAGAGAGATGTGGGATCACATTGGGATTCTATGTGAAGGAACAGAGGAAGTTAGAGAAAACAAGAAACAGATACTGGTCACTCAGTATGAAGCTTTCATGGCACAACCCAAAGAAAGCATAACTGAAATGTTTGAAAGGTTTCACAAATTGGTGACTGAGCTGCAGATGAATGGAAAGGTTTATAACATCAAGGAGCTGAATATGAAATTTCTACTTTCTCCACCAAATCATCTAGAGCAAAGAGTGATTTCTTTAAGAAAAAGAGATCTGAGCAAAGTTACATATGATGTGCTCTATGGTGTTCTAAAGACACATGAGCTTGAGTTGCTTCAGAAGAGGGCTATACAAGCCAACCAAAGCAGAATGATCAAAACATCATGTGCCTTGATTGTCAACAGATCTATTCAAGACCTTGAAGCATCTGAAAGTCAGCTGAGAATAGAAGAGATAGTGGATGATGAACCTGAAGTTGAGGTGCCTGAGATTGTTGAGTAAAAGAAAAAAGATGAGTTCTACACTCTTGACGAGTTAGATGCCATGGAAAATACTTCATATGCTTTCATGGCTAGAAAATTTCCAAATATCAAATTCAAGAGAAAGCAACCATTCAAACCTAGACCTCAAAACCATTCATTCAACAAAAGCAAAGCACCTGTGAAGCCAAACAAGAATAAATTCAAAACTGGCTATATGGATAGGTCATCTGTGAGATGTTATAGATGCAATTACCTAGGGCACTTTGCTAGTGAATGCAAGAAGCATAAAAAGAAGGATAAGGAGTTTTTTGAGCTTGAAGCTAAGTATGAGGTCCTTCTGAGAAAGCAAACACCAGGCAGGGCCTACATAGCTGAAGGGAAGTGTTGGCATGATATTGATAGTGATGAAGAAGAGCAAGAATTCTGCAACTATGTCTTGATGGCCAATTCCAAGGAAGAAACATCTTCATCAGACTCTCAGGTACCATCTCTCACTACTATAGACATGTCTGTTTCTGAATACAAGATCACAATTGAACAATTATTTGTTGAGATGTTTAACATTCATACTAGTATGACTGCTGCTAATGAAGAGATTGTGAAATTGTCTGCTAAAAATGAACTGTTAAACAAAAGAAATGAGGAACTTGAGCTAACTGCTATGCAAGTAGAAAACCTTAAGAAAGAGGTTGAATATCTAGAAAATAAGGTTTTATGTGCTAGTCAGATTGAGAAGGCTCTTAGGGATGAGTTAGTTGAGAATGAATTCAAACTTAGCACTTTTAAGAACTCCTCTAGCCTATTACAGTCCTATCATGAGAAACATCAAGAGAATGCAAAGGCTGCTATCGGTTTTGACTATGACACTTTGAAAAAGAGGAAAGACTGTGCTGTCATTGAAGATGACAAAGTTGTTCATGAGAATGTGCCTCATATTTTGAAAAATGCTAAGGCACCTATCTTTAAAGAGTCAACAATTGAAATTGATGAGGAAGCCTTACTCATCAAGCAAATGTTGATTGATGAGGATGAAGCACAATCAAGTGAACAACCAGCACCCTCTAAGAGTGAGAGTGCCAAATTGAAAACCAAAAAGCCTGTTGGAGTGGATCCTAAGACTGAAAAATCTGTTAAGTTTGAGCAAGCTAAAAAGAATGAATCTGTGACAAATGTGGCGAAGAAGAAACATAACAGAAATGACAAACTAGGGATTACCAAAGATAACAATTATGCTTATGTGCCAAATGCCCCTAGGAAAACTAGTCAAAACTGTTTTAGTACTAATCATTTGACTCATGCTTGTAAGAAACCTTTAGGTAGTGTGCCTAAACCCTTATATGATTGCTCTGTGCCCCTAAGATAGAGAGACTCTCCATTTTGTGATAAATTTGACTGTATGCCATGCAATATGATTGTTATGACTAGTTGTTTTAATTTGAGAAGGCAATTCATTGATGGATGTATCAGTCACAATTCTCACACACACTACACAGGGTCAAAGTCTTCAAGTCCTCCTAAAGCTAGGAAGGCACCTCTGTCACCTAAGTATGAGAACTCAGGTTCTAAGACTTCTAGCTGTGATAAGAAGACTAGTCCTAAGAAAGTTGAAAAGCATGCTGTTTATGATAAAACTTTTTCTAAGCCAGGAGGACCCAAACTTGTTTGGGTACCAAAGAAGAAGTAATACACTTGTGTTTGCAGGGCAAAGAATAGGAAAAGAAAGTCATATGGATTTTGGACAGTGGATGCTCAAATCATATGACTGGTGATATAACCCTGCTATCACAGTATGAGGAAAAGGCTGGTCCTATGGTTGCTTTTGGAGATGACAACATTGGCAACACATTGGGATATGACAAGTTAGAAGTTGGTAATGTCATCATTGAAGATGTAACACTGGTCAGAGGACTCAAGCATAATCTTCTGAGTATTGGTCAGTTTACTGACAGGGGTTTCAAATGAATTTTGATAAGGATGAACGTTTGATCACTCACAAAAAGACTGGTGAAAAAGCTCTTGCTGGAGTAAGAAAGGGAAGCCTATTTGTAGCCAATATGGACTCTACAAACAAGGGTAAAATTTGTTGCTTTTATTCAAAAGCATCAAATGAAGATTGTTGGCTGTGGCATAAAATGTTATCATACTTGAACTTTAAAGCCATTAACTCTTTAGTCAAAAGAGAGTTAGTGAGAGGCATGCCCACACTTGAATTCTCTCAAGAAGGAGTGTGTGAGGCTTGTCAAAGAAGAAAGATGAAAAGGTCAAGCCACAAGTCCAAGACAGTGACATCAATAACCAAGCCCCTACAATTGATCCATATGGATTTATTTGGGCCTGTCAACATTTTGTCTCTGTCAAGAAAGAAGTATGCCTTGGTGATGGTTGATGATTTTACAAGGTATACATGGGTAGAATTTTTAGCATCAAAGGATGAGTCTCCACAAGTAATCATTGAGCACATAAAGAAAGTAGATAAAGAAGCAATGGCCAATAATGCATGTGTGATTGCATTAAGGAGTGACAATGGAACTGAGTTCAGGAATTCCACTCTTGAAGCATTCTACAAAGAGAATGGTATTTCACAACAATTCTCAGCTTCAAGGACTCGACAACAAAATGGAGTTGTTGAGAGAAAGAATAGAACTATAATTGAGGCTGCTAGAACAATGTTACTTGATGCAAAAATGCCTACATGTTTTTGGGCTGAGGTTGTGAGCACTGCATGTTATATTCAGAACAAAACCCTCATCAACAAAAACACTGGAAAGACACCTTACAATTTGATGACTGGAAAGAAGCCTACTCTTAATCTTGTTCATGCTTTTCGAAGCAAATGCTTTATGTTAAAGGATAATTCTAAATATGTTGGAAAGTTTTATGCAAAAGCATTTGAAGGAACTTTTCTTGGCTATTCTATGAAGAGAACTGCATACAAGGTTTATGTCATCAGTCAGAAGAAATTTATGGAAAGCACAGATGTGACATTTGATGACAGTAGACTACCTGGTCTAGAAGAAGCCAATGATGAAGATAAAGATCCATTAAGGTTTGACAACATGGATGATTCTGATGAAGAGATTGAAAGTGAAGCTAAGATTACAGTTCAACAAACTCCAGTGAATGATGAGACAAGAGAAAAATTTGTGCCAATCAACAGTGAGAATACAAGTATCCAAGACACACCTATGAATAAAAGCACCTTCACAGGGGGAGGAAATGAAGATGATCTTAACTTGGATGATGAAGCAACATCACACTTGAGGAATCCACCTGAGCATTCAAGAAAATGGGATAGATCACATTCTACAGATCAAATTATTAGAGATCCAAATGCAGGAGTAAACACAAGGAGAGCAACTTATAATGAGTGTCTCTTTGGTTGCTTTTTGTCCCAAGTTGAGCCAAAGAAACTTGATGACGCACTGTTGGATCCAGATTGGATTATTTCCATGCAAGAGGAGCTAAATCAATTTGAAAGAAACGAAGTATGGGAGCTTGTGCCTGCACCAAAGGACAGAACCATTGTTGGAACAAAGTGGGTTCTGAAAAATAAGATGGATGAAGATGGTGTGATTGTAAGGAACAAGGCAAGGTTGGTTGCAAAAGGTTACTCTCAACAGGAAGGCATTGATTATGATGAGACATTTGCCCCTATTTCCAGGTTGGAAGCCATCAAAATTTTCTTGGCATTTGCTATTAGGTTCCGAGGAATAAAACGCAGCGGATAAACGTAAATATAACAAAAACAAATTCGGAACCCAAACTCAGGATCCATGTATAATATTGGACATATTATGGTGAAACAGAATTATACCTATTAAGATCTTGACTTTCACGAACTCAACAGAGATCGTAGCTTTCATGAATTATGTCTACCTCTCAGAAAACACCTCTATGGTATCCACACGAGCACCTTCAAGAGCGTCTCACGAACATGACTGCGGAATGGACGTACTAGCCTCCCTCTTGATGATTCGAGTTATTTGTTTCTGCCTCTTTTGTTGCTGCCTCCTCTAGGGTTTTTTTCTCAAAAACGTAATGGCCTCTTTACCCATCATTATCTATTTATAATGACTGATTAATAGGCCCATAACAGCAAAACCCAACCCTTGTAGGTATAGGATTAAATAATAAAACGAATTTCTATTATTTAATTAATAATTAAGTCATACTTAATTATTATGGGCAGAAATACTCCTCTAATTCGAATTTATATTATCTCAATTAATTAAGTCTCACTTAATTAATATAATAAAATTCAAATAATAATCAATTAATTTAAATCCGTAATTTAAATTAACTATTTCTTTAAGTGCTCCATGTGTGTGACCCTATAGGCTATTATTTAATTGACAATAATTTTATTCTCCAATAAAATTATAAACAATGAGCGGTATCTAGTAATACATCATTGCTACCCAATTAAACAATAATTAAATCATGATTCGATAAAACCTTTCGTGATTAATGTTTTCGTGCAATATAATCCCTTTAACCATATATATTATAGATTAAACTCGAGACATGCATTTAGTCATCCTCTTCAACATTTAATCAGGGTTTACTTGATCCATGAGTAGACTATTAAAAAAAACAAATCATTATTTAAGCACGGCCATGCATTTTATAGTCTCACTCAATCAAGAGGCCAATAATATCTCTCTTAATTATAGGAGGGTTAAATCCTTTATCTATCATTCATATTTCTCATACGACTTATGATATACCCGATGTCCACTTTTATCATCACACGGTCAAAGGTAACTTTTAATGTAGTCAAAGTATATTAATCCTCGTATAGAAATATAATGATCTCAAGTCAAAGGATCATTACACCATTATCATTGTGAGTCTTTCTTATGACTTTATTAAACATGAAGAATCTCACTGTGGGTCTGTCCAGTACCATGTACTCCTACATGTACCTATGTATTGACTTTAGTATCTCCATACTTATAACCAATGAGATGTGGTTATCTGTCAAACAACATGCTAGTCTATTTATGTATTATTATTGTCCTATATAATAATACTCGACTAGGGACCTTTAAGAATATGATATATTATATAATCTCAAGTTCAAGTCATGTAATTAAACTATACAATGTGTATCATGATTCTAAGGACATTTATTATACTAACAAATATATCGCAGTAATTAAAGTCATAATAAATACTTTTATTGAATGATCAAATGACATAAAGGTTTATTAAAAGAAACAATGTATTGCCTCTAGGGCACCTACACTAATAATCTCCCACTTGCAGTAGAGCCAATCACCCATGTATCTAATACCCATGGAACTAGTGTGACCGTCGTGCTTCTGCTGCGACAAGCCTTTGGTTAGTGGGTCTGCAATGTTATCATTTGTGTGCACTTTACATATGTGTATGTCACCCCTTTCATTAATCTCTCGAATGAGGTGAAATCTCCTGAGTATATGTTTAGATCGGGAGTGTGATCTAGGTTCTTTAGCCTGTGTAATGGCTCCATTATTGTTGCAGTATAGATCAATCGGATCTGCGATCGAGGGAACCACCCCCAAATCAGTAATGAATTTTCGAAACCAAACAGCCTCCTTAGCAGCTTCACAAGCTGCAATGTACTTAGCCTCCATTGTAGAATCAGCTACTGTTTCTTGCTTTGAACTCTTCCAGCTAACAGCACCTCCGTTTAGACAAAACACAAAACCAGACCGTGATACAGTATCATCCCTATCTGTTTGGAAACTTGCATCGGTGTAACCTTTTACAACCAGTTTCTCCTCTCCTCCATACACCAAGAATGAATCTTTAGTCCTTTTCAGGTACTTTAGAATATTCTTGACTACCGTCCAGTGACCTTCACCTGGACTAGACTGGTATCTGCTCGTCATGCTCAAAGCATACGAAACATCTGGGCGAGTACATACCATTGCATACATGATAGATCCAATTGCTGAGGCATATGGAACCTTACTCATGTGGTCCTTTTCATCCAATGATTTCGAACACTGGTCTTTAGAGATCGTTATCCCTTGAGACACGGGGACATATCCCCTTTTTGCATTTTGCATACAAAAACGATGCAAAACCTTATCAATGTATGTGCTCTGACTTAGACCGATCATCCTTCTAGATCTGTCTCTATAGATCCTCATTCCTAGAATATAGGTTGCCTCTCCTAAGTCTTTCATAGAGAAGTTGCTCTCTAACCAAGTCTTAACAGCCTTTAGAGAAGGTATGTCATTCCCCATTAGTAGTATATCATCAACATATAGTACTATGAATGCCACATGGCTCCCATAACCTTCTTGTAAACACAAAGTTCATCTTCGTTTTGAACAAAGCCATACTCTTTGACTATTTCATCAAAACGGATATTCCATCTCCTAGAGACTTGCTTCAATCCATAAATGGATCGACGTAATTTACATACCTTTCCAACATTCCTTGGATCGACAAAACCTTCAGGTTGTGTTATGTACACATCCTCTTCAAGGCTTCCATTAAGGAAGGCTATTTTGACATCCATTTGCCAGATTTCATAATCATGGAATGCTGCAATGGCAAGCAAAATCCTTATGGATTTGACCATAACCACTGGTGAGAAAGTTTCATCATAGTCAATACCATGAATTTGTTTGAAACCTTTTGCAACCAGCCTTGCTTTATAGGTCTGAACATTTCCATCCATGTCAGTCTTCTTCTTGAAAACCCATTTGCACCCTACGGGTTTTAGCCCTTCAGGTGGATCAACCAAAGTCCATACTTGGTTTTCGTACATGGAATCCATCTCAGATTTCATGGCTTCAAGCCATCTCTTAGAGTCTGGACTGTTCATAGCATCTTGGTATATGAGAGGCTCATCTTCATCTATGAGCATCAAATCACCACATTGAGTCAAGAGAAATCCATATCTCTCTGGCTCATGGCAAATTCTACCAGTTCTACGAACAACCTATGTTTTTTAGCATTATCATTATCCCGCTCTTGTTCCACTTCAGGTTCAATGCTATTTTATGGTTCTCGATCTTCATCGAGATCTATAGTTCTCCCACTGTTTCTTTTGGAAACAAAACTCTTTCCATGAAGATAGCATCTCGAGTAATAAACACTTTCTGCTCAGGAGGACTATAAAAATAATACGCTTTTGTTTCATTAGGGTATCCCACAAAATTGCACTCTTCGGATTTAGGTCCAAGCTTGTCAGATACTTGACGTTTCACAAACGCCTTGCATCCCCAAACTTTCATAAAGCTCATCCCTGACCGTTTCTCCTACCATATCACATATAGAGTCTTTTGAACCTTCTTAGTAGGAACACGGTTAAGTGTGAAAGCCACTGTTTCTAGAGCGTAACCCCAGAAACTAATTGGAAGATCTGCATGACTCATCATCGATCGCACCATGTCCAAAAAGGTACGATTTCTCCTATCTGGAACTCCATTCCATTGAGGTGTACCTGGCGGAATGAGTTGTGATACAATACCACACTCCTTTAAATACTCTTTAAATTCGGTGCTTAAGTATTCACCCCCACGATCGGATCGTAAGCTCTTAATACTTGCACCTCTGCCAATTTGCTTCTCTACTTCAGCCTTGTATTCTTTGAACTTTTCAAAAGAATTGGATTTATTCTTCATAAGATATACATATCCATATCTACTAAAATCATCAGTAAATGTTATGAAGTAGTAGTAGCCTCCTCTAGCCATCACACACATTGGGCCACATACATCACTATGTATTAGCTCCAGACGTTCAGTGGCCCTTTGTTTTGACCCTTACCAGTGAAAGGGGCTTTAGTCATCTTACCAAGCAAACAAGATTCACATTCTTGGTATGATTCAAAATCAAAATTATCCAAGTATCCATCCTTATGTAATTTGGATATGCGTTTCTCATTTATATGGCCTAGATGACAATGGTATTTTTGATTTGAGTCATTAACTTTAAGTCGTTTGTTTTCTATATTACAGATAGGATTATCTAAATCAAGAACATATAAACCATTAAACAAATGCGCAACACCATAGGATAAATCATTCAAAGAAAAAGAGCAACTGTTGTTCTTTATTGTAAACGAAAAACCTTTCTTGTCCAAACAAGAAACAGAAATAATGTTTCTGCGTATTACAGGCACGTAAAAATAGTCATCTAGTTATAAAACAAGCCCAGAGGGCAAAGATAAATAATAAGTCCCTACAGCTAAAGCAGCAACTCTTGCTCCATTGCCAACTCGTAGGTCCACTTCTCCCTTAGCCAAAGTCCTACTTCTCTGCATTTCCTGCACATTTATACAAATGTAAGAAGCACATCCAGTATCCAATACCCAAGATGTAGAAATAGTCAGATTAACTTCTATAACATATATACCTGAAGTAGAAGCTTGCTCAACCCTCTTCTTCTTCAGATCCTCCAAGTAAACTGAACAGTTTCTCTTCTAGTGACCACTACAGTAGTGACATTCACCCTTAGCAACACCACCTTTAGGCTTTAAAGCCTGTTTGGGACCTGACTTTAGCTTGGGTGTAGAATCAGATCCAGTCTTCTTCTTACCCTACCACTTGCCTTTCCCTTTGGCCTTACCTTTATTGCCCACAATCAATATGGGAGCAGGTTCAGCTGTCTTCATGTTGGTCTCATATGTTCTCAACATAGCCAACAATTCCGTAGGTGTTTTGTCAAATTCATTCATATTGTAGTTCATAATAAACTGAGTGAATTTGTTGTTCAAAGAATTCATGATTAGGTCAATACCAGTTTCCGGACCAATCGGGAAACCCAAAGTTTCAAGGTACTCAATGTAACCAATCATCTTCAGAACATGTGGGCCAACTGGTTCACTTGCCCCTTGTTTGCAATTAAAGAGTGACTTACTCGTGTTGAACCTTTCTTGACGAGTTTGGCTTGCAAACATGCTTTTCAAGTGCTCATTGATAGTATATGCATCCATATGTACATGCTATCTTTGAAGCTCAGCACTCATACTTGCCAACATAAGACTTGCAACATCATTTGCATCATTCTCATCCTTTGTGTGGGCCGCTCGTTCCTAAAAAATAGCGCCCTCAGGAAGGGGACCTGGCGGAGGGATATCAATGACATGAAGCTTGCGCTCCTGCCTGAGGACAATCCTCAAATTCCTCTGCCAGTCTAGGAAGTTGTTTTCTCCTGTCAGCTTGTCCTTCTCAAGGACTGATCGTACGGATAGTGTGTTTGTGTTGTTTGCCATTACTTAGTATCTACAATGATAAAAGAACAAAATAAACATTAGATTGTCTTAGTTATAAATTATTATGTTCAAATGATTATGATATATTCATAATATATCTCCCACTATTTTTATCAAATTAATAGCCCTTACTATTAATTCGGAAAATATATCCCATAAATCTTTCTAGTGGGCCAAGATCCATATTTCGTCATGTCCTAAGTCAACCACTGGTAGTCCTTAAATCATGATTATTTAGGTAGATAACAGTTGTCAATTATATCATATATAATTCTTGGATAGTTTGGTGAACAAGAATTGATCTTATCTATGGCGGGGGGTCGATGGCGAAATTTTTGCAAAATCATGTATTAAAATACAAGAAAAATCATGTATCAGTATACAATTCCATTAGCATGTATCAATATACACACGACCCGAATCCCAGTTACCAGAAACATGTATCAGTATACACATCATAACAAATCACATACAGATGAGTCATGACAGGTTCTAAACATACTAGTATCATCATATCAGATTATATACAGATTCATTATATCAATCATATAACATAACTGTATCATGGCAGATTCATCAAACATGCATACTCGTAAAAATACAGTAAACACGTAACCAAATCAGCCCCTTATACACGTAGCTCTGATGCCATTGTTGGGTTCTGAGGCATAAAATGCAGTGGATAAACGTAAATATAACAAAAAAAATTTGGAACCCAAACTCAGGATCCATGTATAATATTGGACAGATTATGGTGAAACAGAATTATACCTATTAAGATCTTGACTTTCACGAACTCAACAGAGATCCTAGCTTTCACGACTTGTGTCTACCTCTCGGAAAACACCTCTATGGTATCCACACGAGCACCTTCAAGAGCGTCACACGAACTTGACTGCGGAATGGACGTACTAGCCTCCCTCTTGATGATTCGAGTTATTTGTTTCTGCCTCTTTTGCTGCTGCCTCCTCTTAAAGTTTTTTTCTCAAAAACGTAATGGCCTCTTTACCTATCATTATCTATTTATAATGACTGATTAATAGGTCCATAACAACAAAACCCAACCCTTGTAGGTATAAGATTAAATAATAAAACGAATTTCTATTATTAATTAATAATTAAGTCATACTTAATTATTATGAGCAGAAATACTCCTCTAATTCGAATTTATATTATCTCAATTAATTAAGTCCCACTTAATTAATATAATAAAATTCAAATAATCATCAATTAATTTAAATCAATAATTTAAATTAACTATTCCTTTAAGTGCTCCATGTGTGTGACCCTATAGGCTATTATTTAATTGGCAATAATTTTATTCTCCAATAAAATTATAAACAATGAGCGGTATCTAGTAATACATCATTGCTACCCAATTAAACAATAATTATATCGTGATTTGATAAAACATTTCGTGATTAATGTTTTCATGTAATATAATTCCTTTAACCATATATATTATAGATTAAACACGAGGCATGTATTTAGTCATCCTCTTCAACATTTAATCCGGGTTTACTTGATCCATGGGTAGACTATTAAAAAAAATAAATCATTATTTGAGCACGGCCATGGATTTTATATTCTCACTCAATCAAGAGGCCACTAATATCTCTCCTAATTATAAGAGGGTTAAATCCTTTATCTATCATTCATATTTCTCATACGACTCATGATATACCCGATGTCCACTTTTATCATCACCTGGTCAAAGGTAACTTTTAATGTAGTCAAAGTATATTAATCTTCGTATAGAAATATAATGATCTCAAGTCAAAGGATCATTACACCATTATCACTGTGAGTCTTTCTTATGACTTTATTAAACATGAAGAATCTCACTGTGGGTCTATCCAGTACCATGTACTCCTACATGTACCTATGTATTGACTTTAGTATCTCCATACTTATAACCAATGAGATGTGGTTATCTGTCAAATAACATACTAGTCTATTTATGTATTATTATTGTCCTATATAATAATACTTGACTAGGGACCTTTAAGAATATGATATATTATATAATCTCAAGTTCAAGTCATGTACTTAAACTATACAATGTGTACCATGATTCTAAGGACATTTATTATGCTAACAAATATATCGCAGTAATTAAAGTCATAATAAATACATTTATTGAATGATCAAATGACATAAAGGTTTATTAAAAGAAACAATGTATTGCCTCTAGGGCACCTACACTAACATTTGCTGCTCACTCAAACTTCAAAATTTATCAAATGGATGTCAAGAGTGCATTTCTGAATGGAGAATTGGAAGAAGAAGTATATGTGCAACAACCACCTGGCTTTGAGGATCCACACTTTCTAAACTTTTTTTACAGATTGCTTAAGGACTTAAGCAGGCTCCAAGGGCATGGTATGAAACATTGTCACAATTTCTACTTGAAAATCAATTCACTGGAGGCACTTTGGACATGACACTGTTTTACAAGAAACATGGTAATGATATTATCCTAGTTCAGATATATGTGGATGATATCATATTTGGTTCTACTAATGAGAACCTGTGTGAAAAATTCTCTAAGCTCATACAAAGCAGATATGAGATGTGCATGATGGGAGAGTTGACATTCTTTCTTGGATTACAAGTAAGTCAGAGAAGGGATGGTATCTTTATCAGTCAAACCAAGTATATCAAGGATTTGTTGAAGAAGTTTGATCTGGAAGATAGCTCACCTGCAAAGACACCCATGACCACTGCCACTAAATTGGATGAAGATGCTAAGGGCAAGAGAGTAGATATCTCATTCTACAGAGGCGTGGTTGGTTCTCTACTCTATCTCACTGCTAGTAGGCCAGACATTATGTTTGCAACATGTTTGTGTGCAAGGTTTCAATCAAATTCAAAGGAATCACATATGATTGCTATCAAAAGGATCTTTAAATATCTGAATGGCACTCCAAACTTGACTTTATGGTATCCTAAGGACATAGGGTTCAATCTGGTTGGTTATTATGATGCTGATTGTGCTGGATGCAGAGTGGATAGGAAAAGCACCTCAGGTAGCTGCCAGTTTCTTGGACAAAGGTTAGTCTCTTGGTATAGCAAGAAACAACAATCTGTGTCAACTTCCACAGCTGAGGCTGAATACATAGCTGCTGGAAGTTGCTGTGCTCAACTGCTTTGGATTAGAAATCAACTTAGAGACTATGGACTTGAGTTAGAAAAGATTCCTATAATGTGTGATAACACAAGTGCAATCTTGCAAATCCTGTAAGTCATTCTAGAACAAAGCACATTGACATCAGATATCATTTTATAAGGGAACATGCAACTAATGGAACCATTGAGTTGCATTATGTCTCTACAGATAAACAATTAGCTGATATATTCACTAAGCCATTGGATGAAGCCACCTTCACAAGGTTGGTTAGTGAGATTGGAATGCTGAATTCTTCAGAATCTGGCTAAGTGAAAGAATCAACTAAATTGTTGCAGCAGTAAACACTTACTTTATCTAAATGCTCAATATTTTTGAAGTAAGTGTTGGCTGAAATATGATTTATAAATATTTCAACTCTGCTGCATATGTTCAGAAATTTTTTATTAGCTTGAAATTTCCATGAAATTTTAAGAAAGTCACTATTTAATTTGTTAGGATATTCTTCATTGAATATTTCTGGTGAATTTTGAAAGATAATGAAAATTGAATTTTATGAGTGAAAAGGATATCTCGATAAGTCAGACTCCTCTAATGATTCATCTCATGTCAATGCTCGACTTCTCTAACAAGTGTCTTTAGAGTACTCTCGAGTTCTCGAATAGAGTCTTTTTAGAGATATCAAACAAAGACATGATTGACTTCTCGAATATGGTATTTGAGTTCTCAAATCATTTGAAAAGGCTGAATTCTCACTGAATTTCAACCGCTTTTATATTTTTGTCTAAAATTTTAATTCACTCATAAAAACATATTTTATTCAATTTAAATTTGATAAATTGCCAGCTGTGGGTTACTACCTGCTTGAGTTATCGAATTAGCCTTTCTCGACATATCGAATAGTTGTTTTATAGTTCTCGAATGCCTGAATTGTCGATACAAAACATGTATCTAATCGACAATTCAAGTGTTTCATACTTATACAATTCCACAAATACTCTATTCTTCTCATTCGATTTCTCTTCTCAAAATTCCAAAACCTCTGAAAACCCTAATCTCAAAAGCTAAATTTCTTCTTCGACCTTCATTCTCTTCTCTCTAATCTCTTACACATGGCAAACATGAAATTCAACACTAACTTCTTTGCTCTTTCAAGTGATGTCGAAGCACCCAATTCTAATTTCAAGTTCTTCGTAAAGTGGATGTCAGAATCATACATCAAGGGTGCACTTACAGCCAACCCAACTTTGTATCTAGACATTGTAGAATAGTTTTGGAGTACTGCTACTGTGGAGGTGAATGCCCTTGAGGATGCTTCAATTGGATACAGCGGATACACAATGTATTGCAAAATTCAAAGAAAGGACATCACCATTACCATGGAAGACCTTAACAAAGCACTAGGACTTCACCAAGAAGTGTATGACCCACTAGCCATAGACAACCAGTTGGTGGAATTCTTTGATTTCATCAGATACTCAGATGAAATCAAACTTGGGCACTTGAACAAAAAGCATCTAAGGAAGGAATGGAGCTATGTGTTTGCTACTCTTCTTCAAGTCTTCACATCCAGAAACTCAAGCTTTGATCAGGTTAGTGCCCCTGCACAGCAAATAGGCTATGCCTTAGCCTATGAGAAAAAGATAAATGTGGGGAAGCTAATTCTACAGGAGTTATATGGGAGACTTGGTAAGAACTCAGCCAAGAGAGGTAATGAAATTTTCTTCCCTCATTTTATTCAATTTGCACTTAATTTTGTAGATAATCAATTGATTGAATTACCTGGGCTAGATAAAAGTAGAATAGGCTATCCTAAGTCCATGACCAAACTCATTTTTGGTAATTTGGACACTAGGAATGATGTGGATGTGAGACTTGAAATAACCCCTCATATGCAAAGGTTATTTGAGTCTTACCCCCACAACATGCCAATATTTGATTCAAAATCTCATTTAGCCAAGCCCAAGAAAGTAGAACAAAATTCTAACCCAGGGATTGCTAAGCAACCCCCTCATCCAAACACATTACCAAACAATGAGCCAACTGCGTCATCCTCTCAACAAGGTGATGTTAGTAAAAAGGAGAAGAATAGAAAATAGGTTATTTCTGAACCTTTGAACATCTTATCTGAAGCTGCTTTAGCTGTGGAACTAGGCTTAGAAAGTGAGGCACCCGAGTCACCCTTACAGAGGCCAAAAAAGAAGAAATCTAAGAAAACCACCTCTTCAGTCACTCAAATAGCTGAAGTTGTAAAATCTAGGGCAAAGAGCTCACTAGATGTGCCCTCTCAACAGGGTGCATCTATAGAATCAAGCATTCTCCCCAATGCACAATCTTGTAAAGTGTTAGCACATGGGAGTGATAATGCTGGAACAACACTGAGTGGAGAGCACATCATACTCGAAACTCCCTTTATTTCTCAGGGGAGTTGCCAAAATCTACTCTCAAAGGCACTTCTCTTCCAAAATCTACAACTCAAATTTCTTTACAGCCAGGAACTCAAGTAATTGAGGAGAAAGGCATTGATCACCAAGAATTTTCTCCTCTTGGTGAGCCAATGGATTCAGGTGACTTAATGCAAGACACTATGCTCACCACCCAGGACCTACATTTAGATGGTGAGGGAATGCATGCTGGGGCATCTCCTAATGACACCATAAAAAACATAGAGGCTTCCCTTATTTTCATTAGAGACTGTGTGCCTGTGTCATCTACTATTGTAACTCATCCCACTACCGTGGAGACAATAGTAGTAGAGTCATTCCATCCGGTTACACAAGTTTCATCTGTAACTGAGGAGTCTAGCTTGCCTAGCTCTAGCTCTGACTTTTTGTCACAATGGATGAAGCTTGTGCAACATGACAGTATTTCAGGATCAGGGTCTGCTCCACAACAATTGATGGTTGAAGCACTTAAAATCTTCATGTGAATCAGATTCCTGAGTTTGTAAAGATATCTCAAAACTTGGTCACATCCAAGTTTGTCACAGAGATGATGTGGAGACTCAAAGGGAGAAAATAGTAGAAGAAGCTAAAAGAGATGGTAATGTGGATGCTTGGATGTAAGGGAAAGGGAGTGTAACCTTGAAGGAAGCTCTTCAATATCTAAGAGAAGAATACATCACTTCACTGAGGTCAAATGCCAAATCTCTATCTCCTATTGAAGTGTATGAAGCTATCAGTGATTCATAAAAGGGAAGTTTGAAGGCTGCTCACTACCTTGGTAAAGGAGTTAAAACAGAAATTGATGAAGTGTGCAAAGCCACAGCACAGGTAGTGAGTGAGGTCAAGACTGAATTTTCTACAAAATTCCCATCTCTGGAGTCTGTCTTCAAAAGTATCAAGGAACGCAAAACCACATGCACATCTCTAGATAATCGCCTTCCCATGGTTCAAGATTCCCTCAATACACTTACAAGTCAAGTGCAAATTCTCACCACACAAACAACTAATGCCAATGCTCAAATTAGAGTTCTTTTTGCCAGTCAGTATGGAGATAAGGCAGTCACAGATGTCCCTGTGCATGAAATGAAAAAATATGAAGTTCAAAGGCTTAAAGAACAATCTCTTACTGGCTTCAAGGCTACAGAGTTGTTCAATAAGGGGATAGTTTAGAAAAAGAAGTGAGTTCTCTCAAGCAATACGACTCTGAGCTACAGCATTCTGTCAATCTTCTCAATGAAAAGTTGGACACTCAGGCTGCCACCACAATTGATGTTCTTCTCAATCATCAACAAATGTTGAATGCAATGATGAGACACATGGGCATTCCTCAACCTATAGATGCTCCATCAGCTTCTACTTCAAACCTAATTATAACGCCCTAGAAACTTCGTAATTATAAATATTATTATTTAATATTAAATGTGAATTATATGGTGCAAATTTTTTTCTTAAGAAGGATAAATATATATATGACATCGAGTTTACATGCTTATATGATGGTTTATGTGTGACGTGTAAGTCCGTGAAATTTTATTTGTATTTTTTAGGATTAAAATCTATTTAAATTATGCATTATTGATCATTTGAGAATTTTATAAAATCATCAGAGTTATTAAAAAATCACGAAATCTTATGTAATATTTTTTTTATAATTACTTAGTTTTTTAAAATTATGGGGAGAATTACTTTGTGTGTTTAAATATTTTAAAATGATTTTAAGAGTTTTAGTGCATTTAAAGGATCAAAAATTGTAAAATTCATATTTAATTCATTTTTGATCCTAAAAATATTTTAAAAATATAGGGATGTTTGTAATTTCTTAAATTATATTCTTAAAGTTTAAAATTTATTTTTCTATTATTTTTCTGATTTACATTGAATTTAGAAATTGATTTAAAGTGATTCTGAGTACTAAAGTGAAATGTACGTATGGTGATTTGGAATGTGAACGATACAAGTATGTACGTTTTGTATTATGTTTATGGATTGTTAGAGTTGTACAAATGAAGTACATTAGTATGATTTGGTGTGATTGTAAATGGTATGGAGTTAATTTTAAGGCAAAGAATGTGTTGATTATTGATTGGGTTGATTGTATTTCCGACAGGTTAGACGATATTATAAAGGAGGTGCTGTCCGATTTTTTTTAAAATTGATTTGTAATTTGTATAGTAATTTGATAAGTATTTTTTGTAAATTGATATGCGTGTTAAAGGTATAAGTGTAAGTCAATAATATGCACTTAATGTTATGTGATTTATGTGGTTATACATTAATATTACTATTTCAAGAGTATGATAAGTAGGGGCTATATATGTTAAGTGTAAAGCGTTATAGGACGCGTTTGGGTAAAACAGGGTTAAACGGTTAAGGTTATAAGCGTACTGAAATAGTACTTTACCTTTTTGATAGGTACGAGTAGGAGGCCGACTAAGAGCCAGCGTACGTCAAAATGGAATCTCGAGGAATGGAAAAATTATCAGAGTGAACGAGTGTACTCGGGTAGAGACTGACAAATGATAAAGGAAAGATGGATGTGTGATCGAAGAAAGGTCAAGGTATAAAGAAGGAGAGACTAATATAAAGTGAGTAAAGGATTGAGATGTTGGAATTGGAAATTGCGTGTATTGAGGCAAGTATACTATCCCTTGCTTATTGTTCAAGTGGGATGAACCTGTTTCGGTTATTTATACAATGTTTCTTTCAAATTAGTTTGCAAGTATACTATCCCTCACTTATTGTTCAAGTGAAGTGAAATTCTCTTGTGTTAGTTATATGTTCTTTCAAACTCTTTCTTGCCAGCAATTATGCTCTTCATTGTAGTTCAACTAATGTGAACATGTTCTGTTAATTATATGAAATTCCTTTCAAATCATTTTGCTAGTATCTATACCCTTTATTTTAAATCCAATGACATTCTTCTTCTATTAATTTGCAAACATACATTCTCCAGTTTATTAAGTCATTGTTTATTTTCCTCACCTATCGTACAGGTGTTGAATTCTTTTAAAATTATTCTATTTCAAAATTCCTCGTCTATACAAATATTCTTCAGTGAAGGTTTTTTTTCAAATTGTTATAAACTAATTCGAGTTTTATATTGTCATTGAGGCATGTGCTGCTCAATGATGGTAACCGAGAATGAATTGAGATCTTCGTAATTATTCAACTCATTATTGTCAGGCCAATTCTTGTAGCTAAAGCCTATGAGTGCTTAGCCGACAAGAGTGAGACCTTGAGTAATTGAGAATTTCTTAAATCTTCGTTTTAAACTATTCAAATCTACTATGCTAGTTCAAACTTTACAATGGAATTTCATCAATTGATAACCTTTGAAATGAGTGGTTTATAGCCAGTACAGTAACCTAAATCTTCTTTTGAACTTCAAATTTTCTCTATTCCATGATTTCCTTATAATTGCTGTTCAATTTCTAGAATTTTAATAATTGCTTAGTTCCTTGTTTGATTAATGTTTCCTTGTTGATTCATAGTTCTATCTTGTTGAACTATACCCTGTTTAGTTTAATCTTACTGCTTTGTTGTTTATGATTCCTTATATCGAATGTTTCCCTGAATTTTGATCTTTTTGCTGTGTTGTTCATGATTCTTTATATCGAATGCTTCCTTGACCCTCAATCTTTTATAACTGCAAATGAAAATGGATTAATTAATTAAATTTTTTTTTAAAATTCCATATACTGGGATGATCTGTTATCAGTGAGTATAAAGGACTTAAAAGTGAAATGTTTTAAAGGTTTTAAAGATTTTATTGTGGGGGATTCCGTCAAAATGTTTTCTACGGATTCCTTTAGATTGGAGGCGTAAGAGGCTAGGGTGGTCCTAGTCCAGCATTTTTTTATTTATTTAGCGTAAGAGGCTAGGGTGGTCCTAGTCCAGCATTAAAGGCCAATGTGTTGCCTAATTGGGAACCTAAGTTTATGTCTAGAGGGACTTCGTGTCCAGTATAGGGACTTTACGTGGCTGATCACCCGTATTGTCCATAGTCATGGAAAAACTCCAATCAACTTAAATGATTTTAAAAAGATTTTATGGAGAGTATGTTTTAATGATGGAATGGTTTTAATAAAAAGAATGCTTTCATGAAAGTTATGTTTTGAAGAAAATGGAAAGTTTAATCCTATGATGGAAATTGAATGATCTTTTGAGATAAAGTATTCATTGATATTGTTCATCAATGAACTAATGAGATTTCGTTGTTTCACTATATATTAACTTGCTGAGCATTGTTGGCTCAGTCTTGCTTTGTTTCACCCTCCCTTTTCAGTTAGGGTTAAGGATTGGCTACCTACATATTAAAATGCGAATGAGAGCGATAAGGCACTCTATACAGAATAGATTTCAGAGTCAGCATGGACAGAAGGTAATGGACTGCGCTACAGATGAGAAAGTATAGTGGTTGTAAAAAAAGTTGTAATTTAGATTCTTGTTTCATACCATAACCTGTAATCGATCCTCGGTGAGGGGTCGTTGTATAATCAAGTTATATATATATTTGATTGTATTAGTTTGTGGCACCAAATCCTGATCCTAGATTTGGGGGCGTTACAGGTTGGTATTAGAGCGACAGGTTATGGTCACTGAAACAAGTTAGGATGATTAGGTGTACGCGTTTAGGTTAGACGTTAGATAGAACGATTTAGGATTAGGTTTGCCTTAGGCTGTTAGGACGATGATTGTGACGTTATTTGGTATTCCGATATCCCGCGAGTGGGAGTTCGATTCATCTGAAGATTCGGTTTTGGATGATTCGGTGCCGCGTACGTTAAATAGACGACCGGAGCTACCAGTTTGGAAGATGCCACCTAGACATCCGTATGTACCTTCTAGAGTTTCTTCTACGATTTTAACTATTTAGCGAACGTTATAGAGAGTACGAAAAGTGTAAGATCCCGGATTATTTTTAGGATTTATTATTATTATTTTATTATTATTATTTTATTTTGTTAATTAGTATTTAAAGTATGGAATTGGATTTGAGAATATCGTTGTGGAGTTCAACGATATTTAGTGTCGAGTTTATATGAGTATATATTGTGTTATGTGTGCCCCAGTATTTTTAGTTGTATTTTTTTAGTGATTTAAAAGTATTTAAATCTAGTATTTTTGATCTTCAAAAATCTTTATTTATTTATCGGAGTTGGATAAAATCATGAAATCTTTTGTAAAATTATCTTTATATATTTATTGAGTTTTTAAAAGTGTTGGGTGGATTAATTTGGGTGTTTTAGTATTTTATAATGATTTTAAGAGTTTTATTGTATTTAAAGGATTAAAACTTTGAAAATTCATATTTAATTCATTTTTGATCCGAAAAATCTTTCGAAAATATGTACGTGCTTGTAATTTTATATTCTTTATTTTAAAAATGAAAAGTTAAAATTTTGTAATATTCCATTCTAAATTCGATTTTCGAGAGTTGTTTAATGGTTTTAAAATTAGAATAAGTAGAATATTGTAGTAGTAGTAGTAGCTATTGGGCCTAGCCCAATATAAGTTCAATATAGAGACAGCAGCCCAGCAGGAGAGAACGGGGGAGACGGGGAGAGAGTTCGAGAAGGCAGAAAGAAAAATCGAGAGAGAAATCAGATGGAGGGGAAGAGAAATTGGAGGAAGAAATAAGGATGAGTAATACATATACATATATATATAATCGGTATGTATGTGTGAACCGCGGGGAGTTTGTGCTGTGTAGGAAGAGGAAGACAGAGCAAACAACGACGATGGCGGCTGTGCAGTACGGTGGTGGCGGCGCGCGATGGGGTGCCGGCGGCAGGCGAATTCCGGCGAGCTCCTGCCGGTGTGGTCTTCCAGAATATGTCTTTGGGTACGTGCGCTTGCTAATTGAAGTTCGATTTCGAACTTAAACATTTTACTGTGATAAACTGATGGCATATCAATTGTTGGTGAAATTTATTTATGCTAATGATGCTTAATTGTTAATTATAATATTATGAATATGATTATGATTTCTGTATATATGTTAAGTATTATTTGTTGATTTTTAAATTAGAATTGTTTTTGTTAAGAGGTTGAGTTTTATAAATTGTATGTTATACATAAAAATTATAATTGTATTTTCTTTTCGAATTTTGACTGTGAATATTAGTTTGATCTTGATGATATTTTAAAAGAAGTTGCGGGCGTGATTAGTTCGTATCCGTGTGGGGTATATATGTATGCTAAGTTCGTGGAGTACCATAAGTTATAAAGCTTGTTAAGTGATAACTCATTCGTATTGATAATAGTTAATAGTTAATGCTTGTGTTTTGAGGATTGTAAATTACCAATTATTGAAGTAATGATTTATATGTATGTCAATGTGATTTTAGTTAATTCTTCGGATAATTAAGTAGTGAATTTGATATGAGTTTGCAAATTGTAATTGTTGGTCGTTAATTATAATTGTTAGTGGCTAATTATGATTTTGGTATTAGTTTGTGGGTTTGATATACGTTTGGGTTAGTAATTGTTATTTGTTAAGGGGATAATTGTGAGTTTATTGTTTTAATGTCCGCGATTATTCGGAGAGTATATGTTTGTTAATTGCAATTAGTGGTATTAATTGCGAGTTGGTGTTAATTGTTGTAAAGTATGGATATTGCTAATTGTTGGTTGTTAATTATAATATGTAGAGGTTATACTATCTTGCTAGCTATAAATGTTAAGTACTAATTGCTAGTTGTTTATGGCCATCGATAAATGTTTACGTGCTAAGTGCTATAAGTCGAGTCAATTACTTGGTATCTGTTTACAATTGGTCAAATGATTATCGATAATGGTTTTGGGTAGAAAGTTGAATTGTTATTGTTATAGGAGGTGTAAGTATATGAATGGCTAATTGGCTATGTGCTAAATGGTATAAATCAAGTTATAGTATATGTTGAAAGTATAAGTGCCAACTACGTGGTGTTGGCTTAAATGTGGATAAACGTAGTTTACTTTTCTTACGTGTTGAGGTGCCGCATGTCTGGGCGGGTAAATTTCTTTATGTGATTAGTTGCCGCATGTCTGGGCGGATACTTTTCATTATTTGTTTACCTTTATGTTGCTGCAATTGAGGCGGCTTTTATTTTATCAAAAACAGGGTTTGAATTGTATTTGAGGGGCTGTGCCCATAGTCCGATAAACGAATAGGTCATGCCGAAATTTTCTAAAAATCCCCTGCGTTTTAAAGTTATTTAAATTATTTGATTTAAAGATTTAAAGGCATATATGTGTATAAGTGTTTAAGTACATATGTGATGATTAATGAGGTGTGGATATATATATTTATGTATGTATTGCTTTGTGAGTTATAAGTAATTAGTTATCGATTGGATTGTTTATGTACTAAATAGTACTTTACTATTATTTCAAGTATGATTAGGGATTCGATATAGAGCCAGTGCACATGTTGACGGTTTATTGAAGAAGATGTATGCGTGATCGAATAAAGACCGAGATTAAGTATCGAATCGACGCGTGGAAACGAGGCAAGTGTACTAACCCTCGCTTATCGTTCAAGCGAGATACATATGTTTTTATTCAATATAATTATTCCCTTCAAATCCGTATTGCTAGTATTCTCTCCTTCAAATTATTGATAAGGATATGTTTTATGCATATATCATGTGAAAAGTAGAAATACAGTTTTATTGCCAGTATTATTCTTTCTTAAGTATTGTCGCTCATTAAAATGGCGTAAGTAATTAAAGATGTTTTTAAAATTTCCTTATACTGGGCTGGTCTTTTGCCAGTGAGTATAAAGGACTGAAAAGTGAAATGTTTTAAAGTATTAATAAGATGGTTTATAAGTTGGATAAGCGTAAGAGGCTAGGGTGGTCCTATTCCAGCACTTTTGTTAAGCGTAAGAGGCTAGGGTGGTCCTAGTCCAGCACTTTTATTTAGCGTAAGAGGCTAGGGTGGTCCTAGTCCAGCATTAAAGGCCAATGTGTTGCCTAATTGAGAACCTAATTTCAAAGAAAGGAAGACTTTACGTGGCTGATCACCCGTATTGTCCGTAATCAGAAGAATAATAAAATCAATTTAAATGTTTCAAAAAGTTTTACGGAAAGTATGTTTTATTTGTGGAATAGTTTTAAAGAGATGAATGTTTGATGTTTTATTGATGGAATAGTTTTAATGAGAGGAATGTTTTGATAAGATATACCTGTTTTACTGTAAATGATTATCGGTATAGAAATTGTGTATTTCAGATTTAACTGTTGTCTATATGATAAAAGTTGAAACCTCAGTAAAATAATGAGATTAAGGATAGATAGAAGTTTTTCAGTTATTCCCTTCGCAAGTAACATTGTACGTGAAAGTGGAGTAAGAATGATTGGAAAAATTCTTGATATTCTTTCTCTCAGAGTTTTATCTGGGGCAGAGATGGTTAGTAGTAAATAAAAGAGTGTTATGTTAGAATATTAAAGGGGGGGTGTTTATGTTATGTAAAGGGTATGAGTAACGACGATAGATAATGTTATTTTATAGAGTAGTTGTATATTCTTGTTGACTGTTATAAAATAATTCACGGTTATTACGGTCACTGTGGCATGTGTTGCGCAGTGATAGTGAGAACCGAGAATGATTTGAGATCTTCTTAGTAATTCAAACTCATGATTGTCAGGCCGGTTAGGCAGCTAGGTATGCAAATGCTTAGCGACATGAATGAGATTTGAGTAACTGAGAATTTCTTGGAGATTTCGTTAAAGTGTTAGATAAAGTATTTTTGCAAGTATTAAAAGTATTGAATCTAGTATTACGACCCTCTCAGTTATTAAATTCTGATTTCGAGTTATAAATGTTTTAAATGATATTAATCTTCTGTTAAAGCTAAGAATCTGGTTTTCAATTATAGTATTGATTATAAATTGGTGAGCATTCAGTCACTCATATCTATTGTTCATTTTCCTTTTTAAGTTAATCCTTCTTGAATTGCAGTTATTGCATTTAATTATTCAGTGCTATTATTTTATAACTTGCTGAGCATTTCTGTCGCTCACCCTTGCTGTTTTTAAATCTAATATTTCAGTAAGCTAAGTATTGGCGAGAAGTACCTGCGCAGTTCAGAAAGAGCAAGCAAGATGAGGTGAAGGAAGCTGACGTGGATCAGGGTATTTAGATTTAAAGTTGAATTATTGTATGTAAATTATAGTTTTAGTAGTTATAGTATGTATTTGAGTAGTTGACCTGGTATACTTCTATTCGAAGTTATACCAGTGATTTAAGTTTGTATAAGTTTTGTAAAAAGATTTGTATTTAAGTTGGTTTGGGTTTTCTTGTTTCTAGAACTGTAACCTAAGATCCTGAGTTGGGAGTTGGGGTCAAAGAGCTTTTGATTGAGTTTTAATTTTTATTTCAGTTTTATTTTGATTTTCAGATTTTTAGTTTAGTATCCAGCACGTTTATGTTGTATTTACGAATACATCATGGCCAAATTTTGTTAGAATTATTGAGTTTGTTAGCGTGACGCCCAAATCTACTGACCCCGGATTTGGGGGCGTTACAAAAAGACTACGGAAAAGATGCGAAATACGATTACTGGCATGTGTTGGGAGTAAGAGCGTGGTTATCCACTACTAGCCATTGATCTTATATAATTTATCACCTAAGGAGATTTAACCTTCATTTTTGTTCTTTCTTATTTTGTTGGTACCATATCCTACTTGATAATCAATTATACTTCAATTAATGATGAACTTTGTATATCAGATTTGTTTAAACACATTTATATTCTTTCAGAGATACCTCTATTTTCCAAGGGTTATTTAATTCAACATTATACTCATAACTTTTGAAACTCTTGAAATCCTTCAATTTTTCCCTGAATACTTAACCTTATTTATTCTGAATGGGATGAATAACCCTATGTATATAGGGGATTCAGGGACATCTTATCTATGTGATAGAATTCTGGTGGGACGCCACTGATTGTGTTTGTCATGAAAGTACAGAAGGCTGGCCCCCTTCTTGTGCTACGGTGGTTGACCTAAGTGACAAATGCAACCTGAAATTAGTTCAATGATCATATTGATCTCTCAGTTAAATTCTTTTATAAAATTCTCATCAAATGAAACTCATCTAATATTCATACATGTTAATACCTGTTTATTCTATTGATCCCTTCTGTCATAAATCCTTAAGATTTCCAAAAGTTATCGATGATTAAGAGCAGTAAAGAAGGAGATGATGAAATTTTGACTGGTGTAAGCTACATTTACGTCAAATGAAAATTGGATGAGCAGGTTTGAGAACTGAGGATAAAGCAGATGTTGAATATCAAGTTAGACTATGCAGTGGATTGACAACACACGTACAAGATTTGATAATACGAAGAAACTGATTATGGATAAGGAGTAGATAACAAGGACATGAAATGATAATTTTAAGGTCGATAGTAAAGTGATAATGGATATAATTGGTATGTGATAGTATGTCGACGAAAGATTGTTGAGGAACACTAGTTTATTGCATATTTTACTTTTGATATAGTAGAAGGGATATTATAAGATTTTAAATGATTTGAGACCAATTGTCGGGTATGAATTATAGAATCAAAGCGGAAAAATTTGAGCGAAGCAAAGTAGAGCTAGACAGTTTGTCTTTAAGATTTTCATCAGGAATAGAAGCTTTGGATAAAGGAGGGAAGTGATTGTGTCGGAGTTAATAACTTATGTGGACATAGTTCGAAGAATCACGAATATTAATAGTAAAAGAGATTTGACCAAGACGGAAAGAGGCGGTAGGAAAAATGAAGATAGAGGACTAGGAAATTTTCAGAATTGGTTAACAGAAAACATGAGGTTCAGTGGAAAATAGTGCAGGACCTAGGAGACTTAAAACCAGGAACGCAGGAAAAGATAGCCACCGATAGAATATGAATTAGCAACGACAATAGACCTCCATTGTTAGAATGAAGGAATTCGAGAGGAGACATACTGAAATTGTACTAGGCTAAATATGGAAAGCTATGAGAGTAAGCGAAAAGAATGATGTGGTAGTGAACAACCAAGTTAGAAGCTAGGAGTGGTATGCCATAAGTACTGGAAGATAAGGCATTTTTTCAAGGATTGCATCACGTCAATCCCAACGAATACTACGATAAGAGCAACAGAACCCTCCCCTATAAATTGCTCAGGAGCTGAAAATTTTGAAAAGCCTGCGAAAGACGCTAATAAGTGTGGATATGAGTACAGATGGGAGAATAAGGTGTGACTCTAGGATAGAATCGATTGATCGAGTACGAGGTACAAGAAAGATTGTAAGGGCAAGTAAGTTAAGTTGTGATTCCCAAGGAAGGTAGAAGTTGTGTTCGAGGCCGCAAGCGGACAAAGAAGTTCTAACAGTCATCCAGACCAAGAGGTTGATACATCAAGAATACCACGATTAGGTCGGAGCAAATCCCCGTGTCTAAACTTTTGGAAGTATGTATGGATGAATTACTAAGATTGTCAGTAGACAGGGATATAAAGTCGGTTATTTATTTACTACCAGATATGTAATCAGGTTCAAAGATTTAAGATCAAAATACATCACAAGATATTTGAGGATATTGGAAGGACATGCATATGATTTCTAAGTACGAGCTTTGGAATTGGAAGAAGTATAACTGTCAGGATAGAACAGAAGAATCGAAGTGAATGTCATGACGATGAGGCAGTAATAAATCGGGAAAGGCCTAAGATGCCAGCAGAGATCGAAAACTTTGAGAGACCAGCTAGGAATTATCGAAGGTTGTCAATGATTTTACCAAGATAGTTACAGCAGTGGACAAGCCTACAAATCAGGAAACGAATGGATAAAGGTGAAGAAAGTTTTCAGGAGACAAGGAAGGGATTGAAAACTGCCCCAGTAAGTGCAACCAGATGAACAAGGAAAGATTGAAAATAATTGTAAAGCTCCTGGAAATGTTCAAAAATTTTGAGAAGTTATGGATGGAAGATTCAAAGGTCTAGATTGTTACAGATGAATTTTTAGAGGAAATTGAGAAGTACCAAGATGAGTCGTTTGAAGCAGAATGTGAAGGAGTTGACTATAGAAGAAGGGAATAGTTAAAGGAGATGAGTGGTGGACGTGTATTATACTTCATTTATTTAGTTATTGGTAAATGTTGGAGTTAGTATGTGCAGAGTCTAAATTTGAAGATTTGTAGAGTATGTGGAGTAATGTTTCGGAAGATGATTTCTTGCGAATTTGATACAGTGAAGTCTAAATGAGTTTTGAAGGTAATAAGTTAATTATTGGTGATGTATACTTGGGATTATGTATGTTAAGTGTTGATTTTGTCATATCCTAGAGTTGCTAGAACTTAATTGGATTGAAAGTTTGATTTGTGAATGGTATTAGAGGGTTGTGACCTCGGGATAGTCTGCATTGCAAATAAGATATACGTGTTTCAAGGTAAATGGTCATTAGTTTCGAAATTGTGCATAAGATATATATATATATATATATATATATATATATATACGACTTATTGTGGATGATTGCGTTAGTAATTGAGATGTGTACAGGGCATAGTTCATTTTACGAATAAGTCATGTCTGATTTTTGGTAAAAAAAAAACGTTCACGTACGAGTAGTAAGTGCTTAGAGTTAATGAGACTCGAAAACCAAAGGTGTAAGTTATTATGGAAGGTGAATGTAACAGCCCCAAATCCGGGGTCAGGGATTTAAAGTAGTCACGATCCATTTACTCCTTGCGTTACCTGTATTACTTGCAATGTTCATAATTCACCTGCTCATGACCCCACATTATATGCCTAACACACACACACAGGTTAGAGTCTTAGAAACGACACAATAAAACCACTGTGAAATAAATAATTTTTATTACAATACCCAAATGTCTTTTGAATCTATCACTGATACAACTTCTAAGTAATGTTACTTTACCAACTTAGCCTTCTGATGCTCACAATCCTCTTATACCATTCATATCTATACGTAAGATGAATACCAAAAGCTGCAGCCCGATTTGATTGGTTCGTACTACTCTCGGGATCACTGCTAGATACTGTTTATTGAAACGCCTTGCGGGGTATGTGTCGTCCCATTGGCATCCTGCTTCGCTGCTATATAATATATATAAAAAAATAGCAAGAGTGAGCAATAGCTCAGCAAGATAATGAAAATAGGGCATAATTCTGCCTTTAACTTAAACCCAAAATAAAGCGGGTATAAGACAATAATTGTCAAAATATCTTTTTACCGAAAGTATTTCCTTATCGGAATATATTCCAAAACGATACCATTGTAGTACTTCAAATATCATTTTCATAATATCTCTGCAAACCTTTGTTATTCATACTATGAACAAAGTTCTAGTACAATATAAAAGAAGAAGTTACAAGGTAATTCAATATAACCTTTCCGTAAAATATCTGCTATATATAATATAAGCTGAATATCAACATATAACTTAAAAGATAAAGTTATAGATGATCCAATATCAAAAACCTCCTTATCAAAACTCATGTTATGTAAGGTATCATCAAAGTCATAAAATATAAGATAAAAGATGAAGTTACAAGGTGATTCATTGTAACTTCAGTTTTGAACACTTTTCAAACCCCTGCCAACCTGATCGGAAGTCTCTTTGATACGTGTTGCATGAAAAACCCATCAACCTGATCGGAAGTCTCTTCGATACGTGTTGTAGGAAATATAGAAATTTGGATGATGAACTAATAATGGAGTATTCACCACGCCAGTTGCCCAACCTACGATGATCAGTCATAGATTGTACAACACAGATATGGTTTTACTACCGGTAGAAGGAAGAACTGACGGATTTACTTGTCTACCGCCTTCTAGTAACTCCCTGGCCAACGGTTGGGCCTTGGAATGGACCGACGCTACTCGGCCTCTTACACGACTCCTAGTTCGAATAGAATCCATGACTCTGAAACGTAAAGTTCGTCCCCTTTTCTCCAAGTATGATACTTGTTGATAGGACTCTAATAAGTAGTCGTATCTAGTTGGAAAGGAAAATTCACCAATATTTCCCAAGCTGTTGCTTGTTAATGGATATCAACTTGTTCCATCAGTCTTACTCCTCGAGTGTTGAGGAAGTAACAAAGAATGAAAATAATACTTTCAAAAGTTTATGACCGGGCAGTTCACCATAATAAATAACAGTCTCTCAAGTAAGGTTCCCTGTATTTTGGAAGTTTGAGCGAGCATTTAAATCTCCTTAGAGGATAGATTTAAATGGAAAACAGAGTTTGGGAACCTCCCTCTTTATAAAATAACCATAATAATGCTCAGAAATATTCTTCGTAATTATTGAAGATCAAAGACAGATTTTAAAGGATATAAACCATTTTAAAAACCGATTTAAAAGTATTTAATAAATATTCGAATAATATTTATTGAATCATAAATATTCAAATATTATTTGTAGTCAAAATAATTGCTCATAGTTAACCCTCGAGAGAATATATATAATAATATTCACTAAATAAATCCTTAAATGAATATTCTAAAATAATATACATTAAATAAATAACCTTTAAATGAATATTCAAAATAATATCCATTAAATAAATAATCCTTAAATGAATATTCAAAAGTAATATTCATTTACTAAATAATAAATGAATAATATTTAATCGATATTTTTATCAGAAAATAATCTCAAGAAATATGGAAATATCGACTCCCGGTCTATATTAAAGAATATGAATCATACACCCTACACTAAGGGCCTTTGCAAAACCCGGCTTATAACTAATATCTCGTATCTAGCTTATAAGCCAATCATCAAATCATATTCAAATAATAACCTTCGAATGAGGTAATATTCAAATAAAATTCCTCAAATCATTTCCAAGTAATTAATACTTTCTGGAAATATAAATAATGTTTAGTAATATCAATCCTCAAAATACATAGTATTCTGCCGCTGGAATCCCTCCGGGTTTCCACGGCTATCTATGTATCATAAAATACCGACTCCCAGTTTAGAATCGAAAACAATGAATATGCTCTTATCTCTAGAGCTACAAGGTATACTTGTTCATAATTATTTAACTCAAAAGATCGTATATAATCCAAGGTCAAATTCTATTTCAACAGGAAATAAGATATATCGCAAAACTGTACAACTTTATACATGGCAAAAGCAGTATTATAATCAATACTTCAAAGTATAGATTTAGAAAACTTGCCTGATGCTCGAGAAGTGATAGGGGTTCGCGACAATGTCGGATAATCTAGACAAGGTAAAGGAAAACATACGATTAATCCCCTGGATAATCCACTTATACATCAATGCTTAAACATGCAAGCGAAACACAACCAAGGCATTACTAGCTCGCTTTAGGCTCATACTAAGTCCATGTTAATCGACAATCACTTAAGTCGAAGATTTGCTTTAGAAATCGGATCTCGTTTCGCCCGCTTTACTAAGTGGTTTTCAAAGTTATAACCAAGTACTTCTCTAAGGGGTTCCTTCGCATTTAACCTTGATTCAAACAATTTTATAAAATCGAAATATAATCCTTTCGTCATGAGGTCTTCTCTCATATCTTCATTATGACCTCTATTATTTAATTACCAAGATTCACAACCGAATATCTCATTTTAAGGGGTTCAATTGAAGTTACGAACTCACACTTGCGTCTACGAACCACTTTCACTAAAACTATCATAACTCTTAAACCGTAAACTCTTTTAATGCGATTCTTGCAGAAAAACAAACTAGACAACCATATCTTTGTAACCATAGGCAGTGGTGATGCTAAAAATGACTTTATTGTCTCGGACATTAACTATTTTTAAGGGTTAACAAAATTTCGCCATTACGACGGCTATAACTCGGACGTTTCCATTTTTGTCACAACATAACCAAGCCACACCGGGCATACAATACATCCACAAACTCAATAAAAAACCTACACATGTCTTTAAAGTCAGTGGTGTGGCTACAATCCAACACCCACAATTTTTCATATTAAAACAAAGCCAAACAATCACTAAGTACACTAACATGAACACATCTTGAAACTATCTTAAAACTTAGCATATAACTCATAATAGAACAAAGTAAGCTTGAGGTTTATACCTTCCTTGATGCTCTAACAACACTAACAAAGCTTGATGATCCTTCAATAAGCCTTAGATAGTCCTTAGGAAGCTAAATCTTGATCATCAAAACAAGAACACAACTTGAAGTTACTATTCATCCCCATCTTGTAAAATTCATAACAAATCGAAAAAAGAGAGTTTGGTGCTCAAATTTTTACCACCCCTTTTGCTCTTTATAAGCTTTCCTTTGAGTCCTAGATCATCATCAGGGGATTTGACTAGGCCACACTCCTTTGTTTGCTATGAAATTTTGAACAAACCTTACCCATGAAGTGAAGAAGCTATGGTTAAAATTTGGTGATTTGTAGAGCTCTAGATCGGGAGATATGAATTTTTCTTTGAGTGGTGTTTCTGCTGGGCAGTTTGGGAGAAATGAGATGGGGGAGCTTTTTCCTTTCTTTTTCTCTTGGTTAGCTTACTTTACAACAAATATCTCCTCACTTGGCTGAGCAAACATGCTACTCTATTTTTTGCCATTTACCTCCATGTCCTTGCCCTTTCATGATTTATTCCACCAATGCCCTTGCATCTTCACTTTTGTTTCATTTAAATCAGTTAAATCCACATGCTCCAATTTATATGTTGCACTCCATTGTAATAGTGTGGCGTAATATCTCAAACCATTGTTGTGTCCAATTTCCTTTGCATTTTCTCTTTATCTCAGAAAATGTTCTCGCGGTTTCTTAAATGTTCTCATTTCCTTTAACTCTAGGATTTCATTCTTAATACCATTCTCCTCTCATAATATATCCTCCCATGGACTTCTAATATCTAATATCCTCAATTCATAATCCAATTATTATTTTCCTGACTTCCCTGTAAATAATGGAATAAACAATGCTTGGATTCTCTGAATTCTAACTTCGTTCACATACATTCATTCTCTCTGTATTTCACTAGTATAAACTTGTTCTTTCTGTTTCGTATTTATTATTGTGAGTACTCTAACTCATTTCTTGGATGATAGATTATTCTTATCTACGTCGTCAATCACTGAATTCCATTGTTCAGAAAATACAGATATGTATCGGGATCATTATCCATAGATATATTCATTCATTACAACCATTGTTCATTGAAATCACTATTCGCTGATGTAATTAATCATAATAAGAAAAGTTCTAATTCTACCAAAAATTTGGGTCATTATAGTCTCCCCTCCTTAAAAGGATTCCATTCCGGAATCAGTTTAGGAATAGCTAGGGGTACGTCTTTCTCATTGCACTTTCTAACTCCCAGGTGGATCCTTCCACTTCTTGATTTTTTCATCAATCCCTTACTAGCTTGATAAACTTGTCCCTTAGCACTTGCTCATTTCTATCCATGATTTCCACAGGTTGTCCTTCGTAAGTCAGATCAGGTCATATATCTACTTGCTCGTACTCTATCATCTGTCGAGCATCTATAATGTACTGACGTAGCATTGCCACATGAAACATGTTATGAACTGGCAATAAGTTTGGGGGTAAGGCTGGCTCGTAGGCCCCCTTCCTATCGCGTTTTAAAATCTCAGATGGCCCAATGAATCTTGGGCTCAACTGCTCTTCATTTCCAAATCTCGTTAATCCTTTTCACAGGAATACTTTTCAGCATCACGAATCTCCAACCTCATATTCCCTATCTTGTTTGCACAGAAATACACCAACATAAACTTGCTTGTCATTCATCAACTTATCATTTCGCTTATCAATAGCAGTACTACCTCTATCCTTGTGGGCTTGGTCCGCATATTGTCTCTATCTGTTCTGGGCTGTCACTAGCCACTTACTAGCAAGATCTTTTGTCTCTCTAGTTTGTTGGACTAACTTGGGTCCCCATATCTTTCTCTCACCCACCTCTTCCCAACACCAGGGAGAGTGGCAGTTCCTTTCATACCGGGCCTCGTAACATTGTATCTCCATACTGGCATGATAACTATTGTTATAAGCAATCTTAATTAATGGTAAGTGGTCATCCCAAATTTCCTTTCTCATGGTTGGCCATCGATAGCATTCTCTTGAATTTATATAATTTTTGGTGCCATCTAGGTGCACCTAATATCTCGGACTGTGGATCTTGTGTAAAATCTCATATTTTGATTCCCGAATATTCGGAATCCATCTCTTTCTTATTTTGACTAAGGGCATCGGCCACCACATTGGCCTTCCCTGGATGGTAGTGTATCTCACTATGATAATCCTATATTACTTCTAGCCATTTTCCTATCTCATGTTATCTACTATCAATCCCTACTGCTCCCGCCGTTCTTGAATCATTTTACAGAAAGCCAACCTACCTCCTGTATTCAGTCATTCTTTATTATATTATCTCTTCTCTCTCTGAAAGAAAGGCGAGTCTCTTGGGGGATTTGTTTGCGGGGAATGCTCTCTGGCCTGTCACATGTTCAGCTCTTCCTGGATCAATATATATATTTCAAGCTCTTTTGATCCGGTTAGATCTCGTACTTTCTTCATATATACAACGTCTTGATATTCTTAGGGCAAAAACCATCGCGAATGAGTTTAAATTGATTCATTAAATCCATAAAAGTTGCGGGTGCACTAGTTCACCCCAACTGACATTATTGAAAACTTGGAGTGTTTATACCTAGTGCAAATCACAGTCTTGGGTATATCCTTGAGTTTAACTTCTAGCTGGTGAGTTCCAGTTCTTGAATAAATTTTGGAAAAAAATACACAGCATCTTTCAGCTAGTCAAACAACCATCTATCCTCGGTAATGGTACCTATTCTCAATGGTAACTCGTTCAACTTTCTATACTCGATGCACAATCTCATGCTAACATCTTTCTTCCTTATAGCAACACCGGGGCTTTCCACGATGGTACACTGGGTCTTATCATCCTCTTGCCCAGCAACTCTTGTAACTGAGTTGCTAACTCATTTATTCCCACTAGGGCTAACAGGAGTGCGGCACTGTACTCTGAATACTCGGTATTCATTCTCATGTCATCCAAATCGATATCTGGTATCTCATGTCATCCAAATCGATATCTGGTAGCTCATTAAAACCTTGTACAGCCTCCAAAAACCATTGTAATTTCATTATACTTGGTGTCTCTTTTCTCGGCATCAACTATAAGAGCTAAATAAGCTTCATATCTCTAGCGTAATAATTTCTTAGTCCAAAATATATTCAAGAATCTCTGAATCTGACTCTGTCCCTTAATTATTACTCTTTTCCCTTACAATCAATTGGCTCCATTGGGTGCCAACCAATCCATCCTTATTATTATATCAAATTCTCCCAACTTGAAAGGAATCAGATCTATTAACAGTGTCGATCTCATATTTCTGGTTTACCACCCGGATGTACCAATTCTACGAAAAAACCTCTTGATCGACCATCTTTACTTGCAATCACTCCGTTAGGGTTCAACCTTAAAGTTTAATTGTCATGCAAAATGTTAAGGTGCAAGGTACTTAGCAGTGCTGGAATAAAATGTTAATACCAACTGAGTTTAAGTAGGAGGGTACATGCTATCGTGTCCGTGGTTCTCACGGCACCTCACAAGGTCATTTTGAAAGTCCTGGTAGGGGCTGCTTGTTGGAGGTAGCCTTATTGATTCTGGGTATAGCTGGTCCAGTAGATGGACATTTCTTAGCCTTGTGTCCAAGATTTCCACAATCGATACCTTTTGCACTAATGTAGCATAATCTGTTAATTCGAACATCGCCATGCGATTCTGGATCCATTGTTTTCAGCCCTAGTTGCAGCCTACGGGCTCTTTTCTCTTCTTTGTCCACAACTTTGGAACAAACCTCAACAACTCGGATAACTTGGCTTCACATTCTGCCACAATCATGGTTCCTTGTTTTAACTCTAGAAACTTTTATTTCCATCTGGGTCTCCATATATTTCTGGAAAACATTTCCCTAAAATAACCAGCTGAATCTCTCCCAAGTCATGACAGTAGTTCGCCTTTCCCTTCAGGTAGGCGGCGAACATCATTTTCTGATTCTCTGCAATACTCAGTATCTCATATGATTTCTCTACCTCTTTAAGCCAATCTCTGGCCTCTACTGGGTCAGCGGTTCCATGGAATTCTGGGGGTTTCTATTTGACACTGTTATCATTGGAATTTTACGACACATCGCTATTCCTTTCACATATATCGTTTGACCAACTTTCAACTTATCATAATATCTTTGAGATAGAAAATAAACTAATTCATTGATATGTCACCGATATTCTATTCGTCTTAGGGATTCGCTCTTGATATAGGCGATTTCGTTGCGAATCTAATTCCTATTAGCGAATTTTGACTTATTCGACCTGGTTGGCCTCCCCTTGGGATTCAATAAAGATAACAAGAATCATGGGGCTTTGAAAAGATAGCTCCCATATCAAAGAAAATGTCAGACACTGGTGTTCATAAGGTTATGAGTTTTAAGGTAACATTTATTTGAGATGAAAGGATTTACTGATAGATCAATGTGATCATAAGAACTCCATGTTGCGTGTCTCAATTAGGACATTACTAAAGGTAATTAGCCTTTTTGCATTGCACAACTCATAAGTGACGGCATCCCGTTAGACTTCTATCACACAGACAGATAGTCCTTGTGGCCCCTATAAATATAGAGTTGTTCGTCTCAGTGGAAGTTGAGAAGTATGTAAGAAATTCAAAGTCAAATTATTAAATATCATTTTTCGACAAAGAATTCTTAAATGGACACCTTGGATAAAAATTGAACAGATTCCAAGGTCCGATTTACAAGAAAAGGGTAGCCAAAAAAATACTGGTATTCAACAAGCAAGTCGTGAGGTATCACCATAGGGTCATTCATTATTTGAAGAAAAGTGAAAGCTGGAATAACATCATTTGACAGGGCTTCGAAAACCTGAAAGTAGGTATCGTGATAGCCTCTGGCATAATTAAAAATGAATATGGTTTAACACAAGTGTTATAAAACAACTTCGAAGAGGAATATACCCTTTATCAAAATTCTCTCTTGGAGAGATGTCAAGATAGATTATAGCTTGGGGAGGTTTTGCCAAGGTCTTTACGGATTCCCTTTATGTCGGCTCCTCTGATGGATAATCGTTCGATTCTAAAGCTTTTTCTTCTCCATACACACCCTAAGGTGCTCGATACTTACTTCATCGTCGACTTGTAATAGTCGCTACGGATTCACCCAACATCATTGCAATTGCAGGGAATTCTATTCGACTAGATGCAAGCTTCTCAAGCAAGCGTTTCATTCTATAAGAAGACTTCGATGCAAGTATCGCCCGTAGCAACGACGAATTCCACATGTTGAATAGGCGGTACTCTGGAGGATCGTTAGAAACTACATGATTAAACCCAATTACTATTATAACCGTCTTCATACCAAACATTCTTTTTTATCGTATCAATCCCGTGTGCTACATAAGCTTAACACTTGTGGCATAACAGCCTTCTTACTCAAGTCTTTCCTAGACTTTCTCAGTCCATCTTGGTTCTTAAATATATCCCGTCTTAGTACACTCGTGCTACAATAACACTATGCGTAATACGTACATATAAAATCTTGCTCGAGGTAATAAAATTCCTCAGTACCATAGTAACACCGTCCTTGGTGGAATCACTGATCGTGGGGATTTAAACCCTATAGGTAAGGTAATGCCTCTATTAGTTAAGGCAACTAAGTACCCTAATCATACACAAAGTTCGAACGTCTCCGTTCTTACGCATGCTACCTCTCTAGGCACTACAACAGACTACGAGTAACAGGTCTCGTTCTGGTCGAATCAATCCCCCGGTATTGGCTATACTGCCTCTACCTCTTCTACTTTGGAGACTCTACTCCATTTTCTTCGTCATATCTCTTGATGAATCATAAACGATTCTAAACTCTAGTCTCGTGACTTATTTGACCTCTGAAGATTCGTCCGGTTCTATTATAAAACCTCAAGTAACATACCACATCTTTATCAATCGGCACGTTCTCTACAAGATTCTTCCCTTGACCCACCATGGGGTCCTCCTCTGGATCCTCCTATGGATCTTCCTTTATCGGGTCTCCGTCTATCTCAAGGAGCGCATCATCAAATTCTTACTCGAAGGCTTCGGGGTCTGGTAAGTCAGAATCCTGTCTATCTATAACTCATACGAATCGAGGTTACTAACCATGAAGTCCTAAGTATGGTTTCCCAGAAGAAGTCCCCTCTCGGGCTTCATCTCAAACAATCAGGGTCATGTCCTCTAACCCGACTACTAACAATCAGGGTCAAGATATAGATTAGGAGTAAAAACTCGCTAATAGTACAAGAGTATCAATGAAATCAGTTCTATCGGATCAGATATTAAAAATAAGATGAACTTGATTTTCTAAATAATTTTCTGCTTCTTGTGCTGTGTTCTTGATGAGAGAGAAGAGAGAATTCAGTTCTTGAATGTAATATTTTCTGTGTTCTTTTTCTTGCTTATTGCTTCTGTCGAGATGTCTTGATATATATAAATCTCTGCATCTTTATCTTCAATTATAACTATCAAGACAATCTTCAATACAATTTCTTCTTCCAAGACAACCAGTTTTGTACTGCCAAGACAATAGGCAATACAATCGTCAAGACAATCAGGTTCTTCCAAGACAATCGTCAAGACAATCAAATTCAGATATCTTTGTCTTGCTTTATCAAATTTATCATTCTGTCTGAAGCTTTTTCTTTTTGATCATTATCAAGACAATCAAATTGAACTGCCAAGACAATCGTCAAGACAATCAAATTAGATTTTTATTCTACTTTTCAAAAGCTATTCATACATTATCATTATCAAGACAATCGGCAAGACAATCAGGAATTGTCTTGCTTTATTGATTTCTTCTCCAATACAATCGGCAAGACAATCTCCTATTGTCTTGCTGTTCTGAATTAAACCTTCAAGACAATCGCTTGCTAGTTCATTTTTCAGAATTAAATTAAAATTGATTAATAAATAATCATTTTAATTTATTCTTACTTAAATAATTAATCTGATTTAATTAATCTAATAATTAATTTAATTAAAGAATTAATTCAAGATGAATTAATTAATTAATTAAATTGACTACTTGATTTAAATTAATTAAACAAGAATAATTATATATCCTTGAATTGTCTTAATTCTTTTCTGAATCACTGAAAGTAATAAAGGAATACCACTGAATATTTTGTTGACGTTCCATGTACTGTCTGGTTCACGAACGACTAACCTCAATGACTATCCTTTAATTGTCATATTTAAAAATGTGATTCATTTTTCTTCTCATCTCTTTCTCCTTCTTGTACTTCATTGTATACTGTCTGAACCTGTCACTCTAGAAATCTCTGTCTTAGAAATAAATCCACTTCTTTGATGCTATACTGAGGCTTGATCAGCAATCTGAACTTCTTCCAGTGTAAAACATCAAAACTATAGATTGACTTTAGGGTTTTTCTTCTGACAGATAGTACCTCCTGAGATTCCTGTGACAGTTAAAGTTATTTACTTATTACAAACTAAGTTTCAGTTGCGTTGAGTCCTCGAACTACAAATAGGCTATGTCATATGCCTTTCAATCTCCCCCTATTTGTTTGTTAGACGATAACAAGCAAATTCCTAGAGGATTACTCAACTAACTCAACTTAACTTAGTAAAAGATAAAACTTTAAACACAAAGTAAATAAACGAAAAGTTCTGGTTTATATTTAACATTTTCCAGATTCAAACATAAAAGATAAATACAAGATAGATGATCCTCTAGACTGATCATATAATACATTTTTCTATCTTGACCTATCTAAGCTCTAAAGATATTACATGTAGAGCTGATCTTCACTTTGAAGTTTCTTCATCCCTTATCTCTCCAGGTTCAACTTCATCTTCTTGCTCTAGGAATCTTCTGATATTCTCTGTGTCAAATCGTTCTTGATCATCCAAGGTTTTGATCAAATCCTTGTCAAGTACACGTTCATAATCTGACACAAGACCTTTAGGTTTCTTAGGCAAGATTCCAAGGTTACCCCAAAGCCGATTCCGAAGAATGTAATATTTCTTTTCAAATCCAGTTAAAGCATATGATCGAATAATGTCAGCAACAAAGATACTTTCTTTATCTTCGAATCCTGTAGTCCTCAGCATATGTTCTAACCATACCAGATGAGATGCAGTGTATAACTTCATTGACTTAGAATCAAGGAAACAAGAGTGTAGTGTATTACCCTTGAGAAACTTAACATGATGTGGAGTTTGAATAACTTATGGACTATTCCTTTGAGCAAACTCCAAAAGTCTTTCATGAAGTAAAATATTCAGTTCAGAAAACCTTTTTACCTTTGTAGACATAATCCACAGTTCCATCAAGCTTCTCTGTTGAAAGATTTGAAGTGACACATAGAGAGAACCCATTGTACGAGAGTCAATCTGAATTATCAGTTGATCTGCACATCTATCAAATCCAGCAACTATCCTTGAAATTTCCAGCATCAGTGCATCCATATATTGCAAGTAATCTGGATTGGTCTCTTGAAACTGTTGAAGTAGTTGAAGTAAACGTTCATCATCATTAGCAGTGTTCTGAATAGAATCAAAAATCTCTCTTGCTCTATCCCACTTTGGACCAATCTTCAACTGAATATCTCTTTTCCTTTCCTGTACACTGATTGCATGTAGCTTTTGTTTCTCTGCATCTTCAGCTTGCTTCAGCTTCAATCTTTCATTCACTACCTGTCTGGTCTTTTCAAGCTTAGCTTGTCTCATCAGACGATCAGCTTTCTCCTCTTGCAGTTCCTTCTCAAACACAGGATCATCTTGCCAGTTTGAAAGATCTTCTTCGATATCATTTAATTGATGTACTTCAAACTTACTATACCTGAGATCAAAATCAAACTCAAATGCATCCTGATCATGAGCAGCTTGAGCAGCTTTTTGTTTTCCCTTGGTAGACTTCTCCTTATGCCTCCCTTGTGACTTACTACCTCCTCCTTCTTCTCCAGACTTGCCTCCTCCATCTCCAGACTTCTCCCCCTTAGTTGAGGAATCCTCTACAGACTTCCGTTGACTGTCAAGCTCCCTATTTGCATCATTATCCCCCTCATTATCATCATCATAGTCTTCAAAGTATGCTCTTTGTTCTGGTGTGATATTATGAGTAGGTTTAACAATGTTGTATAGATGATCAAGGCCTTCAAACATGTAATCATACTTCTCTTCAAGATTTGCAAAGGTTGTAGCATATGATTGAGCAGATTCATGCATTTCCACTTGAAGTTCATCCACCCTATTAGAGAGTCTGTCAATAGCATTTAGAATGTCTGTTCTTTCTGTAGATGCTTGGGAGTTAGATTGTATCAATGTATTGATTGCTGGAGTGAGTGTAGTCTTTATATTGTGGACATCGTCACGAATGATCATGAGCTGATTGTTGACAGAGGTGGAAGAAGAAGACCGTTCATCCACTTGTGCTTTCAAAACTTGTTTTTCAGCCTCAGTTTCCATCAATTTCTTTTGCAGTTCTTTGATTTGAGCCATTAGAGACAAAGTGTTTGTGTCAGTGTGTGCGCTCACCTGATGTTCACTCAAGGATATGTCACTCTCCTTTCGTGCATGTGTTTCACTCATATTTAAGGTGGTCCTCACATCACTCAACACTAGCTCCTTTCCTTGAGCTGTACCTGCATAAGAAATCACCCTAGCCTCTTCTGGAGAGGTCAGTGGTGGTGCAATGGGAGTTCGCAATTCCCAATCCTCAGTCATCTCTATCAATTCATCTGGATTTGATAACTGAATTTCTTCAGTGATAGGATGACCAAGTTGCCTTTCACTTTCACCAGATAAATCTGCGAGTGAAGAATCCCTTGAGGGAGCCAGGAATGTTCCTCCTGGGAGGGGAGATGATGACTCTATTATACTTGGCAGAGAGTCAAGATTTCCCTCAGAAGCCTGTGAAGGCTCTTCTACCGTAACAATGGTAGGCACAGTAACAATCCTATCGTGCACTCCTTGATCAGTGTCCTTAGCAACATCAGATTCTAAGTTAATGTTTTCCCCCATTGTGAGTAATAGAGGTGTGCTTGACTCTGTACAAGGTGCCACGGCCCTTTGGCGAATTTCAATAATTGCATCCTGTTGAGAGGATGAAATTAGTAACAGTTCATCGGCCATTTCAATGTCCAAGTCCTGTTGGGAGGAAATGGATGGGCTAACAGATGCCTCAAGTAATAGGTTTCTTCTCTTCTTTCGTGGAGGCAGAGCTGTGGGATCACTCACATTATCACTTCTTCTATCAGCTCTTTTTGTCATCAACTTGCTTCTGGCTTTAGGTTTAGAGATTTGATTAGACACAGTGTTTGGCTCTAAGACCTGGGATAGAGGCTGTGGTTCTACAACCTCTTGGTCTGACCTATCAGCCACTTGGGCTCCAGAAACAGTTTGAGAAATAGAAGGCAATACCTGATTCATTGATGCAGTAGCTGTACCTGAAGGAATAGATTGTTCCATTTGATGTTGATGTTCAGGGACAGTTACATCTTGAGGTTCAGGTTCAGGTGCATTCAAAAGTCGAGGAATGACAGGTAGATTTATGAAGTTAGACAAATATGGTGTAATATACACTGGCACATTTATCAACTTTCTATGTGTATCAAGGCTAGTGAATATTTTCTTGGTTTGCCTGCCTGATACCATAGGGTTGTCATTCCTAAAAACTGTTTGTTGACCAACAGGAACAAGATGATTAAATAACAGAGTTAAAAATCTAGGATAATAACATAGAACTTTCTTACCCTCATCAAAATCCTTTCTGGCCTTAACAATCCTGTTAATAATAGTATTCCAAAGTAGGTTACCAATATTGATTCTACGGTTGTTAGCAACAGCATAACCAATAGTTTGTAACATAGAGGTGAGTAAGTGAAAATTACCTCTGGCTGAATTAGCAAATACCTTGGAGATCGTGTCGAAGAATGCATCCCATGGTTGAACCAGATTCCTTTTGCTCAGGTTGTTCATATCAATTGCTCCATGATAATTAATATCAATGAAGAATTGATAGAGTTGCTCACTGGTTGGAAATGGATCATAATTATCCGCCGGGAGACCCAAAACAGTAGTTAGGGTTGATTCTGTCACGACGTGGTGTGTACCATCAAAATCAAAAGAGAATGAGGTCAAGTCTTCAAACACCACAGATTCTGTGCAAATCAATCTCAGTGGTCCTATCTTAATTGGGGCTTCAATCGAAATGGCAGTTCGGATAATTGAATCGTCATTCAAAAATCGTATCCAAGGCCTAAATCGATCGTAGGGACAATCGTTCGGATTAAAATAGCCAACCAAATTATGTTTCATTATCTCAAAATTGTCAGCCATTTTTAAATACAAAAACACACTTTAATTTTAAGAAAATTAAAACAATTCGAAAATTTTCAGAATTAATAATTAATTAAAATTAATTAAAAATTCGAATTAATTCAAAGTTGTCAGAAAAATCCCAAAAATTTATATGATGTTCTCTTGATCACTGGGAGTCTCAATCTATTTTTAGAATTCACAGAAAAAATCTAGAACTCTCAAAACAGTCAAAACCCGATTCTACTTTTTGAAAAATTTGATTTTCAAAAACTTAACCAAACTTGAAAATAATCGGTTCAAATGAAAGATAATTGAACGATCTACTTAAATCTGGTCTTGTTTTTCAGTTTGGTTGAGGAAATTTTGACAGCAATTCGTTTAAAAAACCGTGTGTATTGTATGTATATGTGCTGAGTTCTCTGTGTAAAGACACGAGAGAGAGATTGTATTGCTGAGATTTGAGATCAGTTTTTCTGTTTTTTTTTTAAGTACAAAACTATACTACAAGACAATCGGGTTGATTGTCTTGCCGATTGTCTTGGTAGTATAAATACTATCAAGACAATCGTTTAAAGTTCTGAATAAAATAAAATGAAAACGAAAATATATTTTTTTTAATTTTATTAAAACACAAACTAACACTACAAGACAATCGGTTTGATTGTCTTGCCGATTGTCTTGTTAGTATAAATACTATCAAGACAATCAATTATTTAACTGAATAATCAACAAATTAACACACACATTTTTTTAATTTTGAAAATAAAGAAAAACACTCCAAGACAATCAGTTGATTGTCTTGCCGATTGTCTTGGTAGTTCAAAACTATCAAGACAATCGTTTGTTTTGAGTAAAATAAAATGAAAACAGAATAAAAATCTGAAAAATGTTTTATTATCAACAAAATAACCTTCCAAGACAATCTGAGGATTGTCTTGGCGATTGTCTTGATGTGATAATCACAATCAAGACAATTAATTAAACTGCTAATTAAATGCTAATAAAATACAAATTAATGTACATAATTAATCCAATTAAAATACACTCTAATACTAAAAATAAATATTTTACAGAAACATGGATTAATCTTTTTACGAGAACAAATATAAATAACAAAAGGACAAACATAACAAAACATTTAATAAAATAATTATTAAAATAGAAATAAATATCTACAAATATTCTAAAAATATAGAAATATGGAGTATTAAATAATATGAATAAACAAAGTGAAAAATAACTAAACAAGCAAGAAAATTAGTTGGTAAAATAATTATACAAGTGATTTTAAACAACAAATATTCACAGAATAATCACTTGCAAAATTATTAAAGATCAAATTTCAGATATTAACAGTATTAATTACTAGGACTGTTTAACATACCCAATTCACTAACAATTCTAGTGAATGAGGATTCATTAAGCGACTTAGTAAAAATATCTGCAGTTTGATCTCCAGAGCCTACAAATAGTAGTTCCACTGTACCATTCATTACATGCTCTCTTATAAAATGATACCTTATGTCAATGTGCTTTGTCCTTGAGTGCTGCACAGGATTGCTGGCGATTGCTATGGCACTTGTATTATCACATAAAATAGGGATATTTTCCAATACAATGCCATAGTCCATTAATTGATTCCTAATCCATAAGATCTGAGCACAACAGCTTCCAGCAGCTATATATTCAGCTTCGGCTGTAGAGTTGGAAACTGTTTGCTGTTTCTTACTGAACCAAGATACCAGTCTTCCACCTAGGTATTGGCAACTCCCAGATGTACTTTTCCTGTCTACAACACTTCCTGCATAGTCAGAATCTGTATATCCAATTAAAGTAAAACCAGATTCATTAGGGTACCAGATGCCTAAATTAGGCGTACCCTTTAGATATCTTAAGATTCTTTTGACAGCAGTGAGATGTATTTCTTTAGGGTTCGCTTGAAATCTTGCACACAAGCATGTGGCAAACATTATATCTGGTCTACTAGCAGTTAGGTAAAGTAATGAGCCAATCATACCTCTATAGCCTGTGATTTCTACCTTGGCAGAACTTTCACATAACCCAATTTTGACAGCTATAGTTGATGGTGTCTTTGCTGATGAGCACTCCTCCATGTGATATTTCTTGAGGAGCTCCTTGATGTACTTGGATTGACAAATAAATATTCCATCTTGTCTCTGACTTATTTGTAATCCAAGAAAGAATTTCAGTTCTCCCATCATGCTCATTTCAAACCTACCCTGAATTAACTTAGAAAACTTCTTGCATAGAAGCTCATTAGTAGACCCAAATATAATATCGTCCACATAGACTTGGACTAGTATTATATCATTCTTATGTCTTTTAGTGAAGAGAGTTTTGTCTATGACACCTCTTATAAAACCATTCTCTATTAGAAATTCAGAAAGAGTGTCATACCATTTTCTTGGGGCTTGCTTAAGACCATAGATAGCTTTGTAAAGAAAGTAAACATAGTCCAGATGATCTTGATCTTCAAAACCAGGAGGCTGTTCTACATACACTTCTTCATCTAGCTTACCATTCAGAAAGGCACTCTTGACATCCATTTGATAAACTTTGAATCTTGAATAGGATGCATATGCCAAGAATATTCTGATGGCCTCAAGTCTTGCCACTGGAGCATAGGTCTCGTCATAATCAATGCCTTCAGCTTGAGAATAACCTTTAGCTACCAGTCTTGCTTTGTTTCTTATCACAGTGCCATCTTCATCTAGTTTGTTTCTGAATACCCATCTTGTGTCCACCACTTTTCTATCTTTAGGTCTGGGCACCAGCTTCCATACTTCTAGTTGCTTAAATTGATTGAGTTCATCTTGCATAGCAATCACCCAATCAGGATCAGATAGAGCTTCTTCTACTTTCTTAGGTTCCATGACAGACAGGAACCCAGAATAGTTACATTGATTCTGATAAGCTCTTCTTGTTTTCACACCAACATCTGGATCACCAAGAATCAGCTCAAAAGGATGAGCTCTATTCCAAACAGTTTGTCTGGGAAGAATTGATCTTGACGATTCGCCTTGTTCTTCAGTATGATGTTGAGTATGACTTGTTGACCTTTCATTATCTCCCCCTGAGTTGTTGCCAGTTTGACTTATTGATGGTTCAAGAGTATTAGTGGTGTCTTGAAAGTTATCATTGTTTTCACCAGCATCACCTTGATCATTACCACCAACATTTGGATTATTATTATCAGCAACAACTTCAGGTTGATTGTCATCATCTGAATCTGAGTCTGACATGTCATCAAACTTAAGCTTTTCAAATGGATCTTCATTTTGGATACTTGGGAGTTGTGTGTAATCAAATGTAACATTGACACTTTCCATGGTTTTCTGTTGATCAATAAGATACACCTTGTAGGCTCTTCTAGTATAACCGATAAATATTGCTTCATGTGCTTTTTCTTCAAATTTACCACCTTGATCTTCTCCTTCTTTCAACACAAAGCATTTTGTCCCAAATACATGGAAGTACTTGAGAGTTGGTTTCTTGTCATGTAGAGCTTCATATGGTGTCTTCATTAAGTCTTTATTGATAAGTGTACGATTCTGGGTATAGCATGCAGTGTTGACAGCTTCAGCCCAAAAGCTCAATGGAAGCCTTGATTCACTTAGCATAGTACGTGCAGCTTCAATCAAGGTTCTATTCTTTCTTTCAACTACCCCATTTTGCTGAGGAGTTCTGGGAGCCGAGTACTGTCTAGTTATACCCTTTTCAGTGCAAAAGTCATTCAGAACTGCATTCTTGAATTCAGTTCCGTTGTCTGACCTTATAGCTCTTACTGGACGATTAGAATCCAGCTCAATTAACTTAATGTGATCAACTACCAGTTGTGGAGTTTCATCTTTTGAGTTCAGAAATAGTACCCATGTGAATTTTGAGAAATCATCAACAATCACTAGAGCATATCTTTTTCTTGACATAGACATCACACTAACTGGACCAAACAAATCCATATGGAGAAGTTGTAATGGTTCAGTTATTGATGATATGTTAGTGCTCCTGTGAGTTGCCCTTTTTAACTTCCCTTTTTGACAAGCATCACATAGACCTTCCTGAGTAAATTCAATCGACGGTAAACCTCTCACCAACTCTCTTTTCACTAGAGAATTCATTGTTTTGAAGTTTAGGTGAGAAAGTTTCTTGTGCCATAACCAACTTTCATCAGTAGATGCCTTTGAATAAAAACATCTAATTTCTTCTGTGCTTCCAGAGTTCATATTGGCTATGTACAAGTTTCCTTTTCTTACTCCAGTCAACTGCGGCCTTTCATTTCTATTGTGTGATATTAGACAATTATTCTTGTTGAAATGCACTTCATAACCTGTCACAGAATTGACTAATACTGAGCAAATTGTGCTCAAGGCCGTTCACAAAAGAGACATCTTCAACGATAACATTTCCAGCTTCTAATCTGCCATATCCATCAGTTTTACCTTTGCTGTTATCTCCAAAGGTAACGACTGGGCCAGCCTTCTCCACCACATTTGTCAGCAGGGCTTTATCTCCGATCATATGCCTTGAACATCCACTGTCCAGAATCCACATGACTCGTTCAACCTGTTTCAAACCCTGCAATGACAAATTGGTTAGACTTTCTTCGGAACCCAAATTTGATTGGGTCCGGAGTACTTAAAGAATTGACCTTTATCAGGCAAAGCAACACTTTTTATTTTAACAACATTTTCTTTAGGTACTGGACATTTAACCCTGTAAACAGCTTTAACTTGTTTTGGTTTCAGCTTGGGTAACCATGTCTTCACCATATCCTGAGAAGGACTTGGGGTCCTAATCTTAGAATTAGGTGATGTTACAGTCCTGGATCTTACATGTTTATTTCTGCTCATTTGCTGTCTAGGAGCATTCTTATCAACACATGCATGACTACCGTTAAAGTAAGCAGACATTATATTAAAAGCACAAGACATGCAATTAACAGCATCACATTTCTTATGAGCAGTATAAATAACAGGAATAGCATGCATGGTAGATTTGTTGTTGCATTTATTCATGTTGTTACTTCTGCTACTAGTTTTCAATGAGCTAGTAGACTCACCAACTCTTTCTGCTTTTACAAACACAGTCTTTCTATCTTTATCATTTTTAACAACTTGATTACTTTCTAAGACTACGCCATTAGCTACATCCTCAATGCGCATCTCTTCCTTAATGATTAAAGATGTTGTATCCAAAGGTTCTGCTATGGATTTCTTAAAGAGTGGGTTACTAACACTCTTAAGCACTAATGGTATACCCCTATCTACAGCACTGACACGATTAGGGGTATTAATGCTTTTTCGTCCAATAGCTTCATTATAATCAAACCCAATTCCTACGGTTTGATTAATTGCTTGTTGGTTAAACAACTCTTTAGCCACTTTACAAGAATTAGAAGTAGCACTAACCCTTATTTCTAGTTCAGCTATTGTTTCACGTTGTTGAACCACTATCTCTGCTAGAGACCTCTCAAGTTCTTTTAGCATTCTTATTTCTGATTTTTGTATAACATGGCAATTTTGTACATCATGTAATTCTGATAATTGATTACTAAGATCTGTATTTAACAAATTTAGCCTTTCAATCTCTCTATTAGCATTACCTAGTGTATCAGTAAGTTGATAAATATATTGACTTTCAGTACATGATACCTCAGATGATGTACCACTGGAGTTATCAGATTTTGCCATCAGGGCAAGATTGCCATACTCTTCATCTTCAGAGTCTGTATCATCCCAACTCTTTCCAGCAGCCACATAGGCTCTACCTGTCTTCTTCTTTTCAGATCCAAAGTATTTTCTTTGGTTTTGTTTTGGCTTCTGACATTCAGTAGCGAAATGTCCAAGTTCATTACAGTTGTAGCATCTAATTTTACTTCTTTCAACTGTTCCAGTTTTGTAACCTCCTCTGTTACTTGAGGATGAAGAACCTCCTCTCTGGAACCTGTTATAGTTAGATTTGTACCTGAACTTGGGATTCTTCCTGAATCTAAAGTTACTGAATTTCCTTACCAACAAAGCCATGGACTCATCTTCCAACTGATCTAGTTCTTCTAATGAATAGAAGTCACCTTCATCTGGACTATCATTCGTTTGACCAACTTCAACTTCCAGCTTGCCACTGTCAACACTACAAGGTTGAATAACCTTATCTTCCACTTCCTGTTTGTTCTCAACAATAAGAGCTGTAGAAGTATTAGCAATTCTTCCTTTTCCATAAATCTCCTTTTGTTGAGATTGTTCCAGTTCATTGGTTTTTAAAACACCAAAGAGTCTTTCTACAGTAATTTCACTTAGATTCCTCGACTCTCTGATAGCTGTAATTCTATGTTCTAGATGAACAGGCATTGATAGTAGAAATTTTCTGTTGATCTCTTTCTGAGTGTAGTACTTGCCATGCATCTGTAAATTGTTGACAAGTTTGTTATATCTTTCAAACACATCTTGAATACTTTCATTGTATGCTGATCGAAAGTGTTCATACTCAGATGTCAGAATTTCTAGTCGATTCTCCCTAACTTCCTCTGTTCCTTCATTCACAGTTTCAATGGTTTCCCACATGTGCTTTGCTGTCTTGCAGTTAATCACATGACTGTACATCACAGAGTCTAGAGAATCTATTAAAATCAGTCTTAAATTAATGTCAAGTCCAGCTTCCTCTCTTTCAGCAAGAGTAACAACTTTTCCATCAGTAACAACTTCAGGAGTTAATCCAAAAGGTATTATTGGTCCTTCTGATAAGACTTTCATGTATTTAGGATTTGCAACCTCGAGGAACATTAACATTTTATTCTTCCACATATCATAACTGTTTTTGTCATATATGGGAATTTTCACAGTTCCAACTTTAGAAGACATGATGAATTTTTTAAGAGAGTTAAAAAATTCGGGGATGATTTTTAATCGAGTAAAATGGAATCTTTGGTTTGTGTATCAACCAACTGGCTCGGATACCAATTGTTAGGTCCAATCTGTTTGTAGAAGGGGGGGTTGAATACAAACAGTACTGTTTTATCGAAATTTGTCCGGATAATTTAATTTATATTTTGACAAATTTGAGCGGAATTAAATGAAACAAAATTCAAGTTGAATATAAAATTATATTAACTTGAGGGGTTTGTTACAAATACAGTACAGAATTTATATCTAGTTAATAAAAACAAATTAGAAAATTCAACATGAATTTTTCTAGATTTGTTAATAAAAATCAAGATATAGATTAGGAGTAAAAACTCGCTAATAGTACAAGAGTATCAATGAAATCAGTTCTATCGGATCAGATATTAAAAATAAGATGAACTTGATTTTCTAAATAATTTTCTGCTTCTTGTGCTGTGTTCTTGATGAGAGAGAAGAGAGAATTCAGTTCTTGAATGTAATATTTTCTATGTTCTTTTTCTTGCTTATTGCTTCTGTCGAGATGTCTTGATATATATAAATCTCTGCATCTTTATCTTCAATTATAACTATCAAGACAATCTTCAATACAATTTCTTCTTCCAAGACAACCAGTTTTGTACTGCCAAGACAATAGGCAATACAATCGTCAAGACAATCAGGTTCTTCCAAGACAATCGTCAAGACAATCAAATTCAGATATCTTTGTCTTGCTTTATCAAATTTATCATTCTGTCTGAAGCTTTTTCTTTTTGATCATTATCAAGACAATCAAATTGAACTGCCAAGACAATCGTCAAGACAATCAAATTAGATTTTTATTCTACTTTTCAAAAGCTATTCAGACATTATCATTATCAAGACAATCGGCAAGACAATCAGGAATTGTCTTGCTTTATTGATTTCTTCTCCAATACAATCGGCAAGACAATCTCCTATTGTCTTGCTGTTCTGAATTAAACCTTCAAGACAATCGGCAAGACAATCAGGGATTGTCTTGCTAGTTCATTTTTCAGAATTAAATTAAAATTGATTAATAAATAATCATTTTAATTTATTCTTACTTAAATAATTAATCTGATTTAATTAATCTAATAATTAATTTAATTAAAGAATTAATTCAAGATGAATTAATTAATTAATTAAATTGACTACTTGATTTAAATTAATTAAACAAGAATAATTATATATCCTTGAATTGTCTTAATTCTTTTCTGAATCACTGAAAGTAATAAAGGAATACCACTGAATATTTTGTTGACGTTCCATGTACTGTCTGGTTCACGAACGACTAACCTCAATGACTATCCTTTAATTGTCATATTTAAAAATGTGATTCATTTTTCTTCTCATCTCTTTCTCCTTCTTGTACTTCATTGTATACTGTCTGAACCTGTCACTCTAGAAATCTCTGTCTTAGAAATAAATCCACTTCTTTGATGCTATACTGAGGCTTGATCAGCAATCTGAACTTCTTCCAGTGTAAAACATCAAAACTATAGATTGACTTTAGGGTTTTTCTTCTGACAGATAGTACCTCCTGAGATTCCTGTGACAGTTAAAGTTATTTACTTATTACAAACTAAGTTTCAGTTGCGTTGAGTCCTCGAACTACAAATAGGCTATGTCATATGCCTTTCAGTTATTAGCAAGAGAACTGAAGATTCATGTTGGATTCGTAGCCGGACTACTGGATGTAGTACCAGCAAGTAAGACGGATTGGAAGAATTACTTGAGATCCTATACGGGAATAGACGAGAATCCTAAGAGACTTTCATATTAACGAAGAAAGAGCTAGAGGGATGTATGATTATCAAAGACATCGATATAGGACGAGGAGTAGAGTCCCTAGAAATAGTTGAGAGGAGGCAGTAAGTGCCATATCATTCGATAAATGAATTAGTATGAATATTGTCAGTAATAATCCGCCATGAGAAGGCAGATGTCATAGTTTATAATTTTTGGAACCAAATTGAGGTTAATGAGGTGGTTTTATTCAGGGAAATGTTCATTTTATGAATGAAATAGTTGGAAAGTAAAGACATTGGAAAGTGACAGCATGATTGGATAAAGTTATATAAGGAAGTAGTAAGCAAGACAATGATCTCAGAACCTATCGGAAGATAAGACCAGTGAGTCAAGATGAACTCATAATGAGACTATTGTCAGAGACTGAGTATAGAGTTATCGTAACAAAGTTAAATGATGAACTAGAAACGTTAGATGCATGTGATTCAGAGGAATATTAAATTCTTTCTTTTCGTTGAATGGATAATAGTAGTTACCTTAAGTTTACTCCGATGCGGAGTTATAATGGATCAAGTAATACGATTAGCAGTTAAAGAGAAAAATGTGAGAAAATCTTCCTGGAGCTAAAAGATGGAATTGGTAATGACCAAGAGTTGGCATTGCTTAATGGAAAAACGAGACTTTGTGCTTCCAACGATGCTTCGCATAAAGGATTAGGATGTGTGCTTGCGCAGCACGACAAAGTACTTGCGGATGCATTCGGACAGCACGGTCCACCAGATCGGATGGCCTTAGTAGTGCCAATTTTGTGGAACAACCAACTCCGACGGTAATGTTCCTTCTGAGACTAGTAGTCAGGTAGACTGACATTTGGTAATATTGAATATCAGGACGTATCGGTATCAGGACGTTGTGGCAGGTTTCAGTTTAAAACTGTTGATTCCCTTCTAAAGGAAAGTATATAATTGGTTCCTCTCCAGTGGTTAAACTTCCAATCTGATGACGATTATTTCGTTAACTATGACTGCTTATGATTCTACCTGCTTGGAGGTTCATAGAACTATTCTTCAGGTTTCGAAACTGGTCTCCTTAATGTTACCAGTAGATGGATAGATTGACCAAAATTTCCCTGATTCTGGAAAGAACTTCAACGAATTTTGGCAAACCTTGTCTTTATGATTATCAGATAACATCATGGAAGAGAGTAGAAACTGGGGCAACCCCGTGAATTGGGTAAAGTAGCCGATATATGGGTTGGTGGTCAGACCCCGGTTATCGCGATCGATTGTAGAAATACAATGATGAAGTGAGATTGGACGAAAACAGGAAATGTAAGTAAGAAACCAGCCGGACTGAGAAACTCCGGGATTGACTTAAGTGAAAAGGCTGTTATGCCAGGAATGGTAAACTTGCGTGGCACGTGGGATTTATAAGAATAGTTGAAAAGATAAAAGTAGAGGAAAGGTCACCAGAGACGGTGCCGAGAAGTCGATTAAGACTTATATGGAGTAAAGTTTTGGAAAGGTAGAAAGGTATCAAAGAAGAAGGCACTATGCCTGTAATTGCTAGAAAAGTAATGCGATTAGCCAAACCCCTAAAATCATATATTTTATTTTAGTGTGGCCAGTTGAGGCCATGTCACAAAGGATTATCAAGTGACTAGACCAGTAATGAAAGGACAAAGCAGGGTTGCTTCTAAGTAAGCACCGACTGCAAGGGCTTCTGATATAAAGGAAACATTAATGAGATCGTGGGAATCTTCTACTGAACCCTTTGCAACCCATGCTTCGATCGGGAATTTACTAGACTTCTTTTTGAAGTGGGGCCACCCGTACTAAAGTGATTCATGTGTATATGATTGTCCAAGATTACGAGTAAAAATAGAAGTATAGTGACTTGAGATGTATGATGTTAGGGTATTATGAATACCATGAATATATTATGATGGAGGAAAGTAAACAATGAAGGTATATGAAGAAAGTATAGAAATGGTCAGAAATTGAACAGTATGCTGTAGAAATTTTGTCTGAGGCAAGTACCTTTGCGAAGAATGATAAATACTAAGAGATTCACGTTGAACTCGACCAATATCTTCCAAAACATCCTTGCTACCATTACCAAGTTCTGTAAGAGAGTAGATAGACATACGTTGTCCTTTGGAAGGTCGAAGAGGCTGGTAACTATCTGAAAGTAGAAATTAGCATTAAGCTACCGATCGATTATCAAATAAGAATAATTGAAAAGAGACCCTTATTAAGGATACAGGACTTGATTGCCAATTATAGGATGCAAAAATTCCTTGGCAGTTGAATTAAGGATAAGATATCCATAAAGTAAGACAAACCCTGGGGAATGCACAAGGAATGGCATTAACCCTAATAAAGATATTGTGAATTCAGATGATATGAGTTGGATTTACTAAGGCAACAATGACCTGTAAGGATTATTAAAAAGAGTTCTGGAAAGAACATAGATAGAATTATTAGAGTATTGATCAATGACGTTTTGATATACCCTGTACCTAGAAAATACAGGAGGAATGATGAGGACGACCTAAGAAACCTTACAAGGAAAAAGTTAACATTCTGAGTTTCAAAATAGAAGCTTGGTAGAGCATGTAAGACATTATAACAATAATGCCAGATTAGGCATGTATGAAACCATGATGAGGTATGGATGGAACCAAAGAAGGTTGAGATTATCCTAGAACAAGAAAGAACTAAGAAAACAAATATCCTAGGTATGATTGAGGGTAACTTTGATAAAGTTCCCACGGGAAGGTGGAAGCAATGACTTATGGAAAAAGACTGATAGTTATATTTTTCTCCTTCAGCAGATCTTAAGGGAGAATGCTTTCACCCAACAGTGATGAGAATGAGGTAGAAAAATTTGAGTTGGAATGTATCCAGAGAACATGGATTACAAGAAATTATTATTATCAAGAAAGGCCAATGAGGTGGCCAATAGTCTAAGTATAGAGGAATGATTACAAATGTTCATACCAAAGAAACAGAATGATATTTGGAAGGACCTTGAAGGTCATATCGGAGTGGAGGAAATTACATTCCTTCTGATGACTGTGCAAGAATTGACGGTAATAATAGTTTAAGTAAAGATTCAATTCCCGATATCGTCTTAAGCGAACTACACACCTTAGAAGGTCCCGTTTTGAGGCAAACCAAGACCATGATACAAAATTGATGAAGTAAACCGTTAAGTTTCCAGTCTTTTATGGAAGATGCATGAGTGATAGTTTCATCAACCGGACATAGCTGCGATGCTTGAAACTCTTCTGCAATTTTATCTACTTCATGTAATATCTACATCAAGTTCAGGAAGTGTTCCATATGGATAAGGAATAGGGATTACCTTGTCTTTCTAAAGGATTTGAAACCCGTATGGTTAGCTATTAACGCGCTACATAAACAAAAAGCGATGGCAATTCTTCTAAGAAAGTAGATGACAACGTAAAATTAAAGAAAGTGTTGCTATTGATAAGCTAAATGGCATCTTGATGAATGACAAGCAAGTTTGTGTTAGTGTACTTCTGCGCAAACAAGATAGAGAATATGAGGGTGATGATTCATGATGCTAAATGTATTCCCGTAGAAATAATTAGTGAGACTTATTGGGCCATCTGAGAGTTAAAAGTGTCAGGAGGTGGCATTCGAGCCAGCCTTACCCCCAAAACTTATAGCAAGGTCATAACGGGTTTTCATGTGGCAAGGCTGCGCCAGTAAAATGCAGATGCTCAACAGATGATAAGAGTACGAGCAGCTAGATATACCACCTGGTCTGACTTACGAAAGAGAACTTGTGGAAAACCACGGATAGAAAAGAACCAGTGATGAGAAACAAGGTTGGCAGAAGTAGATTATATTGAATCTAAGTTAAAGGGATCGACCAGATTCATTTCGGAGAGTTTAAATTGGAATAATGTGATGATTGTAGAGTAAATGTGACGGGATACCAATAAGGAGGTGCCAACTGCAAAAGATGTCTCAATAAAGAGATGAAGGTGGAAGTAAATACGAATCAGATAATAAGAAGGATGTGATTGATAAAGAAAAGACTGAGAAAGCAACTATAGAATGTGAAGCAAGGGATGTTATGAATGGATTAATAAATGGGTTTTCTGATGAATTCTCGGGATGACAACCTGATAGTGTTAATATTATAGATATGAAAAAGCTAGTAGCGTGACATGGAATGTCAGTAACAATGGTGTCAAGCGAGAAACCTAAGATTTAACCTAAAAGGTTGAAGGAATTTTCTGAAGTAAGTGTTGCTAAGATTGAACCAGAGTATAGGTCCATAGAATAATGGACAAAGCAGCAAGATATGTTGACACGTGAGATTGCGATCAAATAGTATTGGATATAATAATTATTATTTTCTTCTTTAATGAACCTCTATAGTTCAGAGGTAAATTCTAAGTATGATATTTTATAATCATGAAAATTTTCTATGAATCTTGGAAATTCTTTTCTTTTCTTCTCTCTTATTCATCTTCTTTATGAATTGAGACGAACAACCCTTTAAGGAGGGGAGGTACTGCTACGTGACTATCTGTCTATGTGATAGAAGTCTAAGTGGAATACCATAACTTGCTTAAATGCTTGTCAAGTACTACAGGCTGGCCCCCTTCTGTACTAACTATGCAATATAACAAATGTTCATTGATCATAGTGATCTCTCAATAAATCTTTCCACTTCTCTATATTGATCGAGATTGCGAAGATTAAAGCGATCAGGAAATGCACAGTACGAGCGAGGTTACCTCCAAATTCGCAGTATGATAGTGATACCAATGTTACTGCAGGTATCAATAAGGATAAGATTGAGTAATTGCATAACCCGGATAGTGTGTGGTACGAAAAGTAGCAACGTTGATGGAAAAAGGATAAAGTATGGATTGTAGCACTAGAAGATGTGCTGAGAAAGGGTAGAACGACTAAGAATTGACCGGGAAGATAAAAAGTGAACGACAGGCAAACGACTCTTTGCTTCCTACCTGATTCCGGGACGGAATCCTTTTAAGGAGGGGAGACTGTAAGAACCCCAAATTTTGGATATAATTAAAACTTTTTATTATGTACTAAGGTAATGGTGAATAGTGGTTACGGCTAAGATGTAATAGTTGATCTTCTGAATGAATGAATGGAATTCGATTTAAATATTTGTATGTCTTGAAGAATGCTAACGGTTGACAACTTAGGTAAGAATAATCTATCTCATAGGGGAATAAGATATGGCAATTCCAAGCTGGAGAATATTCTCATGTCATCCAGATCGATAACGATTAGTCCAGTGGTTCCGTGAAAGGGTTAAGGAACGCCCGAGAAAGAACAAGGACATTGTCATGAATATAGGGAATAAAGGAAGAATAAAGAATGAATAGTGTTTTTGGTGGAAATGAGAATATTATGAGACGACACAATATAGAAGTATTCGGAACGGATTTTCGAGTTCGTATTAGTGATCCAGGGGGAAAATAAGTGTATGTAAAAGCTGTCGGATTCTGAAAAACCGCACTTTTATTTTCTCCGAGAGTTCCCTGGACATTGATAGACTTAAGATTGAATGAAGGGATTTAAGGAATTTAAATTCGAAAGTTAATAAAAAAGATGGAGAATGATAGCTTTAATATTAAGAAGATTTCCGGTAAACCCTAATTAGAAATCCTTGAGATATTCCTCCGAACGATCAATGAAATTGAGTAATAACCAGACAAAGAAACAAGCAGAGGACCAAGATGCATGCATGTGCAAGAGGATAAGGTCAAGTAAGCAAGCTAGTTACAATGCTAACTAGTGGTATTAGAAACAAACCAAGTACTTAGCATGTTTTCATCATCCAACCACAAAATCCTAACACTTGTCCACTTGATTGCATCATTGATGACCTAGGCACTTTAATAAAGACACTTTATGCTAGATATTATCCATATCCATCAAAATAATTCACATTAGCCAAGGATTAGATCAAGAGCAAGCCAAACAACACCATTTCTCTCATTTTCTCTAAACTGCCCAGCATAGACACCATTCAAAGAAAAATTCATATCTCCATTTATATCCATGATCACATCACCAAATTTTAACCATAACTTCTCCAGTCCATTAGCAAGGCTCGATCAAAATTTCATGGCAATCCAAGTAGTCTAGCCAAGTCAAATCCCTTCCCCAAGTTGAAGAAGCCAACCTGCTTGTTCTTGGCAGTTTCTGTCCAGCGGGAAAAGTGGGATCAAAACCCTAGCTAGGAAGCTTCAAATCTGATTATCTAGGACTCAAAACAAAGATTATGAAGAGGCCAAGATGTGGTAAAAATTTAGAGCCAAACTCTTATTTTTCAATTTGTTCTGAATTTTACAAGATGATGATGAATAGTGATTTCTAGAAACTAACTTTGATTTCTTTGATTCTTTGGTTGATCTAAAGTGTGTTAAGGCTAGACAAGGACCATACCAAGCTTTATAAGGCTATTACATACTTCAAGGAAGGTAGACCTCTTGAAACCCTAGATCTTGTTTTGAGAATTATGCATGTTCTTGATGGATTTAAGCTTGGTGATGATGTTAGTATGTTATAAGCATGATTAGTTAAGTGATTTAGTGATTTTGGTAACATGATGATTATAATGGTAAATTAGATGTTCTTGGACAGATTTGGGATGAGAAATATGTGTATGAGTTGTATTGATGCCCGGTGTGGCTTGGTTGTGTTGCTATGATTTTTAGAACGTTTGATTTATAGCCGTCGTAATGCCGAATTTTTGTTAACACTTAGAAACCAAGCATGGAAGTTGATATAACTTCCTGACCTTGGTAATATTATGACTGGTCCTTGTAGATCTCGATCCATAGATCGTTTTGGCGCAACAATCGAAACATTCCGACTTACGGTTTAGGAGTTATGGTCAAATTACTAAAATTGGTTCGGAACCGTAAGTAAAAGTTCGTAACTTCAATTGAACCCTCGTAAAGCATGTTAATCAGTGGCGAATCTTGGTTAATAAATACTAGAGGTCATAAGGAAGGTATGAGAGAAAACCACATGTCAAACGGATCATTTTCCGATTTTATAAAAATGTTTGAATCGAAGTTAAACGCGAACGAACCCCTTAAAAGTATAACTTTGGTTATAACTTAGAAAACGAACGATAAAACTCGAGGTATAATCTCGGTTCGTAATCAATCGACTTTAGAACTTATACGACTTAAGTATATACCGAGTGTGGGTATGATGACATGTCGTAATAACGAACAAATGTCGGATCGTATCAGTAATAAAAAGAGTTACACTAAAAGGTGTATAATGAGATAATTCGAAAACGTGTTTCGATTTAAGTGAAGTTATACTTAGACTTTTAAAATGTGTTAAATGGTTAATCTCGAATGTTCTGATTGTTTATAGATCATCGAACAGACCCTGGACACGCTATCTCCACCCACACCCGATTACCAGGCAAGTGTTCAAAACTTTGAACCTGTTGCTGTGATAATATATATATATATATATATATATATATATATATATATATATATATATATATATGTGTGTGTGTGTGTGTGTGTGTGTGTGTGATTACCATTTTACATATGCCATAGCATGCATGCCTATTGTCAAATTATATTATGATACCTGTTCCCTGAATTGATATTGGCTTATAGACTAGATACGAATTATCAGTTATAAGCCGGATTGTTTTGATAAGACCCTTAATGAAGGGCATATGATATTCATTCTTAAATATAGACCGGGAGTCGGTATTTTGAGATATAGATAGTCGTGGAAACCCGGAGGGATTCCAACGGCAGATTATTATTTATATTGAGTAATGTTATTACTAAACATTATTTATATTTCCATAAAGTATCAATTACTTGGAAATATTTTGAGGAATGTTATTCGAGTATTATCTCAGTCGAGAAATATTAAATGAATGTTAGTTTCGAATATTCATTTAGAGTTGATTATTTAATGAATATTATTTTGATATTCATTAGAATGTTATTTATTAAATGAATATTACTTTCGAATATTCATTTAAGGTTTTATGTACTTGATGAATATTATTTTAAAATATTCATTGGAAGTTCTATTTACTTAAGGAATATTATTTCGATTATTCCTTTAAAGTTTTGATTACTAAATGAATATTATTTGGATATTCATTTAGAAGATTATTTATTAAATGAATATTATTTTTAAATATTCATTTAAGGTTTGACTTATTTATTGAACATTATTTTAAATATTTATTGGAGTTTAATTATTTAATGAATATTATTTCGAATATTCATTTAAGGAAGGATTTATTTAGTAAATAATTCCATATATTCATTCGAGGGTTACTTACGAGCAATATTATGAGTTAATAATATTCCGTAGTTATTATTGAGTTAATAAATATTCTTGGAATATTTATTTAATTCTATTTAATTCTTTTTAAAATGATTTATATTATTCTTGAATATTAATTTGAAGTCTTATTTACTTAACGAATATTATTCCAAACATTCCTTTCAAAATTATTTATTAAATGAATATTATTTTGAATATTCATTTAAGTAATTATTTATTCAATAAATATTTTCTTCATATTCCTTCAAGGATTATTTTGAGAAATACTCTGATTAAAAATATTCTTTCATTCATTAAATACTTCCGACTCAATAAATATTCTATAAATATTTATTCAATACTTGGAAACAACTCCAATGTTGTTTATTCTTCTTCAAATATTATCTTCGACCTTCGATCATTTTGAAAATATTATATTAAGAAAGGTCCTCAAGATTCCATTATTCACTCGAATCTATCTCTTAAATTATAACGGAACCTTACTTGAGAAAGGTTATTTATCTTGTTGACTTCCCGGTCATAATTTATCCTTTTCACTCGCAACTTGGTTGCTATGGACTCATTAAGTCTGTGTGTACCTTCTCATCATTCGAGGGATAAGATTGTTGGAACAAGTTGATATCCATTAACAAGCAAAAGCTTGGGAAATGTTGGTGAATTTTCATTTCCAACTAGATACGACTACTTTGTGGAGTCTTATCAACAAGTATTTCACCTGGGGAAGGGAGGACAAACTCTACGTTTCAATGCTGTGGATTTATTCGAACTAGGAGTCGTGTGTAAGAGGCCGAGTCGCGCGGTCCATCACAGGGCCTAACCATTGGCCAAGGAGTTAATATTAAAGGCAATCGACAAGTGGAGCCGTTAGTTCTTCCTTCTACCGGTAGTAAACTATATTTGGCTGTACCATCCCCGACTGATCATAAGGGAGTGGGACAGCTGGCGCGTGATAACTCCAGTATTGGTTCATCTCCCAAATTGGGAATTCCCTGCAACACGTATCGAAGAGACTTCTTTCAGGTTGACGGTGTCTTCCGCAACACGTATCGAAGAGACTTCGTTCAGGTTGTAGGACTTCGAAAAATGTTAATAACTGGAATTGCAATATTTTCCTTGCAAGTTCCTCTTTATATGATAAATGATAATATCTTGCTTATTTTGACTTAGCAGATATTTCCACAAAATAAATACTTTAAGTTACCCTGTAACTTCATCGTTCATGTTATACTGGCATCATTTCCGTAAATGCATGACATATGGTTTGAATGATGAACTAATGCTGGAGTATTCACCGCGCCCGCTGTTCCAATCCTTACGATGATCAGTCGCAGATTGTACAGCTCAATTTATATTTACTACCGGTAGAAGGAAGAACTGACGGATTTACTTATCTACCGCCCTGTTAGATCTCCCCGACCAACGGTTCAAGTAAGGTTCTCTTATTATTTGGAAGATAGATTCGAAGGAAGAACGACATTTTGAGAACCTTTCTTGATATAATATTAATAATAATCCGACTCCAAAGGAATTTTATAATAATCGAAGGTCGACGATAATATTTGAAGTCATTTCAGAGTATTGGATAAATATTCAGAGAATATTTATTGCATCAGAAATAGTTACAGAAGACTTATAACTACGAACAAATATTTAAATCGAAGTATTTCTTAGAATACTTCTCGAATGAATAAGGAGAAAATATTTATTGAATAATTAAATATTTAAATGAATATTCAAAACAATATTCATTCAAGTAATAAGACTTGAAAGGAATATTGAAATAATATTCGATAAATATATAGAACATCAGATGAATATTTAAAATAATATTCATTTAGTAAATAGGAACTTAAATGAATATTCACAAAGTAATATTCATTTAATGAATAATATTCTAAATGAATATCAAAATAATATTCATTTAGTAATCCAAGCTTTAAAGGAATATTCGAAATAATATTCGATAAATGAGTCGACTTTGAATGAATATTGAAAAATAATATTCATTGAATAGATAACGTTCAAATAAATATTTGAAGTAATGATCGTTAATTAAATAATCTCGGACGAATATTCAAAGTGATATTCGTCAACCAAATAATGGAAATTATTTGCTTAAATATTTCCCTCGAAAGTAATTACGATGTATCAAGAAGTACTGACTCCCGGTCTATATTCAACGAATACGATATATATGCCCTTCTCTAAGGGACTTGTCAACACCCGCCTTATAACTGATTATTCAATATCTAGCTTATAATCCAACAATAATTCAAGGAACAGGTATCACAATATATCTTGAAAGTAGGCATGCATGCTATGACATATGTAACACAAAATCAAATCATATATATATTCACAACAACAACCTATAAAAAGGATTTAGAACTTGCCTAGTAATCGAGTACGAGTAGGGGTAGTGGTAGTGTGTCCCGGGTCAGCTCGGCGATCTATAAATTGTCAGAATATTTGAGATTAATCACTTAACACTTTTTAAAAGGTTAAGTATCAACTTAAGTCGAAACATGTTTTCGAATTATCTCGTTATACACCTTTTAGTGTAACTCTTTTTATCACCGTTACGATCCGACATTTGTTCGTCATTAAGACATGTCATCATACTCACACTTAGTGTATACTTAAGTCGTATAAGTTCTAAAGTCGATCGATTATGAACCAAGATTATACCTCGAGTTTTATTGCTCGTTTTCTAAGTTATAACCAAAGTTATACTTTTAAGGGGTTCGTTCGCGTTTAACCTTGATTCAAACATTTTTATAAAATCGAAAAATGATCCGTTTCGCATGAGGTTTTCTCTCACACCTTCCTTTTTACCTCTAGTATTTAATTACCAAGATTCGCCACTGACTTACATATTTTACGAGGGTTCAATTTCAGTTACGAATTCTCATTTACGGTTTCGAACTACTTTTAGTAAATCGGCCGTAAATTCTAAACCGTAAGTCCATTTCACACGTTCTTTATATCAAAACGAAGCTTGGAACATTATCTATCTTACCATGGCAAAATACAACACTGGAAAGTGAGTTCAAGCTACTGTGATGCACGGTTTTTAAAGATTAACAAAAATTCGGCATTACGACGGCTATGTTTACACGATTTCCAAAGTTTTCACATCACCGTGAATCAATCAAGCACTACACCCCATCCATTCTAACACATGATAACATCATGACTATTCTAACAACATCTCATGGATCATGATCCAAACAACACCCATAATCAACTAATAACATAGATCTAAGCATAACATAGCATACTAACACTAAATCACCCATAAAACTCAAAATGGTACTAAGGATTTTTGAGCTTGTTACCATCCTTAGAGAGTGATGTATCCTTGATAAGCCTTGATCTATCCTTAAGAGTGCTTAGGCTTGCTAGATCAACCATGAAAAACAAGAAAATTCAAAGTTAGTTCATAAGAAACACTATTCACCCTCACCTTTCTTGATTTTTTTGAAAATGGAAACCATGGAATTTGGACTTGAAATTTCTAGGAGATTAGTTTTATGAAATATAGGACTCACCATAAAAATTACAAGATCAAATGATGGTTGGAAGCTTGATTTTGGGTTTGGAATTAGCAAGTGGCCGAATGGTGTTGTTCTTGGAGAGAATGGGTTTGTTTGGTTGATGTCTTTGAAAAATAATGCATAAAGTGATGTCTTGAATAATATCTCATCTTATGTTCACTTTATTAAAATGATGATGCATGGAATGATGTATTTTGCAAGACATATGTTGTGTTTTGGATGGTTATAAGCTAACTAAGTGATTTGTTTTCTAAGTACTAGTTTCTTGCTAAGTATCCTAGTTACTTGAGTCCACTTGGTTACTAGATCTTTTCTAGTAGCTTATGCATGACTCTTGCTTCCTCTTCTTGTTTCTTTTGTCCGGTTATTGCTCGTTTCGATTGATCGTTCGTAGGAATATCTCACGGATTTCTAATTAGGGTTTACCGAAAATCTTCTTAATATTAATACTATCATTCTCCATCTTTCTTACTAACTTTCAAATTTAAATTCCTTAAATCCCTTCGTTCAATCCTTAATTCTATCAGTGTCCAGGGAACTCTCAGAGAAAATAAAAGCGCGGTTTTTCAGAATCTGACAGCTTTTATATACACTTATTTTCCCCCTGGATCACTAATACGAACTCGGAAATCCGTTCCGAATACTTCTATATAGTGTCATCTCATAATATTCTCATTTCCACCAAAAACACTATTCATTCTTTATTCTTCCTTTATTCCCTATATTTATGACAATGTCCTTGTTCTTTCTCGGGCGTTCCTTAACCCTTTCACGGAACCACTGGACTAATCGTTATCGATCTGGATGACATGAGAATATTCTCCTGCTTGAAATTGCCATATCTTATTCCCCTAGGAGATAGATTATTCTTACCTAAGTTGTCAACCATTAGAATTCTTCAAGACATATAAATATTTAAATCGAATTCCATTCATTCATTCAGAAGATCAATTATTACATCGTAGCCGTAACCACTATTCATTCTTACATCATTATATAAAAAAAAGTTTTAATTCTACCCAAAATCTGGGTTCTTACAGATTTTAAATGATATAAACCGTGTTTAAAACCGATTTAAAAGTATTTAATAAATATTCGAATAATATTTATTGAATCATAAATATTCAAATATTATTTGTAGTCAAAATAATTGCTCAAAGTTAACCCTCAAGAGAATATATAAAATAATATTCACTAAATAAATCCTTAAATGAATTTTCCAAAATAATATCCATTAAATAAATAACCTTTAAATGAATATTCAAAATAATATCCATTAAATAAATAATCGTTAAATGAATATTCAAAAGTAATATTCATTTAATAAATAATAAATGAATAATATTTATTCGATATTTTTATCAGAAAATAATCTAAAGAAATATTGAAATATCGATTCCTGGTCTGTATTAAAGAATATGAATCATACGCCCTACACTAAGGGCCTTTGCAAAACTCGGCTTATAACTAATATCTCGTATCTAGCTTATAAGCCAATCATCAAATCATATTCAAATAATAACCTTCGAATGAGGTAATATTCAAATAACATTCCTCAAATCATTTCCAAGTAATTAATACTTTCTGGAAATATAAATAATGTTTAGTAATATCAATCCTCAAAATACATAGTATTCTGTCGCTGGAATCCCTCCGGGTTTCCACGGCTATCTATATATCTCAAAATACCGACTTTCAATTTAGAGTCGAAAACGATGAATATGCTCTTATCTCTAGAGCTACAAGGTATACCGGTTCATAATTACTTAACTCAAAAGATCGTATATAATCTAAGGTCAAATTCTATTTCAACAGGAAATAAGATATATCGCAAAACTGTACAACTTTATACTTGGCAAAAGCAGTATTATAATCAATACTTCAAAGTATAGATTTAGAAAACTTGCCTGATGCTCGAGAAGTGAAAGGGGTTCGCGACAATGTCGGATAATCTAGACAAGGTAAAGGAAAACATACAATTAATCCCCTAGATAATCCACTTATACACCAACGCTTAAACACGCAAGCGAAACACAACCAAGGCTGGCTTTAGGCTCATACTAAGTCCATGTTAATCGACAATCACTTAAGTCGAAGATTCGCTTTAGAAATCGGATCTCGTTTTGCCCGCTTTACTAAGTGGTTTTCAAAGTTATAACCAAGTACTTCTCTAAAGGGTTCCTTCGCATTTAACCTTGATTCAAGCTTTTTAATAAAATCAAAAAATAATCCTCTCGTCTTGAGGTCTTCTCTCATATCTTCATTATGACCTCTAGTATTTAATTACCAAGATTCACAACCGAATATCTCATTTTAAGGGGTTCAATTAAAGATACGAACTCACACTTGCGTCTACGAACCACTTTCACTAAAACTAGTATAACTCTTAAACCGTAAACTCTTTTAATGCGATTCTTACGGCAAATTAAACTAGACAACCATATCTTTGTAACCATAGGAAGTGTTGATGCTAAAAATGAATTTATGGTCTCGGACATTAACTGTTTTTAAGGGTTAACGAAATTTTGCCATTACGACGGCTATACCTCGGACGTTTCCATTTTTGTCACAACATAACCAAGCCACATCGGGCATACCATATATCTACAACCTCAAAAAAAACCTACACATGTCTCTAAAGTCAGTGGTGTGGCTACAATCCAATACCCACCATCTTTCATATTAAAACTAATCCAAACAATCATTAAGTACACTAACATGAACAAATCTTGAAACCATCTTAAAACTTAGCATATAACTCATAATATAACAAAGTAAGATTGAGGTTTATACCTTCCTTGATTCTCTAACAACATTAATAAATCTTGATGATCCTTCAATAAGCCTTAGGTAGTCCTTAGGAAGCTAAATCTTGATCATCAAAACAAGAACACAACTTGAAGTTATTATTCATCCCCGTCTTGTAAAATTCGTAACAAATCGAAAAATAAGAGTTCGGTGCTCAAATTTTTACCACACCTTGTGCTCTTTATAATCTTTCTTTTGAGTCCTAGCTCATCACCTGGGGATGCTTGAAGCTCTACTTATTTGCGTTTAAAAGTTGGTCCAGAAACTGCCAAGTAACAGGGCAGTTCGGATTCTTCAACTTGTGGGAGGGATTTGACTAGGCTACACTTCTTTGTTTGCTATGAAATTTTGAAAGAACCTTACCCATGAAGTGAAGAAGCTATGGCTAAAATTTGTGATTTGTAGAGCTATAGATCGGGAGATATGAATTTTTCTTTGAGTGGTGTTTCTACTGGGCAGTTTGGGAGAAATGAGACGGGGGAGCTTTTTCATTGCTTTTTGTCTTGGTTAGCTTACTTTACAACAAATACCTCCTCATCCTTATCTTGATTTAATGTGTTGGCCAAGTCTCATTGGCTAAGCAAACATGCTACTCCATTTTTTGCCATTTACCTCCATGTCCTTGCCCTTTCATGATTTATTCCAACAATGCCATTGGATCTTCACTTTTGTTTCATTTAAATCAATAAAATCCACATGCTCCAATTTATATGTTGCACTCCATTGTAATAGTGTGGCCTAATATCTCAAACCATTGTTGTGTCCAATTTTCTTTGCATTTTCTCTTTATCTCAGAAAACGTTCTCGTAGTTTCTCAAATGTTCTCATTTCCTTTAACTCTAGGATTTCATTCTTGATTCCATTCTCCTCTCATAATATATCCTCCCTTGGACTTCTAATATTTAATATCCTCAATTCATAATCCAATTATTATTTTCCTGACTTCCCTGTCAATAATGGAATAAACAATGCTTGGATTCTCTGAATTCTAACTTCGTTCATATACATTCATTCTCTCTGTATTTCACTAGTACAAACTTGTTCTTTCTGTTTCATAATTATTAGTGTGAGTACTCTAACTCATTTCCTGGATGATAGATTATTCTTATCTACGTCGTCAATCACTGAATTCCATTGTTCAGAAAATACACATATGTATCAGGATCATTATCCATAGAAATATTCATTCATTACAACCACTGTTCGTTGAAATCACCATTCACTGATTCAGTTAATCATAATAGGAAAAGTTCTAATTCTATCAAAAATTCGGGTCATTACATTGAAGGCTTACAGGATGAGCCTATCGATGTATGAGTGAAATTAAAGGAATTTTAGAGTGGAAGAAATGACATGGAAATTGATAGAGAAATGTTTGAGTAATATCATCATTAAGTTTTCTTAAGATTGATTCTCCTTTTAGGGGGGGGGGGAAGGATATAACGCCCTAGAAAATTCGTAATTATAAATATTATTATTTAATATTAAATATGAATTATACGGTGCAAATTTTTTTCTTAAGAAGGATAAATATATGTGACATCGAGTTTACATGCTTATATGATGGTTTAATTGTGCCGTGTAAGTCCGTGAAATTTTATTTGTAATTTTTAGGATTAAAATTTATTTAAATTATGCATTATTGATCTTTTGAGAATTTTGTAAAATCATCGGAGTTATTAAAAAATCACGAAATCTTGTGTAATATTATTTTTATATAATTATTTAGTTTTTTAAAATTATGGGGAGAATTATTTTGTGTGTTTAAATGTTTTAAAATGATTTTAATAATTTTAGTGCATTTAAAGGATTAAACTTGTAAAATTCATATTTAATTCATTTTTTATCCTAAAAATATTTTAAAAATATAGGGATGTTTGTAATTTCATAAATTATATTCTTAAAGTTTAAAATTTATTTTTCTATTATTTTTCTGATTTATTTTGAATTTAGAAATTGATTTAAAATGATTTTGGTTGCATTTCAGCATTTATGAAATTATCCAAAATGTCCTTAAATTCTTTAAATCCCTAAATTAGTAATGTTTCTCCCCAATTTAGTAGTTAACAGCTCTATTTTTCTGGGTTCTTCTCGAACTCTCTATAAAATCTCTCAAAACTCTCGACTATCTTTCTCTCCCTCATTCTAATCTCTCTCGCCTCTCTCTTCTATCTCCCTCCCTCTCGAAACTCATCTCTCCCACCCCTCTGTTTTGCTGTCCTCTGTGTTGCAGCGTGTAAGTATATGTGCGAGTTATGGTGCGTATTGCTATGCGTGTGTGTGTTCCTAGTTGGGATGTCTGTGTGTGGCAACTTCTAAGCTTTGATACTAAGCTGGTATATAACGATGCTTGATACGGATTTCAAGTCTCTCCCTCTCCCCTATTCTTGACACCGAAGTGTTGTGGGTGTGTGTGATTGATGTGTGCGTGCGTATGTACTGTGTACAACATGTGTGTGTGGGTATGAACTGTCAAGTGTGTGTGTGTGTGTGTGATTAGCTGTGTGGTGTGCGTGAGTTGTGGAGTTTGTTTATGTGTCTAATGTGAGATGAGTAAATGGTGGTGTTAATGCAGTTAATGTATATGTATGACCATATGATTAATTCGAATCTAGGGCCTTTTGATATTAAGTTCTTGGTTGTTGTTGTGGTAATATGGTTTGGTGGCTAACTATGTTTTCTTGTGACTCGATTCTGTGAATTGCTAAATTCTTGATTTAAACCAATGATGTAAGCTGTCAAATTTTTCGAACAGTGTATTTATGTGTAGAATTTCGGGTCGGAAACCCAAATTAGGGCACCCTCAAAATTTTGCCCCATCGATAGTGATTTAATTTGAGTCGATGGAAATTGGCAACGATGAAAACTTGAGCCAAAATTTATTTTATCAATTATGTGATATTTTTGTTTCGTATTTTAATTTCCAAAAATTATATAAATGGTTGGCGTAATTAGATTAATACGTGAAATGTTCGATTTGTAGTACTTATAATTTGAGCTGTTCACTACTTGATTTGTTGTAATTATGTTTCGAAGGCTATAATTATTGTTGTTTGTGTCAGCTGTGTTCCGACTGGTTAGCTCTAAAACACGCAAGCTTACGTGGTCACAAGTAATACAATTAAGTTCGTTCCACTGAGATCTGGTTAAGTTCTTTTCAGCTAATGTGCCTATTCAACAATGTATGATCATAATTCACTGCTAAGATAATTAACAAATATTGGTTTTAATTATCTAAATTAAACTAAGATGCAAAGTAAAAACTAATTAACTAATGAGAATTAAATCTGAATTTCTTATAAGAATAAAAACATGGGATCCTAACTTCATTATCTACTTCACTTAGAGTCGCAGCCTTTAATCAATACATGTGATGGTTTTGATATCTGATCGGACAACACGAAATAAGTAAAAGCTACCTCTCGGTATACTAATACCAAACTACGCATGCATCCACAAAAGAGATAAAAATGGGTAGACACCTATTATGTTTAGACCCTATATCTCTATAGAATTTGAAAACATAAAGGTTTAAGCACAAGTTATCCACATAGATCACATAGGGCAGCATAATATCTCTATTTACGCCACAAATCATGATGTTAAAACATCAACCTATCCTATGCTAGCATGGCAAGTTCTAAATCTCAAGATCCACTCTCGTTTAGCAAGAGATTAACAAATTAGATGTTCGCGACGCATCTAAATACATGAAACACAACCATACGAGGATATCAAGAATTCACCACACATAAATCTTTAAAGCATACAAACTACTAAGCTACATAGATAAATCCGTTAGAATCCCATGACAACGATTAGCTCATAATTGAAACGTTCATCGTCATGGGATTTGATGAAAACATGATATAAAACAAGATATGAATAAAATAAGTAATTATATTAATAAACAAAGAGTTAAGAAAACAAATCTAGAATCCAGAATAACACAAAAGATGAAGTAGATCTAGATCCGTTGCTTGTCACGAGCGTTGAATCCTTCTCTCCTTTTCTCCCTTGCAGATCTAAGCTATGATACAATAATAATAACTCCCCTAATTACAATGCTAAGATGTGTTTAAATAGGCTCTAGATTTCTTGCCCAGCAGGAAATTACCTTCTATTACAATTAGAATTCGATTAAGGTACTAAAACCTGCCTAAAATATAATTAGAATTAGAAAAAGGGCAAAATAGTAACTTTCCAGCCTTACTTCACAAAGAACACGTGCGTGAATTTTAACTACACGCTTCCTGCACCTGCTATCTATCCCAGGTTGTAGAAAATCTCCCAAGCTTCGCGTGAGCTGTAAGATCGCTGAAAACGGACTTCTAGAACTCCAGATATGGCCAAAACAGTGAAGACTGCGCAACCTTCCCGAAAAATCCGAATTTTAATCAATTAATCCTCCAAACACGATAGAAGCATCCACCATAATCGACATTCTTGCAACTCTGCACAACTAAGCAAAACACATCAAAACTACAACAAACTTGAGTCCAAGACAATCAATTTAAGCCGAATTGAAGCGATCCAAGTGGATATAAAATCCACTTATCATAACCGTATAAAGGGAATGTTGTCAAAATTTTCTAAAAATATTATTTATTTACATTTTCTCGAGTATAATATATATTACTAGTGGCTTATTATTCGAATAATGTGAATTGTTAAGTGTACCTAGTTTACTTTAATAATTGTTAATTGAATAATGGATATGTTATACTATTAGTAACTTGTATAGTGTGACTGTATCAATAATTATAATTGCCATTAAGGGTATTAGTGGGATTCTAAGTACTAAAGTGAAATGTACGTATGGTGATTTGGATTGTGAACGATACAAGTATGTACGTTATGTATTATGTTTATGGATTGTCAGAGTTGTACAAATGTAGTACATTAGTATGATTTGGTATGATTGTAAATGGTATGGAGTTAATTGTAAGGCAAAGGATATGTTGATTATTGATTGGGTTGATTGTATTTCCGACAGGTTAGACGATATTATAAAGGAGGTGCTATCCGATTTGTTAGAATTATTTTGTAATTTGTATAGTAATTTGATAATTATTATTTGTAAATTGATATGCGTGTTAAAGGTATAAGTGTAAGTTAATAATATGCATTTAGTGTTATGTGATTTATGTGGTTATACATTAATATTACTATTTCGAGAGTATGATAAGTAGGGGCTATATATGTTAAGTGTAAAGCGTTATAGGACGCGTTTGGGTAAAGCAGGGTTAAACGGTTAAGGTTATAAGCGTACTGAAATAGTACTTTACCTTTTTGATAGGTACGAGTAGGAGGCCGACTAAGAGCCAGCGCACGTCTAAATTGAATCTCGAGGAATGGAATAATTATCGGAGTGGACGAGTGTGCTCGGGTAGAGACTGACATATGATAAAGGAAAGATGGATGTGTGATCGAAGAAAGGTCAAGGTATAAAGAAGGAGAGACTAATCTAAAGTGAGTAAAGGATCGAGATGTTGGAATTGGACATTGCGTGTATTGAGGCAAGTATACTATCCCTTGCTTATCGTTCAAGTGGGATGAATCTTTTTCAGTTATTTATACAATGTTTCTTTCAAATTAGTTTGCAAGTATACTATATCTCACTTATTGTTCAAGTGAAATTAAATTCTCTTGTGTTAGTTATATGTTATTTCAAACTCTTTCTTGCCAGCAATTATACTCTTCATTGTAGTTAAACTAATATGAACCTGTTCTGTTAATTATATGAAGTTCTTTTCAAATCATTTTGCTAGTATCTATACCCTTTATTTTTATTCCAGTGACGTTCTTCTTCTATTAATTTTCAAACATACATTCTCTAGTTTATTAAGTCATTGTTTATTTTACTCACCTATCGTACAGGTGTTGAATTCTTTTAAAATTATTCTCTTTCAAAATTCCTCGTCTATACAAATATTCTTCAGAGAATGTTTTTCTTCAAATTGTTATAAACTAGTTCGAGGTTTATATTGTCATTGAGGCATGTGTTGCTCAGTGATGGTTAAAACCGAGAATAAATTGAGATCTTCTTAATTATTCAACTCATTATTGTCAGGCCGGTTCTGGCAGCTAAAGCCTATGAGTGCTTAGCCGACAAGAGTGAGACCTTGAGTAATTGCGAATTTCTTAAATCTTCGTTTTAAACTATTCAAATTTACTATGCTAGTTCAAACTTTACAATGGAATTTCATCAATTGATAACGTTTGAAATGAGTGGTTTATAGCTAGTACAGTAACCCAAATCTTCTTTTGAACTTCAAAGTTTTTCTATTCCATGATTTCCTCATAATTGCTGCTCAATTTCTAGAATTTTAATAATTGCTTCGTTCCTTAATTGATTAATGTTTCCTTGTTGATTCATAATTCTTTCTTGCTAAACTATACCCTGCTTAGTTTAATCTTACTGCTTTGTTATTTATGATTCCTTATATCAAATGCTTCCCTGAATTTTGATCTTATTGCTGTGTTGTTCATGATTCTTTATATCGAATGCTTCCTTGACCCTCAATCTTTTATAACTGCAAATGAAAATGGATTAATTAATTAAAAATGTTTTTAAAATTCCATATACTGGGATGATCTGTTATCAATGAGTATAAAGGACTTAAAAGTGATATGTTTTAAAGGTTTTAAAGATTTTATTGTGGGGGATTCCGTTAAAATGTTTTCTACGGATTCCTTGAGATTGGAGACGTAAGAGGCTAGGGTGGTCCTAGTCCAGTATTAAAGGCCAATGTGTTGCCTAATTGGGAACCCAATTTTATGTCCAAAGGGACTTCATGTCCGGTATGGGGACTTTACGTGGCTGATCACCCGTATTGTCCGTAGTCGTGGAAAAACTCCAATCAACTTAAATGATTTTAAAAAGATTTTATGGAGAGTATGTTTTAATGATGGAATGGTTTTAATAAAAAGAATGTTTTCATGAAAGTTATGTCTTGAAGAAAATGGAAAGTTTAATCCTGTGATGGAAATTGAATGATCTTTTGAGATAAAGTATTCATTGATATTGTTCATCAATGAACTAATGAGATTTCGTTGTTTTACTATATTATTAACTTGCTGAGCATTGTTGGCTCACTCTTGCTTTGTTTCACCCTCCCTTTTCAGTTAGGGTTAAGGATTGGCTACCTACATATTAAAATACGAATGAGAGCGATGAGGCACTCTATACAGAATAGATTTCAGAGTCAACATGGATAGAAGGTAATGGACTGCGCTACAGATAAGAATGTATATTGGTTGTAAAATAAAAAAGTTGTAATTTGGATTCTTGTTTCATACCATAACCTGAGATCGATCCTTGGTGAGGGGTCGTTGTATAATCAAGTTATATATATTTGATTGTAATGGTTTGTGGCACCAAATCCTGATCCTGGATTCGGGGGCGTTACACTAATGGCCCCATCAAAGGCACCTGTATCCGAGAAGCAAACAGATAAGAAGGAGAAGCAAGTTGACTCAAAATCTAAGGGGGAGAAGAAACCTGTGAAGCCAACTCAGACTGAGAAACCAAAGATGACCACCAGAACCAGACAAGAAAAGTTGAAACAAGTGGCTAGAAAAGAATTGGCCAAGATATTAGAAAAAGTATCAGAACAAGAAGCTCAACCACCATCACCTCCAACTCAAGAATATGATTTCCAGGTACCTGACATTGCTAGACAATCCTTTCAAGCTGAGCCTCCAGAATTTATTAATTTTCTGTCTCACAAGGTGTGTCAAGAAATTGAAAATTCAAAACTATATCATGACATAGCCTTCTTGAAGCATTTACAAGAATTGAGGAAAAAGGCTAACTTCCACTACTTTGACTAAATTAAGCTTTTAATGCAAGATATATTTCTAGTCACTGTAGTCAGAAGAGAAATTGTTCAAACCAATCCTTATGCCATCATCACTTCCAATGAAAGAGTAGTCCTGATTCACACTGCCAAATATCTCTTTTATATTCACATTTAAGCTCTACAGGTTCTGTCTTGCTCTGAAGTTGGAACTTTCATCCAGAAAATAAAAAGGAATAACTCTTCAGACAATCACACTCTCCAGGAGATTCTTTCAAAGTGCATAATGGATCAACTACCTCAAGTAGTTCCTCAGCCTCACTGTATTTTATATGAGTCAAATAAGGACATTGTTGCTTTCAGATTTAGCCAACATCTTAAGCTCAGAAACGTGTCTACAATTAAGTATTTGGCTGGGGCTCTACAGTCAAGAAGAGGAAAATCCACATCTGAGATTAAGGCTTTGGATATTTTGACTAAGTTCATTAACTCACAGTCAAACATCCAACCAATTGCTAGAGTAAACAAGTCTAGAAAAGAAAGATGATGGTGACCATGATCAGAGTAGAAGCAGGGGTAGATAGCAAAAGAGAAAGGATGATGAGGATAAAAGGAAGAAAAATGACAAGAGTAAGTATAACGCCTTAGAAATTTTTAATATTTATAATTATTTATTTAATATTAAATGTGAATTATGTGACGTGAATTTTTTTTAGGAGGTAAAATATGTGTGATGTCGTATTGTGGGTTTATTTTATGATTTATATCTGTCGGATAAGTCTACGTATTTTTACTTTATTTTTGGTGGTTAAATCCTATTTAATTCATATGTTATTTATCTTCTGGAAATTTTATAAAATCATCAAAATTAGTATAAATCACGAAATCTTTTGCATTATTTAATTTATTAGTTTATTTGATTTTTAAAAATATTTGATGGATTTATTTTGATTTTTTAGGATTTTAAAATGATTTTTATGAATTAATTTGTGTTTTATGGATTTAATTTTGTAAAATTCATATTTAATTCATTTTCGATCCTATAAATATTTTAAAAATATGGGGAGTTATATAATTTTATTTTCTACGTTTTAAAAATGATGTTGAGATTTTCCTTAACTATTACTTATTTATTTTCCATTTTACCACGTATTTTTAAATTGTTTAAATCAGAAAATCTATTAGTAAAATTCTAAAATCTCCCCCTTTATCTTTTAAATCCCTAAATTGATTTATATTTCCCAAATGTTCAGTACCGGGTCTGTTCTTCTCTCGGTAATTCCCGAAGCTTCTCTCCCATCTCTCAAACTCTCTTCCCTCTTTTAATCTCTCTCGGAAATCAATCTCTCTCACTCGAATCTCTTTTCTCAATCTCTCTCTATCGATCATCTCTCCCTCTTAATCTCTCTCGCGAGCTCTGTCTCTCTTTCCTCCCTCTGTCCTGCGTGTGTATCATGTGGGTTTATGTGAACTGTGAGTATCCAATTGGGTATGTGGGTTCTACAATTGGACATGTGTGTGGGTGAAACTGCGTGTGTGGTGAACTCGTGTGTGTGTGTATGTTCTGCGATTGTGGGCTGCTGAGGGTTGGCCGTGTGTTTAAGCCGTAAAGTTTTGTTGTTGCAGCTCGGTTATTATTCTCATGACTTTGTGGTGCTTCAAAATTGTGGCTTGTTAAATTCCTGTCATGAATTATGTGACTTTAATTGTTGTGTTTTGACTGTATTGTTACAACACTGCCTTGTGGCTTTATTTTGCGATTTTATGTGATTACAAACGGAGGTTCCGGATGATAAAATCCAAGGAATAAATTGTGAATTATTCGTATAATATTTTGTGCAGAATTTCGGGTCGGAAACCCAAATTAGGGTACCCTCGAAATTTTGCCCCCTCGACAATGATTTAATTTGAGTCGAGGGTAAATTGGCAATGATGAATACGTGAGCCAAAAATTTCTTATTTTTATAATTATGCGATAATTTTTAATTTTGTGTTTTAAAGTTTCGAATGGTATGTCGATTGGTACAATTTATTTAATATGTATTGGATTATCCGAAAGTGGAGTTACCCGTATAAAGGGGATGCCGTCAAAATTTTCTAAAAATCTTAATTTTATTTTCGAGTATATGTATATATGTAGGTACTACTAGTATGAAGTGGTATTTGGATTATGTTTTATTTACGTGATTATTTGTCAAATATTTATCGGTTATAATTATATGTTTATGTCAGTGGGTTATGGTTGATATTATAATTAAAGTCAATAAAATTAGGGATTATCGCAAGGGTAGATTAAGATTAGACGTTCGAGCATTACATAGAATTCTGAAATAGTGCTTTTATGTGTAGATTCGAAAGACGTAGACCCAAGGGGTACAGGAAAGGCAAAGGTTGAGAACTTTTGGAACTAGGCTACTTGCGAGGAAGTATTCTGTTAAGGCAAGTAACTCGAACCTTGTATCAAAATTCAGATTCTTTCAATTATCCATGAATTGTTGTTTAAATTCTTATAACTTATTGTTGCTTATTTCAAGTTAATTGTCGAACCTCTTGTACTATACTGTTAAACCATATTAACTATTGCTTAATCCTTAATACCTTCTTGTTTACCCTTATAGACTGTTGTTTAAACTATTGTACTTCCTTGCTTATTTTAATTCTCGTTGAACTGTAAACCTTGTTTTATGACATACCTTTTGTACTAGCTTGAACCCTATTTCATATCTATTTCCTTAATCCACACTAGCCTAACTATACCTTGCAACCCTTGAATTAAACTCTGAATCCCTAACCTTTGTTATGTTCTTAATTAGTCAATGACCCTTATTGCTTATATTCCTATTTTCCCCTTAGCCATACCATATTCGATATCTCCTTGTATTATGCCTCTAAAATGACAAGAGCTTGATAAACCTTTATTTTTAAATAATTGTGAATCGCACTTGAACCCTACCTTGCGAACCTTATACATTAAATTGGATTGCTTATTTGACTTTCAGTCACTTATTCTTGAAATTAAACAGAATAATTCCCTGCTCTGAATTATTGCATAAGAATTCTATTCATCGAAAAATGCTTTATTTTAAGGACATTTAATTAATTATTTTAAATTAGCGTAATAGGCTAGGTTGGTCCTAGTCCAGCACTTTAATTAGCGTAAGAGGCTAGGGTGGTCCTAGTCCAGCACTTTAATTTGGCGTAAGAGGCTAGGGTGGTCCTAGTCCAGCAATAGGGGCCAATGTGTTGCCTAATTGGGAACCCAATTTTCAAAGTCCAGAGGGACCTAGTGTCCGGTATGGGGACATTACGTGACTGATCACCTGTATTGTCCGATTTTAATAAAAAGCTTAATTTAATTAAAATGTTTTAAAGGTGGGAAATATGATATAAAAAAAGAATTGATTTCTCTCTCCCTCCCTCTCTCTCTCTCTCTCTCTCTCTCTCTCTCTCTCTCTCTCTCTCTTTCTCCATACCTTTAGAAATGGATTATAAAATTGTAAAATTTTGGAAGAGCTCAAAGAATGATTCTTATATTGTTGTATCCATATTTCTGTTATTGATTCCTTTGCATTTTTATTGTTACTTGCTGAGCATTTGGCTCACTTCTTTCTATTGTTTCTAACCCTTTTTCAGTTAAAGAAGAAAAAGATACGAAGTAGAAGCTATATCCGAGAAGAACTTGTTGTGGACCTTAGGCAGCCTAGTTGCACTCTGCTAGAATGTTGGACTTTTGGGTATCAGTGGCTCACTTCTTGCTATTGTTTCTAACCCTTTTTCAGTTAAAGAACAAAAAGATACGAAGTAGGAGCTATATCCGAGAAGAACTTGTTGTGGACCTTAGGCAGCCTAGTTGCACTCTGCTAGAAGGTTGGACTTTTGGGTATCAGTAAAAATTTGTGTAGTTCTAGTTGGTTGTATTTATATTTGTGGAGTGTATGTATCTTTTAATTAAGGATTTAGTATTGTAATGTAATAATTTAGTTAGTAGTTGCTTGTTTCATACCACTACCTGTTAGAGATCCGGGTTAGTAGTGGGGTTGTATTTATTTCTTATTATTTTATTATCATGGTTTATCTTTTTAGTTGGTATTGTAATGCCCCGATCTTTGCTCTGATCGGGAGGGCATTTTGGTATGGTTCACCTGATCAGTTGGGACAGGTTGAACATGTGTTTGTATTATTTCTTTAGTAGTTGAAATTGTGGTTGGTGTTGGAAAGTATTGGTTTGGATTCAAATTACAGGTGGATAGTCCGTATTACGAATACTACATGCCGAAATTTTCCAAAATTTCTCTGTATTAAAAATTCAATTTATCTAATTAAATCAAATAATTTATTATAAAAGTATATTTATAGTATTGGGAAGTCAGGGTGTTACAGTAAGGGTGGTGATGATGAAAAGAGTGACAAAGGAGGAGATCAAATCTATTCAAAAAAGGTTGGAAAATAGCAAGCCTTAAGCATTACTAGTAGTATTCCCACCACAACACAAGGCTCTATGTCTAAGGTGGATGTAGTTAGTAATGACTTACCAAAATCAAAACCTATGGCTTCTGCAACTGTTTTTCCACCTCAAGCAAAGAAGATTCAAATCAAGAAACCATCTGTATATCTCCAAAAGCAAATTGCTAATGGTGTACTTCAATGGTCAAGAGGCAAAGGCTTCAAACTTCTCCCTAGTGACAGATTGCAAAAGCTAAAAATCAAATCTACGACCAGAAAGGCAAGGAAGGCGAAGACATCTGAATCTCAAGCCATCACAATAGTACCAGGACTAAACTTGCCACCCCTAGATGAAGACTAGGATGAAGATCAATTGCTATTTCTAAGGGCTCAAAGAATCTATCATGTTGCCATTGTTGATGATTGTCTTGAATTCAAATATACTGATGGGAGACAGAAGAAGTTCAAGCAAGGGATGTGTCAGCATTGGGGTAAACTATATGATATTGAGAGGATAATTACGATGTTGAACTCCAAAGACAAGGTGAAGAGAGTGTGGAAGCTAGAATTAGCAGACTTTGTCAAAATTAAGAGAGATCATCAGGCAATGCAGAAAAAGAAGAGTGAAGAGGTGTTAAAGAAGAAGATGGAGGAGCTAGATGCACTTGAAGCCAAAGCAGAGGAGCTAAGGGCTAAAGGATTATGCAGAGTCCAGTTCAATCCCTATGTTGTGAAATATTGGAGGAGAAATGGTGATGGTCAATCATTACCCGGCCAACATACTGAATCCAATACTTGAAGATTTTAAGGATTCACCTATGATTAAAGAGCTCAATGCTATGGTGGATATCTTGGATGCAATGAAAGAAAACAAAAGGAAGGCTGAAGAGAAACAACAGAAGAAACTGAATAAATATCTAGCTAAGACTCAGGGGAAAATGCTAAAGGCACTGGATAATCTTCAACTGTAAGAATATCTACTTTTTGTATTCAAGATTCAATCAATTTTATACCTGAACTGTTAATGTCTTATCTTTATATATGTTAGGCTTGTTATCAGACATGAAATTGTGACTAAGGGTCTTACTCGCAATTTGGGGGAGATTGTTAGTCACAGAGGCATGCCTGTATTCATCTAATAACAAGCCTAATTATTTGTAATTCTTTGCATTACATACATGACCCCTTAACTGCGGAACCCTCTACTTGTAGAGTTGTTACTTGTATTCAGTACTTGTAATAGGCATCAAAAGTCTAGCTGTGTAACTGTATAAACTAGTCATGATCAATGCTTGAAAGAAGATCCAGAGATCATGCCTCAAGCTTGAAGAAAAAGGCTGTAGAAATAAACACAGTTAGATTTTGAAGATTGAAGATTTGCCTAAGTACTAATTCGAGAAGTCAAGGTTTCGAGAAGTCAGTAATTCGATATCTCGAAAGACACTATTCGATATCTCAAGGAGTCAATAGGTCAAAGCCTCATTCGAGAACTCAATGATTCGATATGTCTAAATATTCTATTCGAGAACTTAAAAAGTCAACAAGTCAAAGCAGCATTCGAGTTCTCAAATAGTCAATAAGTCAAAGTTACATTCGATATCTCAAGGACTCAGGAAGCTATTCGACATCTGAAGGATTCCATAAGTTAAAGCTCTATTCGATAAGTTTAGGATTCCTAAAGAAAAGAATAATTCAAGAAGTGATTTGATATGTCTAAGATACAGTATTCGAGAACTCATGGTTATCGATTATGGAAATTCCTAGTTCTCGAATCAATTACTTAATCACTTCTCGAATCAATCTTTATACAAGTCAGATATCTGCAACAAGCTAGTACACTTACAGGACCACTACAACTATAATGTGTACATAGAAAGCATACAGGAAGCTTAGAGAGTTGTTACAGGAGACAAGCTGCTAAAGAAGTGGATCTGAGTAGGTTAAAGAAGAGCCAAACTACATGTTGCTTGGACGTTTACTCAAAAAGGGATAGACAGATTAGAAAGTAATTTTTGTATGTCATTACATTTGAAGCAAGTAGGGTATACACATGTTCTATAAGTGTACAACTCTCACTTCTCTAGCAGTGAGCACAAAAATAGAGAAATAACTTGTATGAACAACCCTCTGAGAAAAAGAGAAGCTGAGAATACTCATATTTGTATTCACAGATTGTAGCAAACTCTTTTATCTAATACAACATTAGATTAAAGTGAGTGATTGTGTTCTTGTGTTTTTATTCCGCACTTATATATTTTGTTAAACACAAACACACACTTAGCTACACAAACATCAAACAGATTCAAACTATCAAACAAACGTTCTTGAGAGTCAAATCAAGAGAAAAGTTGGAAAATACATTCACCCCCTCTGTATTTTCCTTGTGTGCGTATTCCATATTCAACATATGCTACTACACAGGGATGACTTTGAAAACCAGGATGACAGTTGTATGTCTAACATGTACAACAGCAAATGTCCATGTTCAATATAGAAATAAATACTTAAATATTGTTTAACTTTTTAAAAAGGTCAAACTTAATTTAAATTATAAAGTATGAGTTTTATTTTAAAAATCTTAATTTTTTTTCTTAAATTCATAGAAAACTATTAAATTTATATTAAAATGAAACTGAGTTTTTTATTAAAAATATCTCTTTCTTTCTCTTTAATTTTATGTAAAGGAATTTGATTTTATTTGAAAATAAAAATGTATTTGTATTAAATTCAAATTTGAATTACGATAATGATTGGTGAATTTAATTTTGAAAATTTTATAGTAATAATAATTTTATATTGTTAGGATTTATATTGTTCTTGATGATATATGCAAAACACCTAAGAACATAATTTGTTTAAGTTAGTTTGTACCTCATCAACGGATGGCATGCTTATCAGCATCTGTTGATGAGATAAGCTGTTAGTCACAGAGGCATGCCTTTACTCAAATAATAACAAGCCTAATTATTTGTAATGCTTTGCATTACTTACATGACCTCTTAACTTGGGGAACCTCTAGTTGTAGAGTTTCTACTTGTATTTAGTACTTGAAATAGGCATCAAAACTCTACCTGTGTAAACTGTAAATTAAGTCATGGAATAATACTTGAAAGAAGATCCAAAGATCATGCCTCAAGCTTGAAGAACAAGGCTGTCAAAATAAACACAGTTGGATTTTTGAAAATTGAAGATTTGTCTAAGTACTAATTCGAGAAGTACTTTTGTCTATTAGAGAAGTCAGGGATTCGATATCTCAAAAGACACTATTCGATATCTCAAGGAGTCAACAAGTCAAAGTATCATTCGACAACTCAGGGATTCGACATGTCTGCTGCTAATGAAGAGATTGTGAAATTGTCTGCTAAAAATGAACTGTTAAACAAAAGAAATGAGAAACTAGAGCTAACTGCTATGCAAGTAGAAAACCTTAAGAAATAAGTTGAATATCTAGAGAATAAGGTTCTATGTGCTAGTCATATTGAAAAGGATCTTAGGGATGAATTAGCTGAAAATGAGTTTAAGCTAAAGACCTTTAAGAACTCCTCTAGCCTATTGCAGTCCTATCATGAAACATCAGGAGAATGCAAAGGCTGCTATTGGCTTTGATTATGATACTCTCAAGAAGAGGAAAGGTTGTGCTTCATTGAAGATGACAAGGCTGTTCATGAGAATGTGCCTTATGTTTTGAAAAATGCTAAGGCACATATCTTTAAAGAATCAACACTTGAAATTGATGAGGAAGCCTTACTCATCAAGCAAATGTTGATTGATGAAGATGAAGCACAATCAAATGAACAACCAACATCCTCTAAGAATGATATAGTACCAAAGTGAAAGCCAAGAAGCTTGTTGGAGTTGAACCTAAAACTGAAAAATCTGTTAAGTTTTGAACCAGCTAAAAGGAATGAATCTGTGAAGAATGTGGCTAAAAAGTAACAAAATAGGAATGGAAAACTAGGGATCAACAAAAATAACAACTATGCTTATGTGCCTAATGCCCCTAGGAAAACTTGTCAAAACTGTTTTAGCACTAATCACTTAACTTATGCTTGCAAGAAACCTGTAGGTAGTATGCCTAAATGTTTCTATGATTGTTCTGTGCCTTTAAAACATAGAGATTCTCCATTCTATGATAAATTTGACTGGATGCCATGCAATATGAATGTTATGACTAGTTGTTTTAATTTAAGAAGACAATTCATTGATGGTTGTATCAGTCACAACACTCACACACAATACACAAGGTCAAAGTCTTCAAGTCCTCCTAAAGCTAGGAAGGCACCTCTGTCACCCAAGTCTGAGAACTCAAGTTCTAAGACTTCTAGCTGTGATAAGAAGACCAGTTCCTAAGAAAGTTGATAAGCATGCTGTTTATGATAAGACTGTTTCTAAGCCAAGTGGACCCAAACTTGTTTGGGTACCAAAGAAGAAGTAATACATTTGTGTTTGTAGGGCAAAGAGAAAGAAAAGAAAGTCATTTGGGTGTTGGACAGTGGATGCTCAAACCACATGGCTGGTTATATGGCCCTGCTATCACAGTATAAAGAAAAGGCTGGCCCTATGGTTACTTTTGGAGATGATAACATTGGTAACACATTGGGATATGGCAAACTGAAAGTTGGTAATGTCATCATTGAAGATGTAACACTGGTTAAAGGACTCAGGCATTATCTTCTGAGTGTTGGTCAGTTTACTCACATGGGTTTTAAAGTTGATTTTGATAAAGTTGAATGTTTGATTACTCAGAAGAAGACTGGTGGTCTTGCTCTAACTAGAGTCAGGAAAGGAAGCCAGTTTGTAGCCAATATGGACTCTGCAAACAAGGACAAAATTTGGTGCTTTTACACAAAGGCATAAAATGAAGATTATTGGTTGTGGCATAAGAATTTATGACACTTGAACATCAAGGCCATTAACTCTTTAGTCAAAAGAGAGTTAGTGAGAGGCATCCCCACACTTGAATTCTCTCAAGAAGGAGTGTGTGAGGCTTGCCAGAAAGGAAAGATGAAAAGGGCAAGCCACAAGACAAAGACAGTGACATCAATTACCAAGCCCTTATAACTAATTCATATGGATTTGTTTGGGCCTGTCAATATTATGTCACTCGCAAGAAAGAAGTACGCCTTGGTGATGGTTGATGACTTTACAAGGTATACATGGGTGGAATTTCCAGCATCAAAGAATGAGGCTCCATAAGTAATCATTGTGCACATAAAGAAAGTTGATAAAGAAGCTAAGGCCAACAATGGAAGTGTGACTGCATTGAGAAGTGACAATGGAACAGAGTTCAGAAATGCCATGCTTGAAGCATCCTGCAAAGAAAATGGTATTTCACAACAATTCTCAGCTCCAAGGACTCTACAACAAAATGGAGTTGTTGAGAGAAAGAATAGAACTCTAATTGAGGCTGCAAGAACAATGTTACTTGATGCAAAGATGCCTACATGTTTTTAGGCTGAGGCTATGACCACTGCATGCTATATTCAAAATAGATCCCTCATCAACAAAAAAACTGGAAAGACACCTTACAATTTGATGATTGGAAAGAAGCCCACTCTAAAGCATGTTCATGCTTTTGGAAGCAAATGCTTTGTGTTGAAGGATAATTCAGAATATGTTGGAAAATTTGATGCAAAGGCATTTGAAGGAATATTTTTTGGCTATTCATTGGAGAGAACAGCTTACAAAGTTTATGTCATCATTCAAAAGAAAATTATGGAAAGCACAGATGTGACATTTGATGACAACAAACTACCTGGACTAGAAGAAGCCAATGATGAAGATAGGGATCCATTAAGGTTTGAAGATATGGATGATTCTGATGAAGAGATTGAAACTGAAGTTGAGACTATAGCTCAACAAACTCCAGTGAATGATGAAGCAAGAGAATAGTTTCTGCCAATCAACAGTGAAGATAAAAGCACCCAAGACACACCTGTGAATGAGAGCACTTTCATGGGGGGGAAATGAATTTGATCACAACTTGGATGATGAAGCAACATCTCACTTATGGAATCAACCTGAGCATACAAGAAAATGGAATAGATCACATATTGTAGAGCAAATTATTGGACATC